>JARDYJ010000008.1:3325304-3667804 GCA_029215755.1 Spea hammondii
GGTATATTATATATATATATATGTGTATGGGTATATATATATATATATATGTGTATGGGTATATATATATATATATATGTGTATGGGTATATATATATATATATATATGTGTATGGGTATATATATATATATATATATGTGTATGGGTATATATATATATATATATGTGTATGGGTATATATATATATATATATATGTGTATGGGTATATATATATATATATATATGTGTATGGGTATATATATATATATATATGTGTATGGGTATATATATATATATATATATATATGTGTATGGGTATATATATATATATATATATATGTGTATGGGTATATATATATATATATATATGTGTATGGGTATATATATATATATATATATATGTGTATGGGTATATATATATATATATATATGTGTATGGGTATATATATATATATATATATGTGTATGGGTATATATATATATATATATATGTGTATGGGTATATATATATATATATATATATGTGTATGGGTATATATATATATATATATATGTGTATGGGTATATATATATATATATATATGTGTATGGGTATATATATATATATATATATATGTGTATGGGTATATATATATATATATATATGTGTATGGGTATATATATATATATATATATGTGTATGGGTATATATATATATATATATATATGTGTATGGGTATATATATATATATATATGTGTATGGGTATGGGTATATATATATATATATATATATATATGTGTATGGGTATGTGTGTATATATATATATATATATATGTGTATGGGTATGTGTGTATATATATATATATATATATATATGTATCTGTGTGTGTGTGTATATATATATATGTATCTGTGTGTGTGTATATATATATATATATATATATATATATGTATCTGTGTGTGTGTATGTATATATATATATATATATATATATATATATATATATATGTATGTGTGTATATATGTATCTGTGTGTGTGTATATATATATATATGTATATATGTATATGTATCTATCTGTGTGTGTATATGTATATATATATATATATATGTAGATGTATCTATGTGTGTGTGTGTATATATATATATTAGCTGATGTATATCTATACTATAAGCACTAAAGGCATATGATGGTCCCTTCAAATCTGCAGATGCCTGGGTGGGGGGGGGGGGGTTCTGCTCATATATTTACAGCCCGTCAGCTCCTGTGTTGGCCAATCAGGAATCCTCAGACCACGGAGCAGGAGGGCAGCTGCAGGGCTGCAGTTTCTACACTAAACTGCTCCTTTAACTTCCTGTTCTCAGGTTCTGTGGGGACGATTATTCCTCCCCATTAAGTTATCTCTCTGTTGTTTAGTTGCTGATTGTTGTTGATTGGTTCAGGCAGCCTTTATTGGGGGGGGGGGTGAAGGAAGAGAACTCCAGGGCAGGGAGCCGACTAGATAATGCTGGCCCTGCCACAGGCTGCCTCCAATCCAAAGCGTCTGAATTCAATATCTCCTAAAAACCATTGTGCGACTTTCTCGTTCCACGTCCTTGATCGGCTTTCTGAGGCTCTAATCCGGGCTACAGAGCCACGAGGCAGACGTCGGAAGCTACCGAGGATGTGCTATTATTATATCAATTGAAACGAACCCATGTGTATGATGTAATAACGTTATTATCGCATCATCCAAAGATTTAAACTCGTTTGTAATAAAGGCTTTCAGTCCATCTATGTGTAAAGGGACGCTGCAGCTGTCTCTTTAATGTATAGGATAGCTGAGAGGGCCCTTTAAATGCTCGTGGGGAACCCTTTTGCAGATACGTGGGGGGGGGATTTTGCATTTGACCCTCTCCCTGCCCACCCCCGGCTATTTCCCGTGCAGGACATGAATACATATCATATTATCTATTTACCAGCATCGGGTCGGCGGGTACTCTGGGCACACAGAACCTCTTGTGTGATCCTGCCAAAAGCCCCACATGTTGGACCACAGAGTGGGTGTTCTGCTGCAGTCTGGCCCTGTGTCCCTCCGTGGGGCAGTAATGGGGGGTCTGATACTACTCTGCAGTCCCTCCATGGGGTGGTAATGGCTCTATATGTTGCTCCTTGGGTTAGTTAAACTAGGGATCTATTCAATGAGTTGATCGTGCGCTGACCCTGTATAATGTAAAATGTATAATTAAATCAGTGTGGAGAAAGGTGCAATATCTCTGAGTTATACATTATACATGGTGAGCCAAGTTCTTCCTGCAGCAGAAGCTCTGGGGTTAGATATTCAGGAAGAAAAACCATAACTCTCCCATTTCTGCTTTAACCCCGTAGCGTGTCTCTCCTTCACCACCAGCACGCAGCCCTCTCCCCACTCCCTACCGTCTGCTGTGTAATGTAGAGCCACAGCCCTGCTCCACGAGAGAGCTAATGAGGGCTGCGGTGTATCTGTGTGTCGGGGGGTATGTATCATGTATGTGAACGCCGTGTGATGATATTAGAAAGTCCGTGTCTCCAGATGGTGGATTGTCCAGGAGAAAAAGACCTTATTTCTGACTCTATGATTTCAGTTCCTTGATATATTTTTTTGCATTTTAAAACCCAACACCGTGTTTTGTCTCCGAATAGCGGCTACCGGCATCTGATTGGCTGGGTTATTTGCAAAAAATAAAAAAAAAATTGTCATTCTTTCTTAGAATGCTGCGTTCAGACACTCATTACATTCGCGTTACTCATTACATTGCCCCCTGTGCTGTCTAGGGCCGCGCCACCCAGTATTGGATTTTTTGTCATAAATATTGGCGTTTTTGGCCCGCAGTGATACTTCCGAAAATGTTTTCCTACTGAAAGGATTGTCTCCTGAGACAACACCTGAGCTGGTATGAGCGTGTGTCTGCGTTTGTCCATGTAAATCCAACCAAATTTCACATGATCTCTCCTGTTTTCTCATCAGATGGTGTTCTATACCTGCGGACCTAATGAAGCCATGGTTGTATCAGGTACGGTGCGGGCACAACCACCTAAATCACGCAGTCACATGCGACGAAACCGCTGTATAAGCATAGTTCCCAGCAGCCCTACCTCCCTATAGACGCATGCTACTGCTCATTAACACGCAATGAGACGTATTTACCGCCTGTGTCACCGTACGCTTTGACGCAGTACATGGAGAATGGGGCCCTCCAGCACGCTGCCCCAAGCACTGCACAATGACACGCGCAAGCAGCGACATTGCTTCATCCTGCTGATGTCATCGCGTGACCTTTTCTCTCTCTCTCCAGGCTTTTGCCGCAGCCCTCCTGTAATGATTGCCGGAGGGCGCGTGTTTGTTCTGCCCTGTATACAGCAGATCCAGAGGTGAGATCCCATGTACATGTGTCTGTCTCTGTCTATCCGTATATACCAGGGGTGGGGAGCGACCGGCCCGTGGGGCAAAAGGGGCAGCAACTGCAGTCGCGGGGGTTCGCAACCAAGCCCGCCCACGATCACTTCTGCAGGGGCCTTCTGCTTACCTGTGGAGTCACGTCAATTTACGTCACGCCACATGACCTGCTTCCCCTGGGTGGTAAAAAAGATGTTGTTCGTACAGAGTGCCAGCAACGCAGAGGGATGCAGCGGCCCCTGCGAGCAGCACAGAGAGATCTGCAGTTCATGTAAGGGGGTGCAGGAGGGTATATGAATTAGTATGTGTGAATGAATGAGTATCTGAATGACAGAATATTTGTGAATGAGTATTTGTGGATAAGGGAATGAATGAGGCAATTTGTGAATGAATATGTGTGTGATAACATGGATGTGTAAGTGAGGTAAGCATGGCACAGGGAGGTTGCTTGGGGCAGGGATGGCACAGGGAGGCTGTTTGGGGGCAAAGATGACAAGTCCTACGCTTTCACATGCTGGGTGCTAGGCAGGTCCTGTGGATGCAGTCTGGGTGCCAGGGCTGACATGATACTAAGGAGGGGGGTTGCTGGGTGGCATAAATATACAAAGTGAGGCTAGCTGGGGACAATACGCAAGGGTGTGTGGGGGGCATTAATTCACAAGGGGGGGCTGGCTTGGGGCATCATGTAAATCAGTACTAAAGGGTATGCCTGTGGGATAAATATACAATGTGGGGCTAATTGTTAAGTTGATAGTTTTGTATGACCGTGAATAATGTTATAAATATATATACAATGACCTTCACACATTCACCCCGTAGGATCTCATTGAACACGCTGACGCTGAATGTAAAGAGCGAGAAGGTCTACACCCGCCACGGGGTCCCGATTTCAGTGACGGGTATCGCGCAAGTAAGTGAGGCCACCAGTCTACCTTTTCTCCCCCGTCTCACTCTTGCTCTTCTTTCCTTTTTGTTTCCTCTCATTCTTATATCCCCCATGGTCTTTTTGCGTAGCGCGCCTCATTATATTACCTTCTTATTCTGTGAACTGCCTGCTTGACGAACCCAATGGATCTTTTTTCACTTGAAGGTTAAGATTCAGGGACAGAATAAGGAGATGTTGGCAGCTGCCTGCCAGATGTTTCTTGGCAAATCGGAGAATGAAGTGGCTCATATTTCCCTGGAGACCTTGGAGGGCCATCAGCGTGCCATCATGGCTCACATGACGGTCGAGGTATGAAACGTATGGGTGTCTCGTTCACTGCTCGTGGCACCGTGTCGTGTTTCTCAACCATTTTCTTCCGACTCGTCCTTCTCTTACGCAGGAGATCTACAAGGACAGACAGAAGTTCTCGGAGCAGGTTTTTAAAGTGGCCTCGTCTGACCTGGTTAACATGGGAATCAGTGTCGTCAGTTATACCTTGAAAGACATTCACGACGATCAGGTAACCAAAGACGTGACAAAAGAAAGCCTTGGACAATAAAATGAGTCAGATTACACGAGGAGATGCTAACTGTTAGCCGACTTGCCCTCCGACAGGGATACCTGAACTCTTTGGGCAAGGCTCGGACGGCTCAGGTTCAGAAGGATGCGAGGATTGGAGAGGCCGTGGCCAAGAGGGAATCCGGAATCAAGGTGAGAAGCCGAGAACGTGCGAAGTCTGACGCGGGCCGCTTCTGTCGAGGATTCGTAACCAAAATAAACGCGTGTTGCAGGAGGCAGAGGCTCAACAGGCGAAGGTCTCGGCTCAGTATGTGAACGAGATCGAGATGGCCAAGGCACAGAGAGACTTTGAGCTGAAGAAGGCGGCATACGACTTGGAGGTGAACAGCAGAAAGGCAGAGAGCGACCTGGCTTATCAGTTACAGGTAAAGTCGTCAAAGACTCATCGCTGCGCCTGGACCTCGTGGATAAAGAGATGGATCGTTTACACGACGCATTGTCTTCTTGCAGGTGGCCAAGACGAAGCAGAAGATCGAGGAGCAGAAGGTCCAGGTCCAAGTGGTGGAGAGGACACAACAAATCCAGTTGCAGGATCAAGAGATCCAGCGTAAGGAGAAGGAGCTGGAAGCCAGGATTAAGAAACCAGCCGACGCTGAACGATACCGCCTGGAGAAACTCGCAGAAGCCGAGAGGTGCGATGGGCGTTTAGGGCAGGGCTGCTTAAGTGGTTGAAAGAGGAATATAAATACTAAACTGAGATATTAAGAGCTAAAGTTGAAAATGTAGCTTTCAGATGTATAGGAAGGTCTTATGTTGTGCAGTGCTTTATGTACTTTATATTCACATTCTCCGCACGTTCCTTCTAGTGAGAGGCAGTGTTCCGGTTCTGACTTCTTTTTTCTGTCCCTATGTCCTTCTTTCTTCTGTCTTTCCATTGATATCTTGACTTCATGCTTCATTCTCTCCTTGTAATTCCCAATCCCATTCATTTTCAGGATGAAGCTGATCACGGAGGCGGAAGCGGAGTCTGAAGCTATCAAGGTTAGTGGCCATGGGGCAGCTGACAGGTAGATGCCGGGGGGGGTAAACCAGATAACATATAAATAAAGTGAGGTTATGGACTGCGGTTTCATCCTGTGCTCTCTATGTATCCCAAGATTCGAGGCGAAGCCCAGGCGTATGCTATTGAAATCAAAGCCCGCGCTGATGCAGAACAAATGGCCAAAAAGGCAGAAGCCTTCCAGGAGTACCAGGATGCAGCCATCGTGGACATGTTACTGGAGAAACTGCCGGAGGTAACAGCAATACATCATGCTAAGTAGGGGAAGATATTAACGCAGAGAATGGGGTATATCCACTAAACGGTGAGTTGTATTTATCTCAATGCAGCTCACAGTTTAGTGAGTAAAACCCTCCATTCCTTTTTTATCAGACACCCTTCAATACGCAGTGACTTGGCCACATCAATCCTATCCCATACTTACCTGCCCGTCGCGCTCTGTAGCACCTTCTGCCCTTCCATGTTCGGAGACACTAGGCCCTCCTGTCCTTTACTCGTATTTCATCTCTGTCACCATCTGCTGCGTCGTCACTCATCTTAACCGTACGAGTCTTTTAATGACGCCACTCAAACATCTGCCACGTCGTTTCCATTCTGTGCTGAGGATCTTTCAGCTATTCCTACACGCACACTCACACTCTCTCTCTTTTACCGGGTCCATCTGGCCATCTTCACATCCTTTTCCTTGCCCTACGGCACTCACTGCTATTCCCGTGTCCTCCAGCGCTCGCTTTCTGTTCCCGTGTCCTCCAGCGCTCGCTTTCTGTTCCCGTGTCCTCCAGCGCTCGCTTTCTGTTCCCGTGTCCTCCAGCGCTCGCTTTCTGTTCCCGTGTCCTCCAGCGCTCGCTTTCTGTTCCCGCGTCCTCCAGCGCTCGCTTTCTCTTCCCGCGTCCTCCAGCGCTCGCTTTCTCTTCCCGCGTCCTCCAGCGCTCGCTTTCTGTTCCCGCGTCCTCCAGCGCTCGCTTTCTGTTCCCGCGTCCTCCAGCGCTCGCTTTCTGTTCCCGCGTCCTCCAGCGCTCGCTTTCTCTTCCCGCGTCCTCCAGCGCTCGCTTTCTCTTCCCGCGTCCTCCAGCGCTCGCTTTCTCTTCCCGCGTCCTCCAGCGCTCACTACTGTTCCTGGTGCTTTTGTTTCGTTAACCAGGTTGTTGAAGAGATCAGCAAACCATTTACCGAGGTAAAGAAGATCAAGATGATATCGAGCGGTGGGGGCGAGGTCGGCGCCTCCAAGATCACAGGCGAGGTTCTAGATATCCTGAGCCGTCTCCCAGAAACCGTGGAGAAGCTGACTGGCGTCAGTATCCACCAGGTCAGCCATTTATTCCTCTCACTTATTTGTATAGAACTCCAGATTGTTCCGGATAACGGTCTCTCTCACCTTTTCTACCGGCCTCGTATTTTGAGATGCCCAATATTCTTGTTTTATTCTTGAAATTTTTTTGGGATTGTATTCTGCGATGACATCAAACGGGGTTCTGTCGGCATGTCTGTCGCATATCGCTATTCAAAAAAAAATAAAAAATCTAGTTTCCTAATTGCCTACACTTCAAAAACAAATAATAAAAAAAAATATTTATATGCTCCGCCCATTTTTTTAAAAAAAAATTTGTACGTCAAATAAATGAAAAAACCTGAAAAATAAATAAAAATCCCTTTTAAGACCTACAGGCATCCATTATTATTATTATTAGTGGAACACACTGTTTTTTGTGAAATATTTATCAACTTTCTCAACTTCGGTGTAAAAAAAAAATCATTTGACTTCAAAAATCTGGATTTCACGACGCATTATTTGACGCATTTATTCCATGTCTTTTGTAGAGCGGATATAAGAAGCCCGGACGGATGTCCTAACTTCCAGATGTAGCGTTTACCGCCGCCGCCGGTCCTCGGTGCGCTCAGCTGCCTTCTCCCACTCGGATATGGATATTACACCCCGGCCTTTCCCCTCACACCACGGTGCCCTTAGGTTTGGAGACTTTATTTTTTTTTGGGGGGGGGGGGGGTATGTTGTGGTCCTCCAAGTGTTATTTTTAAGGCTTGGTTGGGGGACTCAAACATGGCTGCCCATCCCCCCCCCCCCCCCCCATGGCCTGCGTTTCAATCAGGGTAGCTCATTTCCTGTTACTTTATTGATTGTTTTTTTTTATTGTTCGCTGACAGTTGCATTGTCTGTTTCCCTTTAATGGGCTTTTAACCCGCCAGCACGTTACGTTTTTAGCAGTTTTGTTCACCAGAATGTGATTTATTCTTCACGCTACTCCGACCCTTAAATTGCATGCCTTTTTGGGCGTATTCACGGTGATTTAAACGTTCACCAGGGTTAATGTGATATGGTTACCTATAGCGTATTACGTCTCCTACGGCTCAGCCATAAAAAGGTCACCTGAGTCTCCCCGACTCGTTGCCATCTACACGTGCCAGTCCCAATATGGCTGTTCTTGACCCAACTTGCATTGAAGTAGCAAGGATGCCAGTACCAAGATGGCCGCTGGACACGTGCACATACCTATATACGTGTTTGTGTGTTCCGATGTACTCATGTCCTGAAAATATATAACTGTGAATGAATGTGCTTGTACCTCGATCTAGTTATGCTTTATACCACTATATAATATATTGTTGTGATGAATAAAGCTTAATGTTCTACCTTTTATCTATGGTTTCCTTTACTATTATATATATATATATATAAACTGTTCTTTCTTTCATTGTTAAGGGATGGGGGTAAGAACAGCTGTCACTCCAGCCCCTCCAGTCTAAGGGGCTTTTGTTCAAGCATCTTAAGCTTTAGGCAAAGTCTCCTACATATTGTGCAGCGTGGTACAAAGGGCCAGTTGCCAAGCGATCTAGATTGGTTACCATGGATACTGCTGAGAATCTCCCAGGGTAAGGATGTGCCTCTATGGTCTTTTTATGCAAGGAGAGTGACAATGCTGGGGGATGGTGCGGGGGAGGGGGGCTGCTGTTGGTATTTTCCCTTGGTAAGCATCCAAGTTATACGTCATATATAACATATAATATTTACTGAGAGGGTGATAGGTAAGTGGAACAGCCTCCCAGCAGAAGCGGTAGAGGGTAATACAGTGAGGTTATGAAACATGCACGGGATAGGCATACGGCTCCGGAATCTAAAAGAAGACCAACGACTGATTAAGGTTTGAGTCTTTACAGCAGGAAAAATGGCAACTAGACGGGGGCCGAATGGGGCCGATCTGCCGGCGGGTTCTGAGATTCTGTGTAACCATCTTCCCCAGCAATCTACCCTCCCCTGTGGTCTTGGAAGCAGAAGATGTGGGTACCGTGTGGGGGATGTTCTTACATGTTACATGTATGAGAGGTATGGTTGCCTAGCAACTGGATGCGACTACTCTTACGTTATTATATATTGTTACATGTTATCAATAAACACACCTAACATTCCAAATATCTGTGTTGATACTGGGCAGAGGCCATCAGCGCCACAATGAAAATATATTGGGGGGGGGGGATGTGTCGTTTTAATGATTTGGGGGATATTTTAAACATAGTATAACTTTACCGCAATAAAATGTTACAAAAAACATTGTATCCATTTATATTTTTATGGTTTCAGGTTTATTTTGAATAGTATTTCTTTGTGCTAGAAGAGATACATGCACCACCCCCGACTGACAGACATGGATCGTGCCAGCTCCTCTGTAGCTTCCCAGCAGTAGTCTGAGGGATACCAAAAGCGGGGGTGTTTCCTGTGAGCATCCTGCCCCCGGTATTATTCTGTCATTATAAAGCCAGCTCGCTGATTTTCCAAACGCGCTTTTAAGGAGTCGTGTGGAGAAATGTAATCCTCCACCAGGCAGGGCAGGTCCAAAATATATATTCAGTGTCTCTTTAACGATGCTCAGTGTCACTATACAGCAGAAGGGCTTTAATTAGCAGTGCTTAGCTAGGATCATTGGCGCGATCATTATCTGTGTATAAATTAACACGCGGCAGGATATTCAGCACCTCGGCCCCCCTTCTAGTCGCCCACCTTAATCAGTCGTTGGTCTCGTCTTAGATTCAGGAGCCGTATGCCTGTCCCATGCATGTTTAATACCCTCACTGTATTACCCTCTACCACTTCAGCCACCATTATACAATGTTGTAGGCCTGTTATAAGTGTATAGATACTCAGTATCAATATACGGTACTATTCGGTAAGTCAAAAGCTATTGAATTTTACTGAGAAGGTAGTAACATAGTAACATAGTTCATAAGGTTGAAAAAAGACCAAAGTCCATCAAGTTCAACCTATATACATATTGTGTCCCTACTGTGTTGATCCAGAGGAAGGCAAAAAAACCCTTATGAAGCAGATGCCAATTGCCCCATACCAGGGGGAAAATTCCTTCCCGACTCCAAATATGGCAATCAGAATAAATCCCTGGATCAACGTTCTGTCCCTATTAATCTAATATCCATAACTTGTAATATTATTGCTTTCAAGAAACACGTCCAGGCTCCTTTTGAACTCTTTTATTGAGTTTACCATTACCACCTCCTCTGGCAGAGAGTTCCATAATCTCACCGCTCTTACTGTAAAGAACCCCCGTCTGTGCTGGTGTAGAAACCTTCTTTCCTCCAGCCGTAGAGGATGTCCCCTTGTTATAGATACAGTCCTGGGTATAAATAGGTCCTGGGAGTGATCTCTGTACTGTCCCCTTATATATTTATACATAGTTATTAAGTCCCCCCTAAGCCGTCTTTTTTCCAAACTAAATAACCCCAATTCTGATAATCTTTCTGGGTACTGTAGTCCTCCCATTCCCCTTATTACTCTGGTTGCCCGTCTTTGAACCCTCTCCAGCTCCACTATATCTTTCTTGTACACTGGTGCCCAGTACTGTACACAGTATTCCATGTGTGGTCTGACTAGTGACTTGTACAGGGGTAGAATTATTTCCTTGTCGTGGGCATCTATGCCCCTTTTGATGCACCCCATGATTTTATTTGCCTTAGCAGCAGCTGCCTGACACTGGTCGCTACAGGTAAATTTACTGTTAACTAAAACTCCTAAGTCCTTTTCCATGTCAGTCGTCCCCAGTGTTTTCCCATTTAATACATATTCCCAGCCTGGATTTTTCTTCCCCATGTGCATAACCTTACATTTATCTGTGTTGAACCTCATCTGCCACATCCCAGCCCAAGCCTCCAACCTATGCAGATCCATTTGTAATCGTGCGCTGTCCTCTATTGTGTTAACCACGTTACAGAGCTTAGTATCGTCTGCAAAGATTGATACTTTACTATGCAATCCCTCTACAAGGTCATTAATAAATATATTAAAAAGAATAGGACCCAAAACTGACCCCTGTGGTACCCCACTAGCAACAGTCACCCACTCAGAGTATGTACCATTAATAACCACCCTCTGTTTCCTATCACTGAGCCAGTTACTTACCCACATACACACATTCTCCCCCAGCCCAAGCATTCTCATTTTATGTACCAGCCTTTTATGTGGCACCGTATCAAATGCTTTGGAAAAATCAAGATATACGACATCCAGCGATTCACCCCGATCCAGTCTTGAGCTCACCTCCTCATAAAAGCTGATCAGGTTAGTTTGACAGGACCGATCCCTTGTAAACCCATGCTGATATGGAGTCATACACTTATTTTCATTGAGATTCTCCAAAATAGCATCTCTTAGGAAACCCTCAAACAGTTTACACACAACAGAAGTTAAACTAACAGGCCTATAATTCCCCGGGTCACTTTTTGTCCCCTTTTTGAATATTGGCACAACATTTGCTATGCGCCAGTCCTGGGGAACAGACCCTGTCACTATAGAGTCCTTGAATATTAGAAATAAGGGTCTGTCTATTACATTACTTAACTCCCTTAGAACGCGGGGGTGAATGCCATCTGGACCTGGTGATTTGTCTATTTTGATTTTTTTTAGGCGGCACTGCACTTCTTCCTGGGTTAGACAGGCGACATGTACTGGGGCATTTATCTCATCCTGCTGTATATTACCTGGCATTTCATTTTCCTCTGTGAATACAGCAGAGAAGAATATATTTAATAGATTGGTAGATTGGTAGATAAGTAGAACAGCCTCCCAGCAGAAGTGGTGGAGGGTAATACAGTGAGGGTATTAAACATGCATGGGATAGGCATACGGCTCCTGAATCTAAGATGAGACCAACGACTGATTAAGGTTTGAGTCTTTACAGCAGGTGAAACTAGCAACTTGACGGGGGCCGAATGGGGTCTATGCTTCTATTATTCGGTGCAGAGCCGACGGCCGCATTAGACGTGGCGCAGCACAGATCTCCTCCGTGTCACATGAACTAATTCAATGTGACCATATGAGCCGCAGCCACCACATGTATGTACGGCAGGGCGTTGGCTGCGCAGAAACTACATTTCCCATAATTCCTGCCCGCCAGCACTATCTGCCTTGCCATTGGCTCGTTCATGTCACCCATCCGATTGCAGCCTATCAGAGTCTGGCATGTCTAGGCGCAAGGAACAGCCGGTGCATGTCATATGACCTTTCATTAGCCAATCACAGGCATTTAAATGGGTGGCAGGGCCCTTTTAGGGCTGTTTGCAGGAAGGGACAGGCTGTGCATAAAATGTTTTTATTGTTTGGGGAAGTCATTAAATAAAATTTGCTGCACGCTGTATCTTCAGCGCCATGTGTTTCGAAAAACTAAGGTGACCTTTAGGTGCTGTTTATAAATATATCTTAGAGAGAGTCAGAGGATTAAATAAAGGAGTTTTATGTTATTGAGAGGGTGGTAGATAAGTGGAACAGCCTCCCAGTAGAAGTGGTAGAGCTCCTGAATCTAAGACGAGACTAAGACAGCTTTATGACCTATCAGCTTTGTTGGTATTGGCCATGCGTGCATCTGAGTGCCAACTGTCCCCAGGGTGTCGATTTCTGGCAGCGTTCACCGTCTGAGTGCGGCGCGTGTGCACGGGGATCGCCTGTCCGGCTGCCAAATTAAAACAGCAACCTGTTCGCTCGGCGTCTCACACCCGTGATGTCACAAAGCTCAGCGCCGGCGGGGTTTTTATTATTATTATTACTATTATTATTATTATTATTATTATGTTCTCTATTAACCCTTTGAATGCCAGGTTATTCCCTTTTTTCCCATTCCTCTTTTGTTTCTTATATCGTGTTTACCCCATTGTACAGCGCTATTATTTATTGTATGCCGTGATGCGGAATATGATGGCGCTATATTATTATTATTGTATTACATGCAGCGCTGTGGAATATGATGGTGCTATGTGACTATTTTATATGCAGCGCTGCGGAATATGATGGTGCAATATTATTATTATTGTTTTAAATTCAGCGCTGCGGAATATGATGGCGCTATATTATTATTATTGTATTACATGCAGCGCTGCGGAATATGATGGCGCTATATTATTATTATTGTATTACATGCAGCGCTGTGGAATATGATGGTGCTATGTGACTATTTTATATGCAGCGCTGCGGAATATGATGGTGCAATATTATTATTATTGTTTTAAATTCAGCGCTGCGGAATATGATGGCGCTATATTATTATTATTGTATTAGATACAGTGCTGCGGAATATGATGGCGCTATATTATTATTATTATTGTTTTAAATGCAGCGCTGCGGAATATGATGGCGCTATATTATTACCGTTTAATATGCAGCGCTGCAGAATATGATGGCGCTATATTATTATTATTGTATTAGATGCAGCGCTGCAGAATATGATGGCGCTATATTATTATTATTGTATTACATGCAGTGCTGCAGAATATGATGGCGCTATATTATTATTACCGTCTTACATGCAGCGCTGTGGAATATGATGGCGCTATATTATTATTACCGTCTTACATGCAGCGCTGTGGAATATGATGGCGCTATATTATTATTACCCTCTTACATGCAGCGCTGTGGAATATGATGGCGCTATATAAAACAATGGGCTTGTATTGGGAATGCATCTTGCTGGTTTGTATAACACACGTGTGCCGTACCCATCCCTCGCCCGACCACTGCAATGAGCGCGCAGGTAGCATGCAGTCTCCGTGGGCTAAGAGAGGGGGGAGCGAGCCGGCCCGCAGAGCCCCACCCTGATACAGCGGAGATACGGAACGGAATGATATGCTGGAGAATGTTCTAAATGTGGAGCAGTCGCCATGGAAACTAGTGGAAGGCTGATTCTTTCTAAACCCGTGGGGTTGGCTAATTAAGGCGCTGCTCTGTATAATGGTAGCGAGTGCGGCTAATAAACACGTTCCCGGCAGGATGTGGATCTCATCGTCTCCCGAGGATCTCGCCGTCCCCATCCCCCACGCTTCTAGTGTACTCAGCCCCATGGAGCAGGAAAGGGAAAGTCATTCCATGGAATGAGGCAAACGGGATTCTATTCCGTGCGGATGGGAGAAGCCCACCGGGAAGATGGCCGGCGGTGCCCCCAACACAGCAGGTCGCCTCGTTTAATAAACCCCCCTATAGCGTCCGTTTCATCGATTCAGAGATATTCGATCTAAGAGGGTTTGATTTTTTCTTAGTAACCCCATAACTATGTCGGTGGCTCCCCTCCCCCTCTATCGACCGAGAAAGCAGATCCGTTGCTGGTGGGGATCCCACCACTCCTCACCAGATCACCCCAAACAGAGGCACCGAGGTGACCCCCCGATCTATTAGATCTAAAACACGGCCCGCCCGTGATGTCACCATGGCAACATCCTCTGTCTTAATCCGCATGATGGAAGCCTACAGAGCTCTTTTCACCCGGTTTGGTTCCTCCTGCAGGTGTGTTTAATAATCTAGCGCTGAATTCACACCAAAGCATTGAGGTTTTCAAGGAGGTTCAACATCCTTAGTGATGAATAAAGATGTTTAGGGACCGGTCACTATATATTATTATTTATTGTTTTATATAGCGCCATCATATTCCATAGCGTAGCGCTGTACAATGGGTAGACAGGACATAGCAAGTGGTATATAACATAACAATTTGTTATGTCAAATGAGCTTACAATCCATATATATATATATATTTTATACATACACTCACACATATATACAGTATATATACACACGCATACACACACACACACACATATATACAGTATATTTATATATATATACACACGCATATATATATACACACACATATACACAGTATATATATATATATATACATACACTCACACACATATATACAGTATATATATACACGCATATATATATATACACACACACATATATACAGAATATACATATATAAACTATATATATATATATACACATACACACATAGACACACACGTATATATACAGTATATTTCTGTTTATACACACACGCATACATATATATAGCCTATTCTAACTGGTAAGCAGATGTTATATCACATTAAATCCCTATACATAGAGAGTATATTTTATTAATGAATGCAGGGAAAGGGAGCGCAGAGCATCCCGTGCGCCCTATACGTACACCGTATACTATAGCGTGATTAATATCTTTAACCCCTTCCTTGTTTCATGTAGACTGTAAGCTCTTGTGCACCTTATTGTCATCTTAATAAAAAATATGTCCCACCCCCATGCTGTCCCTGATGCTTTTAAGCCATTGCACCTCTTTGACTGCGATGCCCTTCTAGTGCCTATAGAACATATATGGTGTAAAATGTATTCACGTTCTGTTTCTTTATAATGATTGTCACTTTGTGTTTTAATGGAATTTGCAATTTTTTCTCAATTATTTTCTGGATCTATTATTCTAGTTTTGGGTGTGATGGCAGCTGCCACCCCCTAATGTCCCCCCTATGTGGCTCCACCCCCCGACGAATGGCCCCGCCCCTCTGGTTTAGTACCCGGCTGCCTCCCTTGCTTCTTCGCCATTGTCTCGGACGTTCCATTTTCGAACGTCGCTGCTTCTCTAGTTCCATTCCCGGACCACCCATCACGCGTGACCATGAGGGAGATCGTGCACATCCAGGCCGGTCAGTGCGGCAACCAGATCGGTGCCAAGGTGAGTCCATGGATCCTAGGAAGCCACGCACCTAGTGGGGGGACCCCAAGAATAAAAAATGCCCCTCAAGAGGGTTAGTCTGGATCAATTACCCCAAAAGGCTTTCAGATGTCAATCATCTAACATATTTAGCAGGACACCAGTGGGGAGAAAATGATCCACTGAATCAACCATTTCTGTGATTTCTCTTAATTAAAAAAAATTAACGAATTTCTAGAAAAGAATAAACCCAAATATCCCGTTTTTAGCATGGAATCCAGCATTGGATGGATATTCTTTTTTTTTCCCAGGCATGGAACTGTATTTTTTTTTTAATGAGCCTTTAAAAAAAAAGACAAAAACCAATATTTCTTTCATAATTAAAATATTTTTGGTATCATATTTTTAGGGGATTGATTTTAATTCTGACAGATTAAAAACATGGGGGTTTTTTTTAGATTAGATGTTAAATTTTTGCTAAGGTTAAATAATTATTTCCCTAAATTTATCAATTTATTATCTAGAATAATTTTGGTATTTAACTGTTAGATATCTGGAGACGATCGAAAACGTAATTTTGGTTAAATGGGGCTCTCCTCCAGATGTTCTAGGGGTTAATCCATAATGGCGGCAACTTCTAGATTCTTTCAGACTGTAATGGCGTGGAAAGGTCTGAAGGGCTGTGAGATGCCCCCTCATGGAAATGGCAGGTTTTTTTCACCCCATTCAAATTTCCACTAATTAATTATTAATAAAATAAAATAAGAATTTTTTTTAAAGAATATTTTTTTTTCCAATGTAGATTATTACAAATTCAATAATTACACCTAGAGGCAGATGATTTTTTCTCACGGCTGAATATTTTTTATTTAAAACAAAATTGAAATAATATCACAATGTTTTGTAAATGTTTTCATTTTGTTTTATTTTAAGAATGTAGAAAAGTCTAATGTATAAACATATAATAACATTGTTTCTATGTTAATAGCTTGATCAGCATTTACGCCATAATCTGTTTTACTGGTCGGGGGGGTGGTCATATATTCTGGTAAATTGGGTCTTTTTAGTGCTTTTCAAAGAGGGAGTGGTTTTGAGGGAAAAAATCTAAAAACAATTTCTGATTTTTTTTCTTTTACTGTGTAAAAATCGCTACACTAAAAAAAAAAAGCAACAACTAATTTTAGACATTTTTTAACATATTTTAAAAATTATTTATTTAAAGAAATGCGCATATTTTACAGATATAAAATTTATTTTGGATTTGATGTAAATAAAAAATAACTAAAAAATAAAAAGCTGATGATCTAGCGGCGATATTTTCAGTGACTGACTGGGATATATTTAAAAATATTTTATATAAAGGGTCAGACTGAGGTTTTCTTCCCCGTCTTCTTCTTGTCAAAGAAGCAGAATGCTCTATGGCGCCAACTCGCCCCCAGCCCCCTCCCTCCCTGTATGCCTTTGTTCTGTCGATGGCAGGAAGCCTCCGAAATGTGGAGGGAGCCTATTTAAAAAAAATCTAGACAGAGGGAACCGTCAATCCTAATTCGGCTAATCCACTAGAGCCCATTAGGAGGTTTGTAAGCCTCGAGCCGAGAATCTGCCCTTTATTTATTTGCCCCCATGGATCCCACGATGACGTAGGCAGTATCTGCAGTGCAGTGGAGCTCGGCAGTAATGTTCTTACAGCAGGGATTAGGGGAAGGGTGTAGCTAAGGTAGCCATCTACAGGGCAGTTACCCTATGGTTGCCATACAATAATACGACAGGATGGATCTTACCCTACAGGGGCTTTACGTGTCTAGAAAACAATGGCGTGGGTTCTATACAACATTTCGATGTGGAATAATACATGAATAGTAATTCTGCGCGTGTGTCTGAGATGGTATCATATGCATGAAAATCCTTCTGCATACACTATGTAATTTATTATTATTATATTATATTATTATATATTTTTTTAATAGCGCCATCATATTCCGCGGCGCTGTGCTGCGGGTACACAGGACATAACAAGTAGTGTATAACATCACAGATTCATTTATAGAAACAAGAGGTAAGGAAGGCCCTGCTCATAGGAGCTTACAATCTAAAGATTGTAATTGTATTATGTATCAACAAAAAATATTTAAATTATTAGATGTTAATTTGTATTTATTGCACTAATTAAATACATATTAAATATATATAATATATATTTTTTTAACACAAATTCAAACAGGTTAATTGACATGGAATTTGGCCCTAATATTAAGTGGCTTCTCTCACGTCCGAATGATTATTTGGCCCCTGCAAGTTTTACGGGGTGCTGGGATCTGCCCACGCTGGCAGTATGGTGGCAGAGCTAACGGATTCGAGCTGCCGGCTGTCAGTTCCTGGCTGTCGGGTGCAGCTGCAGTGCCACGCCCTGGGATTTAAATGCCCCCCTTCGGCTGGGTGGGCATCTGTGTATACTTCACATGAATGGAATTGTTTCATGCATATGTATGGGCAGCTATGCATGGTGTCAGCTGTGTGCTCTGCGTTGCCAGCATGCACTCATTCTCTATATACATATATTAAATGATCTAGAATCATATAGACGGAGAGTGGTTTTAATAAAGGCATACGTGGGGAGTGATGTCATGGTCTCACTCTGGTGGTGATTTAATTTTCAGGAAAGGGCCTTTGAGTCACATTCCCTTTTTCGCCCACGTTTGCATTTCTAAAGGGTTTATTGTTCTCTGACCTAACTCTGGTGATGTGGATGGGGGGGAGGGGACCTAATGGAACAGAATGCAGGACAAGCCTAGAGAGAGGAAGAACAGACTACAGGGAGAGAGACGCATTACATGTACTGTAGATCTAGAGCCAGGGAGAACACACAGCAGGGAGCGAGATACATTACACGTACTATAGATCTAGAGCCAGTGAAATGTATTACATGTATTATAGATCTAGAACCAGTGAAATGTATTACAAGTATTATAGATCTAGAGCCAGTGAAATGTATTACATGTATTATAGATCTAGAGCCAGGGAGAACAGACTGCAGGGAGCGACATACATTACATGTGCTATAGATCTAGAGCCAGTGAAATGCATTACATGTATTACAGATCTAGAGCCAGGGAGAACACACTGCAGGGAGCGAGATGCAGTACAGATTTAGAGTGAGAGATAACGGGTTACAAGATGCCTTACGGATCTAGAGTTAGAGTAGACTGTAAGGTGCATCACAGATCTAGATTCAGGGGAAACAACTGCATAAAACGAGATTCTTTATGGATCTAGTTACAGACTCTGGATTATACTTGGATTCGTTCCAAGAGAGAATGGGATCTGGGAGAAATAAGGGTGACCAGATTCGCTGATCTGAGAATGAGATGTAAGAATAGACTGAGGCGTGGATGCTGCAGATCTAGAGCAAGGGCAAGGGTTACGGTGTGGGTGGTGCGGATCTGGAGTCACAGATATCGCGGTATATATCTGGCTTCATTAAAATGTGAACCTGAGTGGGTTCCGAGTGGTGTGCTATCCCGTTGTACCGCGCTGCGGAATATGATGGCGCTATATAAAACAAATAATAATCAGATCTGGTTCCCGACACATTTCGTGATCATTGAGAAGCTCTCTTATAAAATATCGTTTATGATATCGCTTGCTCTGGTCCCTGGTGCCTCTTCCTGTCTTGGAGCTGCGCTCTTGATACGCATGTGCCCCTACCACCTCCCAACGCCTGCAGTCCCTGTATCCACTACAAACCAGGCTATGGCTGGTTGAGATTTTAAACAAAAGAGCAATTGATTGTTGCGTGACCAAAAAGGGGAAGTTATTAGAACTTCCTGGTTTTGTCCTTCATGAATAGAACTGTTAGCATGTAACGAAATCTATATAATGTTTCTTTTCTTCTTGATTTGCTTCTAGTTTTGGGAAGTGATCAGTGATGAACATGGAATCGACCCAACTGGAACATACCACGGAGACAGCGACCTGCAGCTGGACCGGATCAGTGTATATTACAACGAGGCCACAGGTAACGGAACCCCTCCGATGTCTCAGATTAGTGATACGAGGGGGGTTATTGCTCTCAAAGTGGACCCCGTCACTTTCCAGATCCTTACATTCTACAGTCCAGGAAGCAAAAATAAAATATAAATGATGTAATAGATATAGAATTTAAACAAAGCCTTTTTGTTATATCAAATAAAGCAGCTGACTTAGTTATTTAAGATTGGATATGCAGTGTTCCAAAATCTGTGTTGTGTCACCTTTTAGTAGTAAAGACTGTTCCTCTCGTGGAGATGCGGTCATCATTCTTGAACTTTATTTTTATGATTCTAAGGGTCTCTTTTTATCGATTTTTGCAGGTGGTAAATATGTCCCCAGAGCCATCCTAGTTGATCTGGAGCCCGGAACAATGGACTCTGTCCGCTCTGGACCCTTCGGACAGATCTTCAGACCAGACAACTTTGTCTTTGGTAAGACACGTAGAATACTTCTAAAAATCTCGCACACAGCCAGTGTAAAGGGTCACAAAATGGTAAAAAAATATATTTTAGATGATAATCTTTCTTTGATACCTTCTTCTAAATTAGGACAGACGGTCACTCATGTATCGTGTTTCCATGCAAAAGTTTTGTTCCTCCTCTTTATTCACTCTAAATCTTGTTTCTTTTCTCAGGGCAAAGTGGTGCCGGTAACAACTGGGCCAAGGGCCACTACACCGAGGGAGCAGAGCTGGTAGACTCTGTCCTAGATGTGGTCCGAAAGGAGGCAGAAAGCTGCGACTGCCTGCAGGGTTTCCAGCTCACTCACTCCCTGGGTGGTGGTACTGGTTCTGGTATGGGCACCCTCCTCATCAGCAAGATCCGTGAGGAGTACCCTGACCGTATCATGAATACATTCAGTGTTGTGCCCTCCCCCAAAGTCTCAGACACAGTGGTGGAACCATACAATGCCACCCTGTCAGTGCATCAACTGGTTGAGAACACAGATGAGACCTACTGCATCGACAATGAAGCCCTTTACGACATCTGCTTCCGCACTCTGAAGTTGACAACCCCAACCTATGGCGACCTGAACCACCTGGTCAGTGCCACCATGAGCGGAGTCACCACCTGCTTACGTTTCCCAGGTCAGCTCAATGCTGATCTTCGCAAGCTGGCCGTCAACATGGTCCCTTTCCCACGTCTTCACTTCTTCATGCCAGGGTTTGCTCCACTGACCAGCCGAGGCAGCCAACAGTACCGTGCTCTGACCGTTCCCGAGCTAACTCAGCAGGTGTTCGATGCTAAGAACATGATGGCTGCTTGCGACCCACGCCATGGCCGGTACCTGACCGTAGCAGCAGTGTTCCGTGGACGTATGTCCATGAAGGAGGTGGATGAGCAGATGCTCAACGTCCAGAACAAGAACAGCAGCTACTTCGTAGAATGGATCCCCAACAATGTGAAGACAGCTGTGTGCGACATCCCACCACGTGGCCTTAAGATGGCGGTCACATTCATCGGCAACAGCACTGCCATCCAAGAGCTGTTCAAACGCATCTCAGAGCAGTTCACGGCCATGTTCCGCCGAAAGGCTTTCCTGCATTGGTACACCGGAGAGGGCATGGACGAGATGGAATTTACTGAAGCTGAAAGCAACATGAATGATCTGGTCTCCGAGTACCAGCAGTATCAAGATGCCACGGCTGAGGAGGAGGAAGACTTCAATGAAGAAGCTGAGGAGGAGGCTTAATTCTCTTCACCACCACCATTCCTCTTCTTCTTCTTTCCTTCTCCATTCTCAGGCTGAGAAAATGTCCGAACCGAAGATTAGCATATGTTTTTCTCCATCTTTTTTCCGGGGTTTCCTCCTGTTTCTTCCTCTCCTTTTTTTCTCTTCTCCTCTTTCATTCTTTTTCCAGACATGTTGTGTAAATCAATGAAGGGTACACCTTGGCTCCAGCAGGGTATAACGGGCTTAAGGAAAGGGACGGTAGGTCTCTGGCCTTGAAAGATCCAAGCCGTAGATGGCTAGCGTCCCGGAATTTTAGATCAGTCCTGACCAAAAAAAGTATGATTTTCATCTCATGCGGCCTACACTATCAAAATGTCCTCTCGCCTTCTGTGACTGGGTGCTGGTCTCCGCAGTCACCAACGGGTACAAATTCTTCTCTTAAGCCCTCGGATTGTAGAGCCTTCAGACACGTGTCCCGTTCTGTGGCCTTCTAGGCCTTGCTACAATGTTTGGTGGTAATTCTCGTCCTACTTAAGTTATTACTGTGGAACCACTCTTATGAAGCATCCCAACAACATTTGTTTGTGTCGCTTCCCTGACCCTAAACTCGATACGTGTCCATCCGTACCTATTGTGTATGGACCTCTAGAACACGCCAGGCCTTGCCAACAAATATTTATTCCTTCTCAGCAAATAAGACCTCAATTTATCTCAAGCATCTTAACAAATGCACTTAAATCATTTCTGCTGAACAGTATTGGTTATTACCAATGATTTCAGCCGCATTATAAATGCCGACGTCGACACCTTAGTAGTTGGCGCTTTTTAAAAGAGGTCGGCGGTTAGAACAGTTTCTATCATCTTTGGGGGGGGGGGTCTTTCACATGATGGAAGATGGATGTTTCATGTTATATTTTACTTCGCTCCTTAACTCTCTTCATCCTTTTCCTCTCTTGCTGTATCCATACCATAATTATTTTTTATTTTACTGTTGCTTTTTCATATTGAAAAGATGACAAGCCTGTGACAAAAAAAAAATAAAACTTTTTTTTTTAATTTTCCATGCTGTATGATGACGCTTTTATTTGGGTACATACGATAAAGCGTGGCTTATTATGGGTTTGGGGGGGGGGGACCTAACCCTAATGCCGAGGGTGGGTTTTAACACGAAAAAAAGTAAATTACATAGTTTTAACTAAAATTTATTTATACACATTGAAAACTACAGACTAGGGGCTGGTTGGTGATCTAAATCCCACCAAAAATATGATCTAACACGCAATTGACACATTAAGGACCAGTGCCGTATATTTAACTCACTTTATATATATAACAATAGAAAAACATTTAACTTTGACATGGCAGTAAAAAACAAAATCACTATTTTGTTTTTGGGGAAAAACCTCAGTTGTATGAATCTTTAAAACCCCCTCATTATTTAATGCATAAAGCACATGGATTTGCAGAGGGGGTTTAAAGCCTCCGTTACACTTTAGGAAATTCTCTGTGGATCTTCCAACCGGTGCCGAAATGTGGAAATTCGCAGGTATGACGAGTGCCCAGTAAGTATGGGTTTTTTTAAAAAAATATATAAAAAATAAAAATATATTTGAACAGTCAATGCCACGTAACATTTTTCTTCCTGCCCTAAAGACGTACTTCGGCTACAAAGAGATCAAGAACGGGTTCCTCTGTAGCGTTGCAACATTTTTGGGGGGAAATTAGAAGAAAAGGGAAAATCTTTCTTAAAATATTGGAAATGGGGGTTGGTTGTTGCTCAGATGTTCATTGGGGGGGGGGAGCTTTAATGGATTGTCCTTTGCGTAATGCTCCATTCTGGACTCTTTGACCTCAGCGAGTCCAAACTCTTAACAATGTGATGTTTGTTATAATGCGAGGAATGCAGGGAATGGAGTCATGTGCGAGAATCTCAAAGGGTAAAAGACTGTAAGAGCTGAATATTTATAGCTTTACAGAGGAGAGGAAGGAATCGCTGCTGGTGAAATCATTTAGAAAGGTTTTCCGATCAGCATAGACGTCCGTCACGGCCAAGGACAACGCGCCAGGTCACACCACCACACCGCGGCTGTTCTCTCTGTAACGAGTGGGGCATTTAGAAGAATAACGGGTTTTAGTTACCCCCGTTTAATTTATAAAGCCATTTGCTGTACCATTAAGGGCCAGCCCTCGCCTGGCCACATGCCTTGCTCCCTAGTGTACTACTTTCTGTGGAGCAGTCCCAATTTTCCAGCACCATTGAGCAGCCCCAAGAGCCAGCTGCTGAGGTCCTCTGAGCTGCGAAGTTGCGGCTCCCATGTGGATGATGCAATATGATGTCATATCCCGGTGTTCTGCATCACTACATCGCAAAAGGGAAGAACGGTGCCCCTCACAAATGCTCTGGTGCAGAGCTCAATCAATTCTACAGCTCCGCGAGGCAGTCACGGGCTTATCTCGTGATCTCCCCAACTGGCCCTCTGCTCGCAACTCAAAAAGTGCCCCAAAACTGGGACCGTCCTGCGCAAAATGGGATGGTTGGGAGGTATGCATTAATCGGCACCAAGGTGGGTTTCACCAGGTCCGGATTGGTCATCTAGCACACTTAGGCCGCTGGCCGTCAGCATCCCATACCCACCCACCCGACCTGCTGCTCCATAGCATTGGGCCGTATTGTGCGGCCGAGCCATAAACACAGCCATCCTATGTATATATTGGAATGTATAGCGAGCGCGGCTTCTCCACACCGACAGCTAACGGCTCATACTGACTGTTAATGTAAACTTAATTATGAGGCCTAACTGCCCCTCCAATAGGCCCTGGTGGGGGGCTGTTGCCTCATATCCCCCTCGAAACCAAGCCTATAAAACCAGAATTACACCCAAACCCAACACCCTCAGCCTGCGAACAGTGGGGGTGGTGTAGGCCAACCCAGCAGCACTGACAGCAGCCTGGTCAGCCGTGCGGCCATCACCATGGCAACAACAACGTGCTCTTGGCTTCGAGCTCGAGCCACTGGCGCCTGGCGGGAACTCCGGCCAACTCCTTTTGAGTGACAAATCAAATCACCGATTGGATGCCGAAGGCCGCTCATCGATAGGCCAATCAGAACTCAAACTGAAGACAGAACCCGCCTTTCGTTTAGCGGCGTCACATTCCTGGACATACAGAAGTCGCTGAGTGACGGAATCATGCTCGAGCTTTAGCCAATAAGCTTCCACGCCCAGGATTGAGTGACAAGCTTCAGAGTCCAATCAGAGGAAAGGAAACAGGAGGGCGTGGAGAAGGTGTGGCTTGGAGCAGCGGGGACACACAGGAAGTGAGGTTTTAAAGTGTATATATTGTTTGTGTAAACATATATTACATGTACATATAGCGCGTTATAAGCGCATATAGGTGTATATCACGTGTCCTGCCGTTCATATTAATCGGGCTATTTGCATATATTAATTATTAATAAGGCTTGTAAAATGGCAGCCTCCAGTTGTGTAGAAAGTACAGGAGTCATATAGTGTGTTTGGGCTCATGTATGGCTCTGTGTATGATGTATGGGCTATAGGTACACATGTCACATATGGACCGTGCAGACTTTTTGTTGTGGCAGTTGGTAGCACATTAATCTGGATTAAGATGTACCCACCAATCCGTTAATCCAGATTAATCCAGATATCGTTGGCCAGGACACACTGCTGACTATTGATATATTTATATGTTGGGGTGACAACATAGAAAATGTATATTGTGGGGTTGCATTCGTACCGGTGACTCCCTGTTTGATGCATTTTTATTAGTATGCCTATCTGGTTACCTCAGACTGTAAACTCTTAAAGCAAGGTGTATACAGAAATTGAGTTGCTAGCTGCTGCTGAATCCAACTCCCATGATCCTTGGCCAGCGTGCGCCCAGTTACTGTAAGAAGATCCCCATGTTGTTTTTTTTTGATATATAAAATAATCTCTAAATCAGGGCTGGTGGCAGCACCTTGATCTTCTGGGATTTAATGGGTTAAGAGTCGGAGGATATTTCTGATAATTCCTCTTTAACCCCTTGGTCACCGCGGGGGCACAGATACAATACTGATATACATTTACACCGCTGTGGTTTTAGTTGTAGATTGTGACGTGTATTGTTGTGTTACAGATCACCGTTTCACAGCATGGATCTGACTCAGCGGCTGCCATCAGATGACGATGAGGACGATTTATCCATGGATAGAAGCCGACCTGCGGCCAGGCTGCATATGTTCAGCGGAACCTACGGACCGGCACAAGGTGAGTGCGATCGCTTCTGTCTATAGGATCCATTCTATCTACACCCTGCCCTCCTTTCTCTACAGGATCCATTCTATCTATACCCTGCCCTCCTTCTTCTATAGGATCCATTCTATCTATAGGATCCATTCTATCTACACCCTGCCTTCCTCTATCTATAGGATCCATTCTGTCCATGCCCTGCCCTCCTCTATCTATAGGATCCATTCTGTCCATGCCCTGCCCTCCTCTATCTATAGGATCCATTCTATCTACACCCTGCCCTCCTCTATCTATAGGATCCATTCTATGTACACCAGGCACCCTGCCTTCTATCTATAGGATCCGTTCTGTCCATGCCCTGCCCTCCTCTATCTATAGGATGCATTCTATCTACAAACTGCCCTCCTCTTTCTATAGGATCTATTCTAGAGTCCATTATAGCCTCATCCCCCCCCCCCCCCCGTGTTTTTCTTGACTCCTGATGTCATTGTCTCTTTTTTTGTTGTCTATCTAGACTATGACATCTATCCTGGAAAGAATATTATTGGCCGTCATGCCAAATGTGACATCACCCTCCCGGCGCAGTCTGTGTCCAAGAAACATGCGATCCTAGAGGTCGAGGGAGATCTGCACACCATCAGCGACTGCGGCAGCCTGAACAAAACACGCCGGGGCAAGGTGGCCATCACGCCCCACGTTCGTTATTCGGTGGCCGACGGCGACTTTTTAATGTTTGCAGATGTGGCTTGTAGATACACCATCGTGAAAGTAGAAGAGAAGCGGAAAGAGGAAGAAGAAGAAGATGATACAACCGTGCACACGGAAAGTGAAGATGACTCCATCTTGGTGCCCGGCACCCAGGCCACGTTGGCAATTGAGAAAACCCCAGGAGCGGCTATCCGCAGAATAGGGCGAGGAGCGGTCCTGGCGAGGGATTCGGGGGAGGAAGATGAACACGAAGAGGAGGAGGGTCAGAGCAGCTTGAGTGAAGGAAAAGGTAGGAGAAACTCACGTTTGAAGCCAGCATGAGTGCGAAAAACTTGTTGTAAGCTTAGTGTGTTTTTCAGTGACTGACAGGGAATTAGAAACGCGCTCTGGTAACACCTAGAGGGGCAGAATCCGGTCTGTATTCAGGTATTAGGACTTTTACTCGTGGTCTGTGGGTTGGACCTGGAAGACGTTCTTTAATAAATCTCTTTACGAAGACTTTCTAACCGATAGAATGTTGGGGAGCGGAAAGTCTTATGTTCTCCCCGAGCTGCCGTCCGTGGGCTCCTTTAGAATTAGTCTTCACAGAAAAATATATCCAGGTTCTGCCATCGTCACCTGATCGTGGCAACTCCTCCGGCTCCCTTCCGAAGCATAAACTTAAATCCTCACGTGGTGGTGAAATGAAACCGCCATGATTGGGTTTACACACAAAGCCTGACGTTAGAAGCATTGAGAGACGTTCCTTGGTATGGCCCACGATGGGATATACGCATGGAGACTTTTCTTCTATAATGTCCTTCTATAGGCAAGCTACCAAAATGTACCTGTTGTCAAAAAGTTAGGTCCGTCCATCGTATCTTTTCTTCCGACACCAGATAATTATTGGATTCTTCTGATGTTCTCATGGTTCGTGTTTTAGGTGTTGGCTCATCACGGGATAATTACAAGGTATCGGCCGTTGGAACGTTCTCTTCTCCCTTCGCAGACACCTTTGTGCCGGAGAGGTAAGCAGGAAAGGATGACAGATACAGGGAACAGCCTCCCAACAGAAGTGGTAGAGGCTAATACAGTGAGGGGACTAGAATGAGTCTTATTTGCTGTCTGTGTCTCTGTGTTTTGCTGCGGCTCTCATGTCGTCCATTCTTTTTTTGTCAGTGATGACGAAGGGGACACATCCGTCTCTCAGTCTCGATTGCCCTCTCTCAATCTCTGCTGTGACAGTGACATAGATACCCCTACAAAGAGAGAGTCTCTCGCGGTCTCCTCCCTGAGCTTCAGCACCTCTCCAGCTTCCATGGAGAAGAAGATACCGTCAACCAGTAAAGCAGGGACCTCGAATGGACCTGGAAGCGACGCGTCGATGTCCAGCGCTGTTAAAGACAAATCGCCCCTCGGCCAAAAAGACCAAGCGCTGATTGAGGACGGAGAAAAGGAAACATCTGACGTCAGGGACCCGGAGGGTAGAGGGCTTGGAACTGACTCCAATTTGGATGCTGCTCCGGTGGAGGAAGCTGCAGCAACGTCGAGCGTGAACCCAGACAGCTGTAAGAGTATCAGAGACGACACGTCGGATACTTCGCAGCCTCACAGAACCAAAGGGGAAGCAGACGAAATGATTTTGAAGAGCGCTAACGATGTTGAAGACGATGATATTATTTCGCCTTCGAATAAAGACATGGAAAAGGCTGAGTCCACAGGGGATGTTCCAGACAGCGACGCAGACATTGAGGACAGCGCGCCAACGTCGACCACGGACGCCAAGAAGACAGGAGAAGGGTTTCACGTGGACAGCGATACGGATATCGAAGATGATGTTGCAACAACTTCCGGAGCAGGTTTGCAAGCAGGAGAATCGATGAAACAAGCTAGTAACGTCAAAACTGCAGCGAAAGAGGAGACGGAGTTTCATCTGAACAGCGATACGGATGTAGAGGAAGAAGAGGCCGTATCCGTAAGTACTGGAATCAAGAAGAGGAAGGCTAAAATCACAGACAGCGATACAGATGTTGATGAAGAAGAGGCTATTTCGGTAAATGCGGGTATAAAGAAGACAGAGGCAATCATCTCAGACAGCGATACAGATGTAGAGGAAGAAGAGGCCGTGTCTGTAAATGCGGGTATAAAGAAGAGGAAGGCTAGAATCTCAGAGAGCGATACGGATGTAGAGGAAGAAGAGGCTATTTCTATAAGTGTGGATATAAAGAAGAGGAAGGCTAGAATCTCAGACAGCGATACAGATGTTGATGAAGAAGAGGCTATTTCAGTAAATGCGGGTGTTAAGAAGAGAGAGGCAATCATCTCAGACAGCGATACAGATGTGGAAAGCGACGCCAATGCCGGGGGTGAAGCAAAGAGCAAAAAAATAAAGGCTAAACCCGACAGCAAGACAGATGCCGAAGAAAACGACGATCGGCCTTTAAAGACTGATGCAAAAAAAAGTTCTGTCCCATTTAACCTGGACAGCGACACTGACGTGGAGGACGAGGCCAGCGTCTCCCCTGCGGTGAAGAAGTCGGCTGAAAATCTTGGAACCCGCATGGTTCAAACGAGAACAGCCAAGCCGTCTCTGGATATCCAAGCAGGCGGAATGGAAGACATCAGGACGGCGAGAGGGAACGTGGAGCAAAACGCGGTTCCCGGTTTCCACGTGGACAGTGATACAGATGTGGATGAGGCTGACGATGAGCCGACAGAATCCTCAACTACTGGTGAGAAAACGGGTGAAGGAGACGGATGTGATACGGAGAAGATAGAGAGGGGTGAAGTTATTCAAACCGGCGGGACTGCTCTACAACGGGAGGACTTGCCTGTAAAATCTGACGGGACTCGCAGCGCGGCCGCCGGCTTCCCTATGGATAGTGACACAGATGTGGACGAGGACGACTCTTTGACCCCTGGGCCGGATGTTGAGAAATCGCATGGAACAGAGGATGCCCAAAGCAGGGTTAATAACGACGACGCGGTGGGTGCTGCTGGAAGGTCTTCAGACCCCGAGGTAACGGAGGTCCAAAGACATGAGGCTGACCCGACGCCGGTGAGTGCCGAGAAGATAGCAGAGGGAACTCCAAAGACAGACTCCGAAGGTGAGCTGCCTATGAGTGTCTGTGATGCTTTTTCTTTAAGGAATAAGTGTTTCTGTGGCTCGTCATTTAATGAACTTTACACGCTTGTTACAGGTGGGGAATACGACGCGTGCGCCACTCAATGTTACCTGGAGGCCGAGGACAGAGCTTCAGACCAGCCAGGTAGCAGTGGATGCGGATTTGCCGTTATCCCTACTGTTTGGAGGTATTGGTGTCCTCATCATCCCCTTCTCTGTTACAGATGAAGATAACGGTGCAGAGGAGGCAACACAAGCTTTTATTTTCAGCTCCACCTGGGCTGAGGCAGACCTGTTTAAACGTAAGCGTCCTTTGGAATTATGTATTTAACCGTACGTACATTTAATTCCTCTCATACGCAGTCTGTACTGATGGCCCTCGTATCGCTCTGTCTCTATGAAGTCTTCTTCTCTAAGCCTCCTGATCTCAAGTAGTGACGCTGTAGGCTCGCATCATGTTGCCATCTTTTACGTTGTCCCTGGCATTTAAATGACAGTCGCCCTCCCAGCTGTCACCTCTATCCAGGGTTCTTGCGGTCTTCGCTCCCTGTATAATGTATAATGTATGTGCTCTACACGCAGGTCCTGCAGATCCTATCGGAGTCCTTCAGATTTCACCCGTGCGCAGTGAGTATTACGTTCCGTTATGTCTGGGTGTATCCGATAAATGGAGTCTTTAGCAAAGTATTATAGCCTTTGGGACCTCAGACAAAGGAGAAGTGATCCCCGAGGTCCTGAAAGCCTGTGTAACGCTACATGTTATTCTGTACTGCGATAAAAAGTATCAACTTCAATAAAAGACTCCATCTTGTCTTTAATAATTTCCCCTGATTGCTGTAGGTGGCGACTGACCTTCTCTGTTCTTCCATCAGTTAGTACTTCCGAAGAAGAGACGGACGAGAATGTCATGGCAGAGACTCAGCCCTACTTGTGTGAAAATGCCCAGTCTGTTGTGGACTGCGTCCAAGAAACCGTCCCAACGGACAGCGAGTGTGCCGAGGCCTCGAGGGAGAGGCAACCTCTGTCTCACGGAGATGTCTCGCAGGATGACACTCAACCCGTCTCTCAGTATTTGGCCGCACGACCGACTCATGAAACGGGTACGTGGCTCCACCTGAAACGCGAGGCTCCTGCCTGTGGCGACAGCGAAGGGAGAGGAGAGGGGACGGCTCCAGAAGGTGCCGCGCGGTCAGCGGCTCCAGAAGGTGCCGCGCGGTCAGCGGCTCCAGAAGGTGTCGCGCGGTCAGCAGCTCCAGAAGATGTCCCTCGGCCTTATACCTTGCACACAGATGGAGAGACTACTCAGTCTTATGCCGAGGACACGTCGGCCTTGGAAGAAGATGTTGCTGCACCTTTTACCTTACAAGTGTCCTGCACAGAGGATAGTGTGAATGTGCCGGCAAGCAGCCCGGAAGATTCCAGTGGTGTAGCTGCGGCTGTCATGGAGGGCAATAACCTTCAACCGGATAGATTACAGGAGCCCACCCTTGAAGACAGCAGCCTTGGTGTGATATCCGAGGAGGCCTCAACTGCTTCGAATGTAGAGAGCAAGCAGACGATTTCAAGTGAAGGTAAATGGCTCGGTGTCTAACGGGAAGGATGTTTAAGGCTATAGAACAGGGGTGTCCAACCTGCGGCCCTCCAGCTGCTGCAGGAGTACATCTCCCATAATGCTCCTTCAGCTAAGGGGCTGGCTGAGGAGTATGGGAGATGTAGTCCTGCAGCAGCTGGAGGGCCGCAGGTTGGACATCCCTGCTATAGAACAAACTGGATCAGCCATTGGATAACGCGGGGAAACATCAAAGACACGTTGTTCGCGCCATCAAGGTCTCAACCCATTTCCTCTGGCGTATATTCATGTCTTTCACAAACATTAATGGTGGCTCCACCGATTAAGTAATGTATGTTCTCGTGTGATGTTTATATTACAGGCCAGACCGGTGTCCATGAAGTTGAAGAGAAGGAAGGGATTGCTAGCAGTGCAGAGGTAAGTCAAGTCTCTCTATTTCTGCCCCATTAATTACCCTGTTTTGTAAACAATATGAAGATTCTGCTTCCTTGTCTTCAGCTTCCATTTGCTTTGTCTTAATAGATGGGAAAGACGAGAGAAGAGCCACCAGCATCCCCATTATCTGAGTTAATTGTTCAGGTTGACGAAGAACGAGGAACATTAGAAAAAGAACGTTCTGATTCAGTTACTCGAAGCGAGTCGGTGACGGTAGAGAAAAGGAGAACGAGGAGAATTGTGAACGAAGAAAGCAGGATCCAGGAAACGGTAAAGGAGGCAGAGCGTGGAGTTTCATCAAGGAGTAAGAGACGGAACAAGACAGATATCGATGCCGAGCTCTTCACATCAGGGGTCAGAGAGAATGTCAAGAAAAAAAGAGCAACAAGGAAAAGTAAAGTGGAAAAAACTGAAGCCAAGACAACCGAAGAGGAACGTAAAGACGAGGTTAGCCCCGAACATGAGGAACTTAGGACAGACATATTAAAAGATGAGAGATTAACTTCTGTTACTGAGAAGGAACGTTGCCTGGCTGCAGGTGAACAAAACAAGAAGAGTATGGAGCAGCCGAGAGAGAAAGATATTAAATATGACAAACATATTACAGCCCAGAGTCTACATACTAACTCCGAGACGCAGAGCGATGGTGCGGAAGGGTCTGCAGGAATCAGTTGGGTATCTGAGGAGGCAGGAACCAGCTTTGCTTCTGAAACAGCGACCATAGATGAAGAAACCAGTGAACTCAAGGGTCAAAACGTAGAATTGATGGCGGGCGGCGTGGAGGGGAATACGGAGGCTAAAACTGACACCAGTGATTTGACAAAGAAGCAAGAAGAAGAAGTGGTCTCCGGGAGGACCTCGAGAAACAGGTCTTATGTAAAGAAGACATTGACCAGAAGGTCCCAGGTAAAGGTCCCTGAGTCTGGAGAACAGGAGAAGGAAGAGATGATGCCCCCCGCTGTCCCTGTTGAAGAAGAGGTTTCTGTTAACAGACGGTCTGGAAGAGGTAAGGGAAGAGCTTCACGGAGAAATGTGGGAGACCAGGAGCAAGTTTTAGAGACCGTGGCGCCACCCGGAAAACTGACCTCTAAAAGAAAGGCTAAGGAGACAGAGGAAGAATTAAATGAACAAGAGGAGACCATACGAAAAACAGAAGAACTTCCAACCCCCAGGAGGACAAGAAGGAACTCAAAGGAGGAGGGATCGAGGGAACAAAAGGAAGGGAAAGGGAAATCCGAAGAAGAACCACCTGTCTCTAGGAGGACAAGAAAGAATTCAATGGGCGAAGGAACAAGTGAACAAAAGGAAGGTAAAACAGAAGAAGATCCACCCAATAGAGTCATCTCCCGCAGGACGAGAAAGAATTCAAGAGATGAGGAAGACAAATTCAAAACAGAGCAAGAAACAACGGACCCAACAAGAAAATCAAGGAGTGCAAAACGGGACGCACAAGACAAGCAGGCAAAGGACGAGGAAGCGGGAATAGAAGGAGAGACCTCGAGGAGGAATAGACGGGAATGCAAAGAAGTCGAGAATGTCGTTCCTTCTAGGCAAAAAGCCTCCAGGAGAACGAGGAGGAATTCAAAAGAGGAAGAAGGAAAAATCGAGGAGAAAAAGAATGAACCAGCGATTGTGGCAACTGCTGAAGAGCCAGAGAAAGAAGCCGCAAAACAGACCTCCCGAAGAGGAAAGACAAACTCAAGGGAAATGAAGAGTCAGTCCAGCGAAGCAGAACAAACCCCCTCAAAGGTTACCAGCAAAGATAGAAACCCAACATCGAGGACGAGGCGAAAGAAGCAGGCTGAGGATGACCTTCAAGAAGACGAGGCCACAGAAGTAGAAAACCAACCGGCCGTCCACGAGGAAGAAAAATCAAGTGTAGCCATTGGGAGAAGCCGACGGACCAAAGACGTTTTGCCACCGCCGAGCACGCCTGTCCCGTCAAGAAAAAGAGGACAGGGACCTAAAGATGGCGGGGCGGAGGTGAAGAGGAAAAAATCAGAAGAAACAGAGCAGGGCAATGGTGGTCAGGAGCAGCCGTCACCACTTTCAAGGGGGACAAGAGGACGGCGCGTGGTTGCCGCCGTAGCTGAAGTAGAGGCTGAAGACGGAAATGACCATGGAAAGGTGAGAGGGAATCTGGGGGGGGGCACTTTGCCTGAAAACCAACAAATTAACAGCACTATTCTCATATATATATGGCATATATTAAAATGCAGTTTTGGGGCATACATCTTCTGTAAAATAATCCAAATAAAGTGACGTAGCTCGAGGCTTAAAGAAATAAAAAGCCCTGATATCCTGAAAACCGTACGGATTGTCTAAGTTGTTTAAATCCTTCCAGGGCCCGTCGGTTTCTCCTCCCTCCCCTGCTGGCAGCGGCCGTCAAAAGCCGAGAGCAGCGGTACCCGCGGAGGTCCAGACGCCGAGACGCACCAACAGATCCTCGGCCGCGGCAGGGTCTTCCAGTCCCTACGTCCCTCACCAGGGGGCCGTCCCCAAGGTCAGACTTTTACCCATTTCCATGTTGTATTAATTTCTGCTATTTTACCTTAATTTCAGGGCTTTCTTTCAGTCTCCCTCCTTGTAAACCATACTAACCCCCAGCTTACCACCTGGGGTACCGGAGGATACTATACCCGTGCAGGAATACCCCTACCCTCACCGCTGTGCTCCCTCTCCCTGTATCTCAGGTTCTTTTCACCGGCGTTGTGGACTCTGCGGGAGAGGAGACCATTCTCGCTCTAGGAGGCGGCATCGCGGAGTCTGTGTTTGATTGCACGCACTTGGTAACCGACCGCGTCAGACGAACTGTCAAGTTTCTCTGCGCTCTCGCGAGGGGAGTCCCTATCGTGACGCTGGACTGGTTAGAGAAGGTGTGTTTCTGCGCTAAGCGGCTGTGGCCCGCGCCTCCTCGGTGCTCTCTGCTTGAGTGGATCTTCTGGTTAACCTTCACTCAATAACTCCGGTATCGTGAGACTGCTCTCCTGCTTCGTTCTTTTTTACACCCCGCTTTCTTTCTTCTAGCCTCGTTTCGGTTCACTCGCTTTCTTCTGTATATGTGACATTTTCCTCCCCTCGCAGTGTAAGAAGAGCGGCTGCTTTCTGTCCCCGGCTGGGTTTTTGGTGAACGACAAGGAACAGGAGAAGAATTTTGGATTTGTTTTGTCGGAGTCGCTGCAAAAAGCAAAGCGGAGAGCTCTGTTCGAGGTGAGTTTACGCATTGTCTCGCCCTGCCGGGGTCGGGGCATTCTCACGGCTCCTCCCCTCTGTCTTGCCCTGCGGGGGTTGGGGCATTCTCACGGCTCCTCCCCTCTGTCTCGGCCTGCCGGGTCAGGGCATTCTCACGGCTCCTCTCGTCTGTCTCGCCCTGCCGGGTCGGGGCATTCTCACGGCTCCACCCATCTGTCTCGCCCTGCCGGGTCGGGGCATTCTCACGGCTCCTCCCCTCTGTCTCGCCCTGCCGGGTCAGGGCATTCTCACGGCTCCTCCTGTCTGTCTCGCCCTGCCGGGTCGGGGCATTCTCACGGCTCCTCCTGTCTGTCTCGCCCTGCCGGGGTTGGGGCATTCTTATTCTCAGTAATAAGCACTGATTTATTTTACCTCTCAGGGTTACGAGATCCACGTCACTGAGAACGTGAAGCCGGAGCCCGAAAACATGAAGGACATCATCCGCTGCGCTGGGGCAACATTCCTACCGAAAATGCCCCGGACCTGCAAGGTAACAGAATAAACCCAGAGCCCATTTCACACCCCTCACATCTGATCTCAAAACACAAGAGTGACTTTATTCTTCCTCCCCTGTCCCCCCAGGAGAAATGTGTCATCGTGTCGTGTCAAGAAGACGCCTCCCGCTGGAAAGCGGCTCCGTCTGCTGCCCCCGTCACCTCGGCAGAGTTTATTCTCAGCGGGATCCTGCGGCAGGAGGCAAACCCCACCGCGTATCTGCTGAACCCCGGCACGAAGCCCACCGCGCCGACCCCCGCAAAGCGGAGACGCTGATCGTTCAAACCCGGGGCTGTCTGCCTCGCCGGCTGCGGTATTTGGCCTTAAAGACAGATAACGGAGGAATTCAATACGTTCGGCTCGGATCACATTTTCCGTGTTTTAGTTATACGCCTCTGGCATAGAATTAAAAAAAAAATAATAATCGAGTTAAAGCTGAAAGACAAAATAAGTAAAATGAGAATCTCCGTGCTGGACGCTCGTCATAAATCCGGTAATAACGATTCCAGTGGAATTCCACGCGAGGCAATCAACGGCTCGTTTAACACCTTCTAATATCCGTTTTATTTTGGTGATTGCTTTTTTTTTTTTTTTTCCTTTCATTTATTTACAAATTTCACCCCGGTTTTTTTATTTTATTTCCTACATTTTTTCATTTATTGATTTTTTTTTTTTTCCCCCAATGCCAAGATATATGTGCCCTTGCGAGTCTGCCTACATGTACAGAAAAAAACCTACAGCAATACGATAACGACCGTCCGTCCGTGTGCCGCTGCGCCCGGGGAAATAATCAAGCAGCGTGAATCCAAATGTATTTTAAACGTTTCTATTTGGGGGAATATACGTTCCTTTTTAATACGCAGCTTAGTGTGATTTGCTTTGTAGATACTCGGCACCATCCTGCCATTCATCAGATACCGCTGTGCATCTTCACAGATGGGGTTAACGGACACGCGTGTAAATAAACCAGACCCTTCTGTGTATATAATAAACATGCAATAATTTGGTTTCTGATTTATTTTGTTTTTGAGAGTAACAGAAAAAAACGTGATTATTATTTACGCACGCATGCAGTCCGTGTTGGATAATTTAAAGGGACCCTCTGGTAGATTCGTGTGGTCTGTTTGGAAGAAGGCTGGCAGTGAAGGTGTTAAAACAGTATTTTAGCCGCTAACCTATCCGGTGGTGCTAGTCACTGAGACAAAGTGAGAATGCGATGGTACGGAGACGCGCGGGTGGCTTTTTATATGTATCTATATATTAAAAAAGTAAAAGGGTGGGGGGGGCAGAACAATGTGATTGGTCTGTCAGACGATTGTTGGGCTTGCTCCGCCCCTGTACATGATCATCGCGTATAACATAGTTATTTGGTATTGGTAGGGTTAACTCAGGCGGAGTATAGGCTGCACATTGTCCGGTGTCATTTGGTTGGCGGGAGAATCTAGGGGAGAGTGCAAGCTAAGTGACCCCAAACTTTTGAATGGCCGCGTATACAGATCATCAGCCCGGTATATAAATCATAAAACATTTCCAGGATTTGTGAATCATTTAATTGTGAATAATTTATTGCACGATGAGCTGGAGCGACGTTAATCGGTTATTAGACGGGATGATAATTAGGAGTTAGTACTCTCCAGAATCTGCTGTAACCGGTAGCAGTTGGGTTGTGGGCTCCCCCTTGTGGCACGAAGAGGAATGGCGAGCAGAACCAGCTGGGTTCACCCCGTCTCGGTCCGCGCCTTCCCTCCACCAGACTGTCTCAGGATGTCGTGATGTCTCCTCGTATCAACTGTCTGACGTTATAAACCAAGTCTTGGTCTCATCTATGGATTAAGCTTTATTTCCTCCTCTTCATCATCATCTTCCTCTTTTAAGAGGGTGTTTCCTAGGCTCTGAAGATTGGCCAGCATCGTTGAAATGGATTCTGGGAAAAAAAAATTTAATAATGAAAATAAGTCACACGTTTCTTGTTCTCGGTATTTTGGGTATAATATTTGCCCCCCCCCCCTCTGACCTTTGCAGACAGGTGCGCAGCTTCGCCCAGACGCCCCGGCCGCTCTCCTTCCCTCCTCCTGACTCGCCGGGGGCTGAACGGCAGCCGCCCGGTTCCTCTGGAACGCGGCGAGGAGCCCCTCCTGTCTCAGCGTGGCCTGCGAGGAAGAAGAAGATTTTTGAACGCATTCATAAAAAATATACAGGATTTTAAAGCGATTTGCTGTGAATGTTATTTATTTCTAAGCAAATAACCAGAAAATCCATCTAACGCGTCGTAGAACCTTAAATACAGCAAATTCTTAAAATTGTTAGTTTTGGGGACGTTTTAACACAATCCAGGTATAATATATCAGTTATTTGCATTGAGAAATAAGACATACTATCATCAGGTTTTTGTCCCGTTCCGCTTCCCGTAGCTGCTGGCTGAGCTGCTCCTCGCGTAAGCTGCCCGCGTCCTCCAACGTGCGCAACCTTTCCTGACTCCGCGTTTTATCCCTCTGCATCTGGCGCTCGGCCTGACGGAGGGCGACCACTACGAGGAGGCAGGGCAGTTAGAGGGCGACACAAACGGGGCCGGGTCAGGAAAGCTAGGGTGAGGTCCTAACAGCGGGGGTGGGGTTAGGACAGGATTCAGCAAAAGCAGGGGCGGGGTTAGGACAGGATTCAGCAACAGCAGGGGGTGGGCTAGGACAGGATTCAGCAACAGAAGAATGGTAGAAAAGTTAAAGAAAATAGTCCAGTGGAATTCAGGGTAAAGACTAGGAGGAAACATGTTACAACAAGAGGCCATAATCTACGGAAGTTTTACTTTACCGAGTAGGTGATAGATAAGTGGATCCACCTCCCAGCAGAAGCGGTAGAGGGTAATACAGTGAGGGGGTTAAACATGCATGGGATAGACATACGGCTCCTGAATCGAAGATGAGACCAACGACTGATTAAGGTTGCAGTCCGTTCACCTGCTTTCGTGTGCTCTCTTCTTGCTTCCTGAAGGTGTTTCTCCATCTGAGACAGTCGCTGCGTCATCTTCTCCTCCACGTCGCTCACTTTGCGTTGCAGCTCTGGAAGCGGGAAACGTTCACAGCAATCACTGAGCTAACTCAGCATGGCTACCAGCCTCACCCAAACGCAGAACCGCACCGCGTGTCCGCGAGTATCCGTACCCGTCTCGTACTCTCCCTGCTGTCTCTGCAGCTGCTCCCGGAGTCGGGCCGCATCCTCGCCGGCTTCCTGGTGTCTCCGCTCCGTCTCCAGCAGTTGGCATCTCAGCTCCTGCTCTTTCCCTTCCGTCTCGCAGAGAGACTGGCGGAGAACAGAAGCCGCGTGCCGGGATTCCGCCAACTCCGCTTCCACTACAAAGAGACACAAACCCAGCATGTGACATCAGGAAAGAGACGGCTCTGCTCTGCTGGGACACCTTCGGTGGCTTTTCTGCCCCAGGGGCTCTGAAATGAACAGGTGGACCCACAGACCACCCAGAAGAGGAAGGGCAGAAGGCTTTGCAGCATCCCCACGAACCTTTCTCTCTCGCCTCTCTCACTCTCCCTTCTATCAGCAGAGCGCTGCGTTTCAGTTCCGTACTCAGGCGGTCTCTTTCTTCGTGTAAGAATTTCACCTCTACCTCCAGATCCTCGTAGGAAGGTCGGCTTCTAAGAGAGAAGGACGTAGTGAGATCTGTGCCCGTGGTGACCCCAGCCCTCTCCATACAGCCCCGCGTTATCACCCAGAAACTCCCTGCGTCTCGCTATAAAGGTTTTATCATTTGTGATTCTCGTGTCCCGCTCTCGCAATCAGCCCCCTGAGACAAGCTCTGCAAACTATATAATCACCCCGTCCCTGCCCGCCATGGCAATCGCCAGCTTTCCCCCTACAGGTAAGGCTTTGGCAGCACCCTTGGGTGTCACCCCTGCTGATGGGGGTCCGCACCCGCTGCGTGAGCCCCTCTCTTTGTGACGTTTCAGCGTTTTTGGACTCACATGTCAGGTTCTGCCGCTGCGTCCTTGGCTTTCTCCACCTGGGACAGTTTCTCCAGAGCGAGTCTCTGCGCAACCAAACCTAAAGCAGGGGCATTAAAAGTTCAGACTCCAAATACCGGCACGGGGCGTAGGGAACGCGGTCGATGGGATTCTCCCAGCCCTGGATGATAGGCTTTGCAGTGTCTTCATTAACTCGCCCTCTTACCCTGCATGGCGTCCACTCTCTTGGCTGCAAACGAGACCCTCTGACTTAGCGCCGCCAGGCGAGACAGAGCTGCCTTCAGGGTCTCCTCCTGCGCGGACATCGCCTGCACAAACCTAACAGGGAGGAGAGAGAGATTGGATGATTTAAATACCGAAACGTGAAGTGCAAACAATCCCAACAACAGATCGTAACGCGGATTCTAAGCGGAACGTTGGATCTCACGCCACGCGGATAAACCGCTCTGTCGTGGTCTTTATTATAGGATGCTGCCCTTTACTGCTTCGCCCGGTCGGGTTTCACTGCAGCGGGGAGAGACGTAGCGGCAGATCAGTCTGCGACCGGACGGTAAAGGTTTGGAGGTTTGTAACTCACAGGTCAACCGTTTCCTTCAGCCGGAGCGAAGTCTTCTCTGCCTTTTCCGCTCTGCGGCCCACGAGATCACACGCGGTGCGCGCCGCGCGCAGCTCGTCCTGTAGAGACTGGAAGAGAGGCGCAAGATGTCACCGGTGGGGTATCAGCGGCGTATTCCGGCCCGGGCGTTGGGCAGCAGGTCTGGGAATAGCATCCTCTCTGGTGATCGGGATCCCCCTGTGCGCCGCTGCTCAACGGGGTATTTACAACAGAGATCTCTTATCTCCAGTCCCCCCCCCCCATGTAAGCGGAGAGGCTTTCCCACGCGGGCAGAGATTCCAAGGTATACAGAATGCCGGGTGATGAGGTCAGACCCCGCCACTCAGCAGCGATAGAGGTTACTACAGAAAGGGGATTTAAACATGCGCGGGATAGACATACGGCTCCTGAATCTAAGACGAGACCAACGACTGATTAAGGTTTGATTCTTACAGATGCAAAAAAACCCAAAAAACAGGCAACTAGACGGGGGCCGAATGGGCCGTTAAATCTTATGTTTCTAAGGACGTTGGCTGCGGAGGTGAGCCCCACAGACGGCGTCTGAGTGTCTTGGGCAAGGCCTAGGGCAGCTTCCAAGTTGGGTATCCAGCCGGCAGCATATACAGGGCCAGCTCGGCCCTCCCCGGCCCAGTCACCTCGTTCCGGACTTTCTCCATCTCCAGCTCTGCTGTCCGGTCCTGCAGCGAGTGAGACAGCAGCGTTTGCTTCTGATCGCTCTCCTCCAGGGATCGCTCCAGACACAGGATCTGATGTGAAAAGGTAAAGAAGATGAATCCGTTTGTCGTGGAAAATCCCGGGGTCTCCAGGACCGTTTAAGGACTAAGTTACAGGATAAAGACAAAAAGCGCAGGGGAAACACGAGACCCCCACCCCCCCTCATCACTTTACTCGCCTCCTCTCGGATTTTCCGGCTGTCGTTCTCCTTGTTGATTTCCTCCGATTTCATCTGGACCATCAGCGAGAAAACCTTCTCCCTCCAACGCGATAACAGCAGCCGGGTCTTCTCAGCATCTCCGTGGACTCCCTGCAAGAGAGGTCGTGTCTCTCCCCGCAGGTCTGATCTCCTCCTATACCTCCCCCCCCCCCCCCATCTCCGCGTTGCCCCCCCCCCCCGGCAGTCCGTGCCCTCCACGTGTATCAGAGAGACCGCCACACGCACCTTCTTGCACAGCTCGGATTCCTGAAGGGAGAGGATGGTGGTGAGGGAGGAGAGGCGCGTGTGCACAAGAGATACGGACGTCTGCAGAGCGTCTCGCTCCTTCTCCAAAGCCTAAAAAAACATATTGACAGCAATAGCATAACGATCTATATATATATGCGACATGTATTTATAAAACATACGTGTACATTATTCTGTAAGCGTGTATATATGGCTGTACATCGCCACGGCATAGGGATCCCCATATATTCACCTGTATGGTATGCTGAAGATCCGCTCGCTCTCTCTTCTGTTCCTCGAGCTTCCCGTTGTCCGGGACCAGCTCCCCGATGTACGTCCTCAGCTGCTGAACCAGGGAATTCTGGGAAGCCAGCTCCAGCTGTGATTGACTGAAGGTGAGGGAGGACCGGTTAGTCCACCACGTGTCAAGCATTAGCCATTCTTCATTAAAACGCACATCCGCGTATCGAAAAGCAGGCGCTTGTCATGATAGATGCAGTCGGGTACCTTAGCTGTTCAGCCAGTCTTTCTCTCGCCTGATTGGCTGCCTGCAGGCCGCCTCTGAGACGTGTCACTTCCTGCTGCTGCTCCTCTCTCCCCTCCTCCAGTTCCGCTTTGAGCGCCAGCAGCCGGCTTCTTAGGGTCTCTGCCTCCGCCATGTGACGCTCTGACATCATCAGCAACTGCAACGGGGCAAATCAGACCACGTCGGCAATAGCACGGACCCCGCTACTACACAACGAATACATACAGCTTCCCCTATACAAAGCGCCATATGTGCCGTGATACCGAGCGCCATGTGACCAGAACCAGCCACTGATCTGAAATACGTCACGCCGCGGGCACCTGGCGCCCTCTCCTTCCCACTGCTACCCTCTATTCACGACAACAAAAGACCCCCATGGCACATGACATAAGTCACTCGTTCTACATACAATCTGTGCAGATAGATGCGTGAGCCCCCCCCGGACCCTCAGTAACATGACATCTCCGCACGCCAATGCTCAGCGAGTATCAGGGACTCCCGCTCTCACGTACCTCCTCCCGGTGCTGCCGAGCGGCGACTTCTCCAGCCAGTCTCTGCCGGTCCTCGGCTTGCTTGCTGTCTCTCAGCGCCCGTCTCAGCTCCTGCATCTCCTGGGCCAGCCTCGCCAGCTTCTCCTCCGTCTCGTGGGCATCAGCCACGGCCAGCTCCAGCCGGCGGATCTCCTGCATCTGCTGAGAGATGATCCCCAGGGCCTGCGACTCTGCAGCCGGCGCGCTCGGCTGGTGACGATCCAGGGACCTGCGACCAAGTAACCAAAAATGCAGCCGTTACGCTCTGAATCTGTCGCTATGACATCAGAGCGCCCGCCGCCCCTACACCACATCCACCGGTACCTGGCTCTGGCGCCGTCTCCTCGCGCCCATCTCTTCTTCAGCTCCTCGTTCTCTTTCCGCAGCTCCGCCAGCTCCCCGGCCACATCGGCCCACGGCTCATAAACCAGAGGGGGTGGTTGAGGCGGCGGAACGACCACCGGAGGGGGTGGAACGGACAGCTGCCTACGCGTCTCAAAATGGGATGGGGGTATTAACCCGCTGGGACCTGGAAAGGGTTAAAGATCAGAGATTTATGTACTTTCCCTCTTCCTCCTGTGACTTCATTACACGTGTCACCATTTATTAGTAACTTATGTTCCGTTCTCAACGTATCACCCCAGCGATCCATCAGCGGAACGCCACTCAGCACCAACGTAAATGTTATAATAAAGTTGTGTTAAAAAAAAAAAACTCTTATATGGAGACTGTCTGGATCTATAGGTGAGGAGAGGCAGGACGGGGCTGTGTCTTCTCACTCGGAGCTTCGCGTGTTTAAAAGATCCGGTCAAGGTCGTCACCTTTTATTGGGCCAACGTATAAAAGGAGATACGGTTGCATGCGCTTTCGGAAACCTCAGAGGTCTCTCCTTCACATGGATTCTAACGCCCAATCAGCGAGACAGAGGCACTTGGTAGAGCATTTGTTAATGAGACATGGCGCTCTAACCCTGTAGATGATCCTAGTGGGGAGAGGGGCCAGGAACGGACGGCATGCGGTTTGGCCAGGAGGGGCCGTAATGCCCCACGGAGCGCGGATATTCCACCGGGTGTAACGGATCCCGCAATTTCCTTTAATTAATCTATTTACTAAAAGGTCGAGCCGGGGCTCCGCCGCCTAAATCCCCACGCGTGGCAGCCGCAGCCCTGGCTAGCTCACCCATTCCGGCAGGAGCAGAGAACACCGCCGGCAGGTCCGGGCTTTTCTTCTCCATCGCCGCTCAATAAACTGCAATAAAGAAGATGACGTTAGTAAGAAGAAGATAAGCGGACGTTATGACGCGGTACGAGGGGCGACGCGGTACGAGGGGCGTACGCAGGATTCCTGGGCTGGATTCCGTGATCCATGATACCCGTTTAATAGAGCGGGGGAAGGGAGGGGGCAGCAATCTAACAAAATACATCTTTTAAAAATATAGAAGAAAACAAAATACTCAAAGGGCCTTTAACGACATGAAATGCCACAAAAGGTGCAGATCTCACAGACTTCCTCTCCTCCATCCTTACACAGGCTGCTTTAACCAATCAGCTGCAGCCAGCAACTTTATAACATAGCAGAGATAACACATGGGGAGGAATAATTATGCAGATCCAGGTAACACAGCCGGTCCCATGGTAGATGTATGAAGCAGCCCTTATATATTGTGAATTCGAAGCTTTACATTATTGGTTTAATTTGTGTATAAATCTGTAAAATGCAGGATCTGGGAGAACTGACAGATCCAACTTAAAACTGTCTCAGCCAATAAAATGAGGAATCCCTGTGCTTCTAAGCACTCATTGGCTGCTGGGCATTCACGTATAGACTGCCTCAGTACATTCTCTTACCTCTCAGGACACCTCCCGTTACCGGTTCCTGCGCTCCTCTACCGCTCAGAATATCACTTATTTACAAAAGCCCCGCGCTTCCCACCTGAGATCCCGGACACTCCATGTCCCGCCCATAGCAACCGAAGCGTCACCACGTAGAAACCACGGTTGTTCATTGTCGCCAACCCAATAAAGCTTGTCGATATCGAGAAGTCAGGAAGAGGCGTGGTCGGTAGTGTGCCAATCAGAATGCACACGAAGTAGATAGTCGCAGTTTAGTGAGCCGAGTGTCACTAAATATGGGCGGGACCGCAAGCGCCCAATGACAATTTAGGGGCGGAATTGGACTGCTAGCATGCCCTCCTTTCTGCATGGTAGAAGAAGTTGTGGGCGCGGTCATGTTGCCGTGGGCGGTACTTGGATTGGTAAACGCGCCAAATTTCAAAGGCGCGCTTCCTTTCCATAGGTTTCCCGCCGGCATCCGGGCGCGAGAAGGTGAAGGTGTCAGCGGCGGCTCCGTGAGCACCGTGACGTCATCCACGGCGCTTTCCCCCCACCTCTGTCAAACCTCCGCGCAGGGCCCACCTTGGCAGCTAAGACTGGTGGGGGAGGGAATAAAAGAGTCCACACGGGGACACCGGTCAGGACGGAATGGAGGGGGCGGAAAGAAGGCACTGACGTCAGTAAACCCAGGCCCCGCACCCTGTTCATACCGGAGGTGCACGGCTTAATCTTAAAGAATCACAAAATAATCTAGAACCTTCTCGGGTCAGAGGTCGCAGTGATGCTGCACTAGGGGGGCAGCTGGCCAGAGGGGGCAGAATTTAGCTTGCAGGGCAGTTATAGGTGGGGGGTGGGGTACATCGGTAAGGCTAGAGGTCATAGTGACGCTAGGGGTTACCCCCATATAATTGCCCTGCTGCCATGGTAGGGTCAGATGTGTCACTGTCTCAGGTCCAGCCTTGTTTCCAGCTGCTGCGCATGGGCTCCGACCACGAGCTGCCCTCCTCTCTCAGCACCCAGAGCGCCCCCTCCCAAGACTTGTATACCTTTCTACCCGATTCCTCTCGTTGCGTCTACCGGCTGGGGGCCCGAGCGGACCTCTGCGACGTGCAGCTGCCGGGGAAGCCGCAGGTCCACGCAGAGATCCACGCGGAGAGGGAGGCCGCCGGCGACTGGAGAGTCAGCGTAGGAAGCTGCACCAATTACGGTGATTATTTTGCGCTTTAGCTTCCCGTCTACCTCTTTTTCCTGTCTCTCTTGATTTTTCACCCCCTTTATCCATCTCTCTGGCGTTGGATTCCGCTCTAATTACCTTTTCATGATGTCATGTAGGTTGATGACCTCATCAGTCTCCTCCATGACATCACTCATTTCTCTTTCCTTTGTATCCCCATGACTTTTAATGATTGCGTTTTCTTTGTTAGGCATTTATATCAACGATGTCCACCTTCCGCTGGGTCAAAGGCTGGAACTGTCAGATGGGGACCTTCTCGGTTTTCAGGAGAAGCCCCCTGCGCCCTCCTCTCTGTCCTCCTCCTCCATGGATGTGCTCTTCCTGTTCCAGCGTGTCCGCGTGCGCCCCTTGGACTTCTGCGCGATCACTTCCCCGCGTGCGCGGGCCGCCTTTCCTGGCTTCACGCCTGTGCTGGGCACTCAGCGGATCGGTGGGGAGCGAGGTGGCACCCCCCACTACATGACGGGGGCCACGGTCATCCTGAACTCCATTGGCAGCATCAGCAAACTGAAACGGGAGAGAATGCACAGTGGCGGGCTGGCAGGGGGAGTCGTGGAGGTGACGAAGCCCACCACCCCGGACCTCCCGTTACCGTCGCGTACAGGTCTGGAGAGGAGGAGGAGCAGAAGGAAAGCACAGCACCGAGTTCTCTGTGAGCTCGAGGAAGACGATGTGGAGGAGAGACATGGAGACCAAGGAGCGACAGGGAAGAGGAAGAGGAAAAGGGGGAGGCCAAAGGAGGAAGAGAAGTCCATCCAGAAGGTGGAAACGGGCAGGTGAGAAGACTCTAACGCTGAAGTCCACGCACTTTTGGCTCTTCAGTAATCCCATCAGTTCTTGTCCACACGTCAACGTCCACTTCTCCATCACCGCCTTTCTCCATCACCGGATGGCTTTCCTCCTTTCTTGTTTCCCCTCTCTCGCACCCCTGCCCCCCTCTCTCGCTCCCCATACAAAAATATTTTCTTTCCATCTTCTTGTTCCTTTGTCTTCTCACCGTCGGCCTCCATCTATGAGGGTCTTTTAACTGCTTGTTCTATGCCTTCAGCGTATGTTATTCCTTAGTCTGTCCCGTTCTAGTACTTTCCCCATCAAGCAGCAAGTTTAGGCAGGTTGTCCGAGCGGCTGCTCTTTCGGCTGAATGAAGGGTTAACAGGGACCATTTTACTGATTGGTGTTACACGCGGCCAACTCCGTGAGGTTGCCCCTTCAGTCGGTTCCTGCGAATGTCATTTGGGTGAATGTTCTGCTTTGTCTCCCACCCCGTTCTGTCTCAGGAAGCCTCGCGGTCGTCCCCGGAAGAACCCGGTCCCGCCGTTGGTGGTGTCCCAGACGATCTCCAGCGCAGAGCCTTGTGCGTGGCGCTCCTGCCGCCTTCCGCAGGAGGACACGGTCAGCTGGGTGCAGTGCGACAGGTGTGACTCCTGGTACCACGTTGTGTGTATCGGCCGCAGCTTGACATCCTTGCAGGACACAGACTTCCATTGTGGCTGCACGTGACCGTGGCGAGGCCCGTTAAACCAAGACTTTCTGCCCCCTCTACCACTTCTTCCCCTGTATCTGCTAACTCCCACCCCCTCCCGTCTCTAATTCTGCCCCCGTTAGATGTCAACCATATAATCCTAAGCGCCCTTTACGTTTATTTATATAGCGCCCGCAGATTCCGTAGCGCTGTGCACCTTTTAGTCTTGACGGTTTTGTCCAACCAATGCACTATTCTCTAGGCTTTAAAAGCCGGACTTGGGGGTCATGGACTAGCACCGCGGGGGTCTCATCAATGTTCACGTCCTTATTTAACCCGTTAATCTTTCCTTGGAGTCCAGGCCTCGTCACCCATTTTGCAATAACAGTAAATCTGTATATAAAGTGCTTTCCTGCGTTACTGGATGAACCTGGGGCGGGGGGGGTTCTGGGATTTTATTAATGGGATGTGGACTTTGTAAGAAGGGTATTTGTTTTCATTTAATAAGTAAATCTATTTAACAAAGCGAAATGAAAGAAAATATTAATAAGCTGCACCGCTGGGTGGGTGTTTATGGGTTAATCTCTTTTTATATTAAATGAGAAGCATCACGGAAGTCATTGGGGGTCATTTATAAAGGGCAATTATGGTACAGTTGCCATAGAAATAATTGATTTTTTTCCTACTCTCCCTGCAATAATTGCTTTTTTTCTTACAACCAACAATTTGTACCAGAAGTTCCACTTTAAAGGGAATCACTATTTTTTATTATTATTGTTAGTATTATTATTGTATGAGTTCTCGCTCTGTTATCTGAGCCCAATCTACTAGACAAACGCCTTATCCTACTGCCTGTCAAACAATAGAATGGCTCAGTCCTAATCACTGTCTGACTGAGTCTATGTAGGCGGGGACTTCATTTGCATTGCCATAAAGCGTCAGCGCAAAAAGTCACCCAACATATCACATGACTGATAACGGCCTCGAGGTCTGCAGTAAAACAGTTTATTGGTGAAAAAGATAACGAAAGTAATGCCGACTGACCTTACTGTATACAGCGCTGGGGGTGTGGGGGGGGTTACTTTTATACAGTGCTGGGGGTCATTCTCAAGGAGACTGCCCCCCCCCCAATAGGGTTTCCCCTTTAAATTTATAAAACTCTGGCTGTTATTTAAAGATTAGTAAAAATGGATTAGATGCAAAAGCAATTAAAATCTCCTTTTTAAAAACCGAACATTTTTAAACTTTACAATAAAACTAAACAAAATATATCGTCTCCATGTAAAAATACCGAATCTCTACCCGTGTAATAAAGCCGTTCGTTCTGCTTCAACGCGGCGGCCGCTTTCCTGCCTGCTTGTAAATATCTTTGTATAAAAATCAATTTCTCCAAACTTCAGCCTGTTGGCTGGATTTGGGGTCTCAACAGCCCCCTTTTCTTTACCTTTTTCTCTTTCTTAACCTAAACGCACCGGGTTATAACCTACTCCTCCCTGATGGTATCTCCCCAAACCGGTCCGCAGATTAATCTGTCAGCTCTGCTGCCCGCAGAGACGGGTAAAGAATCTCTTCTATGGTTAAACACGTAGCGTTTACACCGCGCTGCCAATAAAACAGCCTCGTTACAGATATATTTAGATTCGGACGCGGCTGATCGCTGAAACCTCCATTCTGGTTACTTTTTAACTTTATTTAATCCATGTAGCCCTTGCCTAAAACAGTCTGATTCTATGGGACGTGGAAATGCCTCGTATTCTTGATCAGAGTTTGTACCTTACAGGCATCCTGAAAGACTTTTTTTTTTCTCCCCGTTCCGTTTTTTCACAAGCCTTAGAGGAAAGGTGCGATGTATGACAGGTATCGCGCCCCTAACTCTCTGATTTATATAGAACGATCCCTCAGCGCCCATTTCTCGGGGTCTGTCGGATTTCTGGATAACCCTTCGCTGTTGGTGGGTTAGGGGGGGGAGCCCCAGTGGGGCAGGGAGCCGTCTTCCAAAACGTATATAAAATGATTAAACTCGCTTGGATTTGGGGATTTCTTTTCTCTTTCTAATAATGAGATACTTTTGTAAAACTCTGCAATAAACTCAAAGCACTCTATACTGGACCGTGGCTGGCGTCTTATATCTGGAAGTGTGTGTGTGTGCGCGTGTGTGTGCGCATGTGTGTGTGTGTGCGTGTGTGCGCACAAACTTAATACCTCTGAATTTTCTTCTTATTTACTAAAAGAGAAGAAAGACCATTGGGTAATCTGTGATGTCACCCAAATTCTCAACAGAAAGCAGGGGGGGGGGTAATTAATACTCTGTCACTAGAGTTCTAGTCACCATCTTTAATGAACACAATCCAACAGGGAGACACATGCAGATCAATATACATGTATGAATAGAACATATGTGAAGCAGGTTCCCCATCATTGCTTGCTTCTCGATGGGTCGAAGAGCGGGTTGTGGACCTCCATCTCTCCAGCCTGGTGAAAGAAAGCGACAATCGTCGTCACCGAGATCGTATTCTCCAAGATCCGTTCGCTCCGGTAACCTTTGTCTGGTCTAAGGCCGTAGGTAGGTAGTGTTAGGGGTCCTATGCTGTTTTCTGCAGCAGATGAGGGGTTTGGCAGTAATCATTACTATGGACTTAAAGATAGGCAGACAATGCCAGCTCCAATGAGCTTCTGCTGTGGAAGGTGCGTGGCTGGTCCTGTGTAATACAGTTAACCAGTGAGCTTGCTTCAGTCTCAGCCATTGAGTTATACATTATACAGGGCCCTTTAAAATGAATAGCGAAGCGACAGAGATGGGACACGCGTCCGTGTACACGTACCGGAGCGAGGCCAGGGCACTCGTACATGGTGAACTCTTCAATGTCTCCCTCGGAGTCCGTGGAGAGCTGCTGGCACGGTCTCATCCGTGATCTGCAAAGGCATGACCCACAGGTCCGTGTCCTGAGTTGGCCAAATCATAGAGGTGCCCGACTCTGAATTCGCTGCTATGCCAGCCAATATATCTGGGCCATGGCACCCGTAGTAAATAGGTAGTAAGACCCGTAAACCACCATATAGCAGCCTGGAACCCCCACTCCTATCATCCTGAGAGTTTCTCTGCTTTCTAAAGGCCCATAGGCTGTCCATGCAGTAAGCAGACCCTGCGTGACCCCAAAGTTAGAGAGGACATCATCTACCGCCTGTACCCACGGGGAGCAGCCTGTCTGTATAACCCCCTCCCAGCCTCACTTACCCCTCCTGTGCCTGGTGCTGCTTCTTCAGATCCCGGTACTGCCACTTGTAGTGCGAAGCCTCGGGCGCAGACTGGGGCGGAAGATGATCAGAGACGGTGAGTATTTCTGCCATCACTTACTGACATGTTATGTATACGAGCGCTCACTCTCACTCACCCTCTGGCAGGTATGCTGCCGGCTGCCCTTGTACGCTGTATACGCCATCTTCTGCGCCAACTGGACCTCCTTTTGCAATCTGGATAAAGAGACAGAGGTCTGCGGTGTGTATTTTTCTAAATGTTCAGTTTGTTCCATTACAGACTACGTTTACCGGTAAAAATTAACTTAATCTGGGTTAGGTTGAAAGTTGCCGCTTTGCTAATTATTATTATTACAACCGATTGAATCGGAAACCACCTCATCCTACCGGGGTCTTAAGTGGAATCCCCGTCCGGAAGGCGGATCGCCAGACACTCACCGGTACCAGCACAGGGCAGCTACGAGAATCCCAGAGACCCCCGTCAGAACGCAGATCACCATCAGAGCTGTGCGAGAAACAGGACACATGGTCGGTACCCCACATCCAGCCGCCCTTCGTTAATTAGAGGTGAGGGGGATTCTAACCGATCGCTGGAGAGCTCGGTAAATCGTACAATTGTGAAAAGCATTTAATTTCAGTAAAAATGAAATATCAATAATTTTTTGTGGCTGGAACTGAAAACAAAGTATTGATCTCTTGTGTAATTATTTTACGTTTTTTTTTTTTTATGATATTAAGCCTTAAATATTCCAGTTTTAAAGGCACATCCGAGGTATTTTATGCAAATTTTCCCCACGATCCCTAAGCACAAACTGCATTGGAATCCCACTGCCAGCCTCCGCAGGAAGTTGTAAGCCACTTCCTGTTCTTTCCCTCCATTGTTTTAGTGGACCGCTAGAGATTGTTTCTAGCCACGCAGGTCGGGGACCTTCCCGAAACTTTTGTCCTGTGTTTTTTTTTTTGTTTTTTTTTTTACAATTATTATTTTTTTTGCACTGGGCACGTGTGATGTCTAATCACCGAAAACGGTAAAACGTACTGGACTTGAGAATAATCATGAAATGAGCTCGTCTTTCAGCCCATTGATATATTCTACTGATAAATGGCGGTGTAAGTTACACCACAGCCTGGGTCCTTGGGCAGACAGATGCGTTGTGGGTGATAATTACTTAGAGAGAAGGTCTGGCTGAGATCGGACTTGCTCTTTTCTCGCACTCTCCAGGCGTTGCCGTTTGGCGGGTTGACGGACGTGGGACTTAACGTGGCCCTCGCAGCGGTGGAATTAGTGAGAATCTGAGGTAGAGGAGCAGGAGGAGTGGTGGGGAGTGGAGCAGCAGGGGTGGCTTGGGTGGTGAGACCTGGAGGGGAGACTAAGACACAGAGAGGAGCTTATACACAAAGGGCAATTCTGGTAAGAACATTCTATCTGTTGCTATGGCAATTGCACCAGAACTGCCAGGAGCTTAAGGAGGAACTTGCACCGCCCTGACCAATTTCTCCACTAACATGGATGTTTAACATGAATACTCATCTACTCATGATCCTCCGGCCTCCCCATGATCCTTCCGGCACTCTCCAGCCAATTCCCCCATAACCTGGAAGCGTCCTGGCGCTTGGAACGATGCAGCAATGAGGGTCCATGGAACGTACGGTGGGACGCCATTTCTTAAGTATGGAAGACGTGTATTGCCGAAAAAGGCCACAAAATGTGGCCGTATTTCTGGCAATATGTTGCATCACACATGGGTGTCTGACATCATTGAATGATGTCACCGCCACGTTTAATCCATGATGCGGCTGGGAGAGGCGACAGTGGAGCACAGTGAAGGAATGCCTAATGCTAGCTAACTAGGCACACGACACTGCCTATACAGATACCACCAACACACAGAAAATACCCCATAGGGGTTCCCCTTTAACATACAAATGGTTAATATGTATTAACATATGGAGCAGAAACTAGAGAGTATTTGGGGGAGTTCCCCTTAACTTCTCAACACAAGGACTATAAACCATGATCACTGTCCACAGAAAATTGGGGTCATGAAATCTGGTGTTATCACCGTAGCAACCAATGGTATGTTCCAGCTAACTGGACCATACCATTGGCTGCTTTTCACATTTTTCCCCAGTCTCAGCTTTTATACTTCGGCTATTTGTGAATTACAAACCCCATTATGCGACGGGGCGCGCCTCGCTTATCACATACCTGTGTTCGTGTGGTTGAGCTTTTTACCCCTGGTCATCCTGCCCCCGGAGATCATCATTTTATTGAGAAAATCAATCATTTCCTCAGGATGGTTAAAGTTTGGCTTGTCCCCTGGTTTAAACAGAGTGAGCGGTTCAAATGAAATGCTAGAATGTGACGACCCGTTCGGCTTTCTTTATACATTCAACATTCTGTAATAATTGTGCAACTTCCTCTCTCCCCTCAACATTCTAATCACGGAACTTTCTTTATTAATTCCACATCCTGTAACAATTGTATCACTTCACCTGTCCCCTCAACATTCTAATCACTGGACTTTCTTTATTCATTCAACATTCTGTAATAATTGTACAAATTCAACTATACGCTCAACATTCTAATCACTGGACTTTCTCAGTGCCCTGCACATTCTAACCATGTGTTCTTTCTTGTACCCTCCACATTCTGTTTCAATCCCATAACTATATGCCCTCCACAATATTTTCTACAGTCAATATTCTGTGCCAGCAAAGCCTCCTCTGTACATTCAATAATCTTCAGCACACAGAAGGTCTTCTCCACTCAACTTCAAGGACGGAACTCTAGTGGAATGTTAATCAATTTTTCATTTTTGTCTTTGAAACTTATTACACAACATCCCTCTGCAAGCACACAACGTTATCCACACAGACACAAATACCTTGAATTTTTGGTTTGCATTTCCCCAAAGAATCCTCCTGGAATTGGGGCATGCAGGGGCCGCAGACGTCACTGCCGAATGTGCAAGGCTTTCTATTCTTCAGGATGCAATTTATTTTATGCAGGCATTTTCTCTCCATTGTAACAGGAAGGCAGCTGGTACATATAAGCTCTGTAGGTACAGCACATAACGTCATAATCCACAGTCTAAAACGCTATACACAAGGGATGGAAAGCATGATCCTTCTACAGTTGTAATCATCGCATTGGGGTGGTCTAGTGGCTGGTGTGTGCTTCAATACCATGGCCATGGCGCCATACTTGGAGAAGAGAGATCCACGCATCATCTCCCTGCTCCATCACACTAGATCACCAATGACCCTGCCTTGGGTCCTCCCAACCTTTACTGGGACAAGCAGAGCAGAGGATTTAATCCAGGGTCTCCGGGTGGACCGCTGGTCTCAGGGTCTTGGGGTTGGTGTCTTCAATCTCAGGGCAGGGGAGAGGTGGCTGGCCATGCCCTGCTCCTTTGCATAGCTGCCCCCTTCGAGGGGCTGAAGATATAAGGAGCTCTAGGTGGCCATTCCTAGGAAGTTCCCATGTTTGAAGAGTTAAGAGGCACCAGAGCTGATTACAAGGTTTTGGGGCAGTGGTGTAACCGGTGGGTGCGCCATGTTTGTATCTGCCCACTCCACATCCACCCCTGGTCTTTTCTGGCACATGTGTGGCCCTTGTATGAGCCCTGCCTTGTTTTATCCCCCCATGGCTTTGAATGGCTGTGGAGGACTTCTTTGGAATGCAGATAATACGAAAGCAAAAAGCCACAATATGCGGGATGTCCTAGGACCCTGCAGACCCGGACTTTAACCCTCCCCACCAATTTTCTGCTTTTTGACACAGGTGCCTCTCCCAAAGCTGGTGTCATTTTCTAACGTGCTCTTTGAACATGCGCAATTCTGTCCTTGGCTGCCCGGTAGTGCACTTGCCTCAACTCATCCTACTTACTCCTGGCGGGGTTCAGCCCCACGATACCTCCTGCGAATCTCTGACCAGTAATGGATTGGGAATGGAATGTTTGCGTTTCGATGTATCACTTTAAATGCGTGTATAGGGGTATCCATGGAAACAGGATCAGGGTCTGAGTTCCAGGAAATAGATAGGTTAGGAGAGGAGGCAGCGAACACCCAGTACAGACCAGTATACCCCACAAGACTCACCTGTTACTGCAACCAGAAGCACCATGGCGTGACGTAGTCTTCTTTCCATACTGTCCTAGTACACACCAAACACACTGAGACAACCACACGACAACAACACAAGATATCCACAAAATAAACACAATGATTTTTCTAACGAGATCCCAATAACACAAAACAAACACAATAGTGGTCCTTATCACAGACGCACAACAATAAGACACATTCGACAGATACACAACTATGTCCTTACAACAAGAAGAAGCACAAACCACAACACAACAAGCACGGCAACACAGCTACGCAACCACAGTATGATTATAGGGCAATGGCACAGCGATACACTAACAACAGATGGCAATTACACAAAGACACAACATGCTAATTCCACAAGATTAAATTAGCAGACCGGCCAAACACACCCCACCCACGTAGACATTAACGTGTACTATAATTGTGTTACCAAGCACAATAATGCCAGCGAACACACGACAACCCAAAATAACACAACACACCAACAACTCGCTATCGCAACAGTGTAACAACAACACAGCTGCGATTTCAGCCAAAACGTGTGAATTTCATGCACGGTGTCATACAATTGTCCCCGGAAAACACACAAACCGTCAGGGTGTATACACACACTCACACAACGTCACATAGAAATACACCAAATTACTGCACGGAACGACAAGCAAACAGGTACACGCCACAACACGCTAATGCAATAACATACGTGATCGATCCATGAACGGTGGAACCGACATGCATTGTGTCCTTGCAAAGTTACTTGTGTACATGCAACATGAAATATACACACAAAGTTATACACACACGCACAACGTAAACACACAACTACATGTAATTTATATATACCCTTCCTTCAATTTTTCTGCTATATTTTTTCTGCTGGTCAATATTTCTCCACTTCTAGCTGTCGCTTAGACTTACGCTATATATATAAGGCGTGTAGAGCTACATCTCAACTAGAAGGACATCTTAACATCTTTCCTCTGCCTTCCTTTCCTCGTCTGCCTCGCTCTCGCTGCCTTTGCCGGTCTCGCTGAGGTGTGTTTGTGTGTTACAGATACTGCGCATTGCCAATTTCTTTATGAATGGAGCATTGCGTGGGTGGGGGCGGAATGTCTTGTATGAGCTAAATTGTCTCATCTGGCAGAGACCAATGGGAGAAGGGGAGAGGGCAATCGAGACAGGAGACAGGGGCAAATATAAACACAGCGACAGATGTTTCTGAACGAAGCAAGAGGTTGGGGGGCTGTGGATATACAGAGGTAAGTTAGGTGCTGATTGGTAATAAATGATAGGAGGGAAAGGCAGAAAGAAGTGAAGAACGGAAATTTTTTTTTTGGAAAGTGTATTTTTATGAAACGATTACTGTAACAAAATAGAAAAAAATCGTATTTTTAGAGAAGGTTGGGTCCTCGGCTATGTGAGGACAGGTATGACATCATTTATGAAGCTGTTTTTTTTTTAAGTTTAAAATGTATTTTTTTCCCATTTTCCTCTGTGTCATGGTGACATCACCCAAAGGGTCCTTTCTTTTTTATTTTATTATACCTAAAAAATGATGATCAGTTCTGTTTATTATTACATTATTTACATTTTTACCCCCTGCTTCTCTCTGATCTCCCTACCTACAGATGGCACCGTGATCAGGAAACAAGGCTCTGTATCCCAGCTTTCCTGATCATACGACGAGTGATCGGCTACTGCAGGATGAGTGCGGATCTCTCTGTTATTACTTTTTATTTATACAGAGCCGACAATTTCCGCTGTAAATATGATGGTGCTTTAACCCCTTGGTTGCTCTACTAGTATGCTTCCTGCCAGATACACAGCTCTCCCGTTGAAATCAATGACAGCAACCAATGGCAGCATTCAGCCGCCATATCAGGAGATAAGGAGAAGAGATTTCAGGATGCAGAAAAGAATTGTATAAAATAAATGAATTGAGCGGTAGGTGGGTTAGTGATTGGCTTTAGATGTTGGCTGTTTAGATTTGTTTTGTCTGAGACCCCCAAATAAAAGCACATTTTGAAGAATGGAAAAGGTAAGAAAAAAAAACACCCAAAAGGTACTATAACTGTTCCTTTTTATTTAAATAAAAATATAAAATATCTGTGCAAAAAATATATGAAATTCTAACATTAGACAGAACACAGTACATATGTAAGACAATTGCACACGTCCCGTAATTTAACAAATGTAAGCAAAATAAATATATCATACAGAGCAGGGGCCAGTAATAATACAACGAGTCACAGTTTAGCCTGAGCAATAGGTCAAAAAGCGTAGAACTTTTCTTATCCACATTTGTGCTGAGAACCTTTACAAACAAGGTTCAGTTCTTAATCCACCTCTTCAATGGTGGGGCCGGAGCTGCTGCCCTGCCGGGCCTGAGCTCCGCAGCTGGAGCCTGGCATACCGCCTGGCATGCCTCCTTGGTACAGTTTAGTTACGATGGGCTGACACACCTTCTCCAGCTCCTTCTGCTGATGGACGTACTCCTCCTTCTCTGCAAGCTGGTTGCTTTCCAGCCAGGAGATGGTCTGCTTACACTTCTCAGAGATGGTTCTCTTGTCTTCTTCACTGATTTTTGCCTTCAGGTTTTCATCCTCTACCATGCTCTTAATGCTGAATGCATAGGACTCCAGGGCATTCTTGGCAGCGACCTTCTCTCTTTGGGCATCATCATCAGCCTTGTACTTCTCAGCGTCCTGAACCATCTTCTCAATCTCTTCTTTGCTCAGGCGGCCTTTGTCATTTGTTATTGTGATCTTGTTCTGTTTTCCGGAGCTCTTGTCTACAGCTGAGACGTTGAGAATACCGTTGGCATCAATGTCAAAGGTGACCTCAATCTGGGGCACTCCCCGAGGAGCAGGGGGGATGCCACTTAGCTCAAATTTGCCCAAGAGGTTATTGTCTTTGGTCATGGCCCTCTCACCCTCATACACTTGAATGAGGACACCGGGCTGGTTGTCAGAGTAGGTGGTGAAGACCTGTGTTTGTTTGGTAGGGATGGTTGTGTTGCGTTTGATGAGGACTGTCATGACTCCTCCGGCTGTCTCCAAGCCCAGGGAGAGAGGAGCCACATCAAGCAGGAGCAGATCCTGCACATTTTCAGATTTGTCTCCCATCAGGATGGCAGCTTGAACAGCAGCTCCATAAGCCACGGCCTCGTCAGGGTTGATGCTCTTGTTCAGTTCTCTTCCATTGAAGAAGTCCTGCAGCAGCTTCTGCACCTTGGGGATACGGGTGGAGCCTCCGACCAGCACAATTTCATGGATCTGTGACTTGTCCAGCTTGGCATCTCTCAGGGCTTTTTCTACGGGTTCCAGGGTGCCTCTGAAGAGGTCAGAGCACAGCTCCTCAAAGCGGGCCCTGGTGATGACTGTGTAAAAGTCAATGCCCTCAAACAGGGAATCAATTTCAATGCTTGCCTGGGTGCTGGAGGAAAGGGTACGTTTGGCTCTCTCGCAGGCTGTCCTCAACCTTCTCAGTGCTCTTTTGTTCTGGCTGATGTCCTTTTTGTGCTTACGCTTAAACTCCTCTACAAAGTGGTTCACCATACGATTATCAAAGTCCTCTCCACCCAGGTGAGTGTCACCAGCTGTGGCTTTCACCTCAAATATGCCATCATCGATGGTGAGGATGGAAACATCAAAGGTGCCGCCTCCCAGATCGAAGATGAGGATGTTGCACTCTCCACGAGATCCCTTGTCCAGGCCGTAAGCGATGGCGGCTGCTGTGGGCTCGTTGATGATTCTCAGTACGTTCAGTCCTGCGATAACACCGGCGTCTTTGGTGGCCTGGCGCTGAGAGTCGTTAAAGTAAGCTGGCACGGTGATGACAGCATTGGTGACTGTGTATCCCAGGTACGCCTCTGCCGTCTCCTTCATCTTCAGCAGCACCATGGAGGAGATCTCCTCAGGGGAGAAGGTTTTCTCTTCACCTTTATACTCCACTTTCACCTTTGGCTTCCCCCCATCGCTCACCACCTGGAAGGGCCAGTGCTTCATGTCCGACTGCACCACAGAATCGTTGAATTTCCTGCCGATCAGCCTCTTGGCATCGAAGACTGTGTTCTGTGGGTTCAGCGCCACCTGGTTCTTGGCAGCATCTCCGATCAGTCTCTCGGTGTCGGTGAAGGCCACGTAGCTGGGGGTGGTGCGGTTTCCCTGGTCGTTGGCGATGATTTCCACCTTGCCGTGCTGGAAAACACCCACACAGGAGTATGTGGTGCCCAGGTCAATGCCGATAGCAGTGCCTTTAGGTGCCATGCTGCTGTATGGAGTGCAGGCTCTGGAGCTCTTCTGGGTGAGTCAGGCAGCTGTCTGTAGTAACTCTGCTCTGTATAGCTGGGTTTCTTCTCGCGGTACCGGCTACTTCGCTCAGTAATACCGAGTATCTATAACCAACTATCCTGTTATCAGGTACTTGCCTCAGCTAGCGAGCGCAGCCTGTATTTATACTACGAAGCGATCACATCCTCGTGTGCCTTTCAGCCAATCACAGTGCGCTCCTCTTCCGTCACCTTAGAAACATTCCTGAAAGTTCCCGAGCGCTCCGAACTCTTAGCCAATGAGCTTTTAATTTCCACGACATCACTGGAAGAACATTCGCGATGATACCAGCAGGTCCGCGGTCCTGTCCAATCACTGAAAAGAGCGGTACGCGACGTCACTTTCTGAGAGAAGCCGCTGGAACTATCTAGTGGGAGGTTTGGTGATACAGGAAGCTCGCAGCCAATCATCTCTAAAGTAGACAGTAGGGGGCGTGCCCAGCTGTCAGTTCAATAGACGGTGCTGGACGTTTCTAGTAGTAAAGTTCGTCAGCGTCGCAGAAAGGGTTAATATTATTCGGTAATATCGTGATAAATTTCGATACATTAGAGATTTACTGCGACCCTAGCTGTGTACGGCGCCCAGCAGCCATTCACAGACATTTTACACGAAAAATTTTTGTTTAATTGACATTATTTTTAAAATGAGATATCCTGTTAACTCTTTTCTTGCAAAAGAACGTTTATTGGCCTGCGAATAACTTTAGTAAATCTTCTTGACATGGTGCAGTATATCTGCCTCTGGGGCATTATCTTCTGTTGTATTAGGTTTCCGTTATACCCTATTGGGGAAGGGAGGGGGAGTAGTGTATGTGAGTGTGTATACTGTAGTGAAGTGTGCTTGTGTGTGTGTGTGTGTGTGTATGTAGTGCTGGAGTCAGTGTGTTTACTGTATTCAGTGTGTATGTATACATAGTGTTAGAATGTTTATTTTATACATATATAGTGTTAGCCAGTGTGTGTGCGTGTATAGGAGTGTAGTGTTAGTGTGTATGGTGTTGTGTGTGTCGTAGTATGACATATTACTCTCTACGCTCATGTACACACACGCTAACACCATACACTAACAGTCGCCATGGCAACTATAAATCGCTTCCTGGCGCCCGGGAAGCTGTTCTCCCTGCCTAGCTACTGGAAATGCTATAACACGCGTTATGTGACCCCTTGTCATGAAGGGGTTTAGTGTGGTACTGTACAGCACTGAAGAAAGATGTGTTTTATGTGGTATTGCCCCAAAAGCATCCTTTAACGGAGGAAATAAAAGGAATATTAAGGATAAAAAGGAAATGCTGGTGGGGGGTGATGGTGCCGTGTTAAGAGTGGCTCTCACCCACACCTTATACACGTCGGGGAAAGAACTCATCCAGCGGCTCCTTTAGGGGAATGTATTTGCTGCTCATGGCGCAGATTTCATGTGGCGTGATGATGGAGCGCGTCACACCTCGCCATTCTCCAGTAGCAGACCACAAGGGAGCTCACCCATGGATCAGTGTCTTGTTTTAGTCACAACAGACCCACAACATAGCCAGTGGCCCTTCTGAGATTGAGGGCACGCGTAGGATCCACCACCCCAGAGGGGTAACCCTGTTAAATACAGAAGCCCCTCTGAGATCCCGGTCACTGACCATCTTCAGATTTAAAGATGATTGTTCAAGACAATTGGGATGAATTTCAGATAATGAAGACCCCTCTTGGACGGGCCCTCGGAGGTCGATGTGCTCCAGTGACTTCGACCTCCAAGAGCTCTTTCCATGATTTCCACACCTAGGGACTGTCAGGATTTCTTCCAGAGTCACACAGGCTAGAGCTGAATGATTTAATGATTTCTGATAAACCAGTGAGAAACACAGCAACCCCTGCTTGAATAGAGGTGACTTCATTCATTTACCCGTTAGTGGAACCATTTAATTGCCACCATTAGTGAGCCGCTACAAGAGACTCAACAAGGTCTGTTCAATGGACCTTCACTGAGTTGTAGCTTCAACTTTGACTTCAAAATACATCATGAAGACCCAATGCCAGTGAGCTCCTGCTGCAGGAAGAGCTTCATGATATGTTTCCATGGTGACACACTATAGGTTTTCACTATCATGGCAGCTGGATGTAGCCCACGTTTAACCCTTTATATAGAGTCAGTGTTAGGACTGCAAAGACAAGCAGGGAGGATTAAACATGATCCTGGTTCAAAGTTTCAAAGATGGTCTGAAAACCATAGCGATTAATGATATGGTCCACGTAGAAGGAACATTTTAGTGGTTGCTATGGTGATAACACCACTTTTCAAGCTGTGAGAGCATTACTTTGTTATGGAACAGCCCACAACATGGGATGGGGGGAGGAGAGATAAGAGAGGGGGCACAGAGAGGAATGGGAGAGGGTTCTAAAAGCTTCCTCGCTTAACCCCTTCAGTGCCACCCATGTATTTTTTTTATGTGGCTGGCAAAGCGGGCCCAGGAGGCCAATCAAGTATCTCATACACGGTGGAACTGTATGGTCTCTACCCTGCTGGAACACACACAAAACATGGTATGGAAGTAGGATGTTATAGCGCACAAAGTGCTATATTACTTATACCTAGATTGTAAGCTCACAAGAGCAGAGCCCTCTTCTTCTCTTGTACCAGTTTGTTATTTTTACAGCAAGGGCTTAGTACCCCAATAGGGTATAATGGAAACCTAATACAACAGAAGATAATGAAGATTTACTAAGGTTATTCGCAGGCCAGTAAACGTTCTTTGGCAAGAAAAGAGTTAACAGGATATCTCATTTTAAAATAAAAAATGTCAATTAAAACTATTTGCCTCATGTGAGTTTTTCTTCGTGTAAAATGTCTGTGAATGGCTGCTGGGCGCCGTACACAGCTAGGGTCGCAGTAAATCACTAATGTATCGAAATTTATCACGATATTACCGAATAATATTAACCCTTTCTGCGACGCTGACGAACTTTACTACTAGAAACGTCCAGCACCGTCTATTGAACTGACAGCTGGGCACGCCCCCTACTGTCTAGTTTTGAGATGATTGGCTGCGAGCTTCCTGTCTCACCAAACCTCCCACTAGATAGTTCCAGCGGCTTCTCTCAGAAAGTGACGTCGCGTACCGCTCTTTTCAGTGATTGGACAGGACCGCGGACCTGCTGGTATCATCGCGAATGTTCTTCCAGTGATGTCGTGGAAATTAAAAGCTCATTGGCTAAGAGTTCGGAGCGCTCGGGAACTTTCAGGAATGTTTCTAAGGTGACGGAAGAGGAGCGCACTGTGATTGGCTGAGAGGCACACGAGGATGTGATCGCTTCGTAGTATAAATACAGGCTGCGCTCGCTAGCTGTGGCAAATACCTGATAACAGCATAGTTGGTTATAGATACTCGGTATTACTGAGCGAAGTAGCCGGTACCGCGAGAAGAAACCCAGCTATACAGAGCAGAGTTACTACAGACAGCTGCCTGACTCACCCAGAAGAGCTCCAGAGCCTGCACTCCATACATCAGCATGGCACCTAAAGGCACTGCTATCGGCATTGACCTGGGCACCACATACTCCTGTGTGGGTGTTTTCCAGCACGGCAAGGTGGAAATCATCGCCAACGACCAGGGAAACCGCACCACCCCCAGCTACGTGGCCTTCACCGACACCGAGAGACTGATCGGAGATGCCGCCAAGAACCAGGTGGCGCTGAACCCACAGAACACAGTCTTCGATGCCAAGAGGCTGATCGGCAGGAAATTCAACGATTCTGTGGTGCAGTCGGACATGAAGCACTGGCCCTTCCAGGTGGTGAGCGATGGGGGGAAGCCAAAGGTGAAAGTGGAGTATAAAGGTGAAGAGAAAACCTTCTCCCCTGAGGAGATCTCCTCCATGGTGCTGCTGAAGATGAAGGAGACCGCAGAGGCGTACCTGGGATACACAGTCACCAATGCTGTCATCACCGTGCCAGCTTACTTTAACGACTCTCAGCGCCAGGCCACCAAAGACGCCGGTGTTATCGCAGGACTGAACGTACTGAGAATCATCAACGAGCCCACAGCAGCCGCCATCGCTTACGGCCTGGACAAGGGATCTCGTGGAGAGTGCAACATCCTCATCTTCGATCTGGGAGGCGGCACCTTTGATGTTTCCATCCTCACCATCGATGATGGCATATTTGAGGTGAAAGCCACAGCTGGTGACACTCACCTGGGTGGAGAGGACTTTGATAATCGTATGGTGAACCACTTTGTAGAGGAGTTTAAGCGTAAGCACAAAAAGGACATCAGCCAGAACAAAAGAGCACTGAGAAGGTTGAGGACAGCCTGCGAGAGAGCCAAACGTACCCTTTCCTCCAGCACCCAGGCAAGCATTGAAATTGATTCCCTGTTTGAGGGCATTGACTTTTACACAGTCATCACCAGGGCCCGCTTTGAGGAGCTGTGCTCCGACCTCTTCAGAGGCACCCTGGAACCCGTAGAAAAAGCCCTGAGAGATGCCAAGCTGGACAAGTCACAGATCCATGAAATTGTGCTGGTCGGAGGCTCCACCCGTATCCCCAAGGTGCAGAAGCTGCTGCAGGACTTCTTCAATGGAAGAGAACTGAACAAGAGCATCAACCCTGACGAGGCCGTGGCTTATGGAGCTGCTGTTCAAGCTGCCATCCTGATGGGAGACAAATCTGAAAATGTGCAGGATCTGCTCCTGCTTGATGTGGCTCCTCTCTCCCTGGGCTTGGAGACAGCCGGAGGAGTCATGACAGTCCTCATCAAACGCAACACAACCATCCCTACCAAACAAACACAGGTCTTCACCACCTACTCTGACAACCAGCCCGGTGTCCTCATTCAAGTGTATGAGGGTGAGAGGGCCATGACCAAAGACAATAACCTCTTGGGCAAATTTGAGCTAAGTGGCATCCCCCCTGCTCCTCGGGGAGTGCCCCAGATTGAGGTCACCTTTGACATTGATGCCAACGGTATTCTCAACGTCTCAGCTGTGGACAAGAGCTCCGGAAAACAGAACAAGATCACAATAACAAATGACAAAGGCCGCCTGAGCAAAGAAGAGATTGAGAAGATGGTTCAGGACGCTGAGAAGTACAAGGCTGATGATGATGCCCAAAGAGAGAAGGTCGCTGCCAAGAATGCCCTGGAGTCCTATGCATTCAGCATTAAGAGCATGGTAGAGGATGAAAACCTGAAGGGAAAAATCAGTGAAGAAGACAAGAGAACCATCTCTGAGAAGTGTAAGCAGACCATCTCCTGGGTGGAAAGCAACCAGCTTGCAGAGAAGGAGGAGTACGTCCATCAGCAGAAGGAGCTGGAGAAGGTGTGTCAGCCCATCGTAACTAAACTGTACCAGGGAGGCATGCCAGGCGGTATGCCAGGCTCCAGCTGCGGAGCTCAGGCCCGGGAGGGCAGCAGCTCCGGCCCCACCATTGAAGAGGTGGATTAAGAACTGAACCTTAAAAAGGTTAAACCTTGAGACACTTTGAATGCCAGAATATGGACTGACAATTGCTAAATGATTATACAGGTTTTTCTTCTTGAATATTACGGTACAGATACATGTTACAAACGCAGCCTTATGGCCCCTGTAATAGTTTAGGTTTACATTGGTTCCAATTTTAACCATGGTATGTCTTCTCTATGGTTTGCACTCACTGTTATATTTGTCATGTAAACTTTTGCACAAAAATATTATTTTTGTAAATAAAATGGTAAAATGTATCTTTTTTGCATTCTTTCGTTTTTCTCTTCCATTCCTCTATCCATAACTGGCTCCCCCATTACACTTGGCCTCTACCACCTATTGTTAAGGTTATTTAAATAAGTTCAGTATATACAAAAGCCTTCTGTCTTTTATGATAAATATACACATTTTTACTGTATATTATGAAGAGGTGAATGTATAAAATATATAGTGTGTGCTTGGAAGATAGGGGGTAGGATGGATAATATACGTCTGTGTGTGTAATCCTATCTATCTATATATTCACATATGCACACCGTCACGTACACATGAAATACATTATATATATATATATATAATAGTACGGTATATGTGAATCAGTGTATATGTGATATATATATATATATATCACATATACACTGATTCACATATACCGTACTATTATATATATTATTAGTAAGCCTTGGAAACCATATTGATTTCAGATTATATAATATACATATAATCATTGCGTAGATTCAGAGTGTTAACCCCTCTATTACCAGACATTACACCACAGTCACACAAACAGACAAACACAGTCACATACACACACAGTCAAGCACACATACCCGGTGGCTGGCTGCAGCTTACACCGAGTTGGTGTGAAGAAGGGACTCAGCCTATCAGGAGAGGTTCCTGAACTCAGGCAATCAGGAGAGTTGAGAAATATCTCCTGATTGGCTGAGACCCCCTTCACTCAGACTTGCGGGACTGTCCTGGGCACTCAGGGACATGTGGTCACCCTAATGATACCCACGTACTGGAGATACCATCGGGACACGCACACTCTAACGAAGACTTTCACTCACAATGATAACAAGGAGCTGAAACGTGTCAATGAATCACCACCTGCTGGCCAGGAGAAGACGCCACCAGGAGAAGACTACCACCCAAGTGTCCCTCTATAGCAGAGACAGTCCCTCCTTTTGGAGCCAGACTACTTCTTTCCTCACCCAATGCCCCTCTTTTCTATGAGCTCAGAATGTTTTCTGGGCATGAGGGTATCACAGCCATAAAAGTCACAATAATTTGTATAGAAACAATTGTTCTACTGACTGTAACAGTGCTGCGGAATCTGCCGGCGCTTTATAAATAAATATAATGTAATGTAATTGCGTTGTTAAATTAAACTGTGTAAGTAAAATTGATTATTCTTTTTACTAACAGCCATAAAGAATCCTCTGCATCCCACAAAAAGTCTCGATAAAACGGTCCCTGGAGCCACCTCTAACCATGTTAAGGGGATGCTCGTGACATCATGTGCACTTTAACTCATACAGCAGCAGAGTTACCCTTCTTACCCCTCTTTCAAAAGGATGGGGAGATTCAGCAGAATTCTCCCATGGATTTGCCCTTACTACCTTCAGCTCATGCGCGAGTTCCAGGGGAGCTTATGAATCCCCTACCTGCATGCGCGGAAAAGAGTTTGATTTTAAAGGGACTGCACGCCAGCCACCGATTGGCTGCTTCAAGCGGCTGAAAGTAGAGTGGAATCCGGAGCATAGAGGGCGGTCGCTGGAGCTGCTGCTTCTCCTGTAGGTTTTTTATTATTATTATTTAAGCCAACAAATTCATGCTTTAAGATGCATTCTTTATTGATGGGGTTGGATAGGGGCATCAGAGGGTCCCTTTAATAATACCCCAAGCCACAGGGCAGGAAAACTAACCCAACAGCCTCTATAGGGGTTTTAAATGCAACATAAACCAATATAGGTACAGGGAAGATAACGTCATAGGGGCAAATCATTTCTGAAAGACTCTGGCCGATTTCCCTTTTGAACAGCACAGTGTAATTGTTCATTTCAATAAAGTTGTTTTATTTTTTTTAAAAGCTAAATCTCGCGAAGCAGTAATCCCGTTGTTTGAATAGACTTTTGTCTTGACGTCATCATTCAGCGCCCATAAAGAAAACCACGCTGGCGTCGCTGAGCCTTGCTGCTCTCGCGAGGTTTTGTTGCACCGGTTCGAACATAGAACATATCGCTAGTCAAGGGAATTTGTTCAGGGCTCCGTTGCATGGTTCCGGTTGCCTTGGTAACTGCGTCAACGGGCTTACCTTTTCGTGCCAGGGCGAATAGTTGGAGTGTGACGTCCCAGGAGCAATGGTAATGGCGGGAAACCAGTGCTTTTTAACCTGTTTCTGCGGCCCCGGGTCCCTGATGTATGAGCAGTTTAGGGGGCTGTGTCTGAAAGGCCCAGCGGCGTCTGCCCCTGTGGCTAGTGGTCCCCGGACATATTTCCTGCTGGTTATATGCGGGCACCAGAGCCTCGTTTTTATACTTAAAGGGGTTTAAAACCTAATGCTGCGTCTCTTTGTTTAGAGAGCCGGTCCCAATAGCCCCCTCTCCCCTCTCTCAGCTGCTAATCTGTGCTTTCTCTGGGGGAGATGACAGACGTTATTATACAACCTTCTGGCGCCCGTCGGTGAGATAGGTGTAATGTATATAATATATACACATGGCAGTGCACAGTATGGAAGTCCTTAAGCACTCTATAGGGTTAATAAACTGCCTTCCCTTCATGTCACTTTAGATTGTGATTAATTGTACGAGGTTCTGTATTGCCTGTGTGGTGGGTAGGTAGCCGCGTCTGCGGGTGTATTAATCGGGGTGAAACACCCCGTTTATGTCTGTAGGCTGTGGTTAATGGGTTAGAATTCTGTCTGCGCCATGTACCAGATTTACGAAGCTCTTCCTGCCTCCTGATGAGATTTTAATTCTTCTTGTGTCTCCTCGCACAGCTGTTCTACTCCTTCTTTAAGTCCCTCGTGGGGAAGGACGTGGTGGTCGAGTTAAAGAATGATTTGAGGTGAGAAGCGAGACTCCACGCTCCTCCAGTATGTTGCTGCATGTAGTATGATGACCAGGCTTTCGCTGCGTGTGGATGGAGCCCGTGGGGTTTCTAATAGTGCGTTCCGTGTCCCGGGTGTCTGAACAGTGTACCCTCGCACCTCAATGTATAGATGCACATAGTATCCAGTATCTGCCACACCCTTGGTTATCTCTGGGTGACAGGCCAGGTTAATGTATAGTAAATGCTACAGGAATTAAAGGTTTTACAGTGAGACTGAAATAACGCATACTAGATTCTGATACAAAAGTATCCGGCCTGTCTGTTGCTTTGTTAGCGTTCTATACTGTGTCGGATCTGGCACACTTTGATTGCTCGTGGTCTTCCTGCTGCTTGTTCTCGCTGTGGCTGTGGTTTTACCGTTTTTTTGTCTGTTTTACAGTATCTGTGGGACGCTGCATTCAGTCGATCAGGTAAGATCGGGTCTTTCTCGCATTAAATGGGTAGAAATGTACAGGGGGTGCCTTTTAACACCATGTTGGGGTGAATGACGACGATGAAGAATCTGGCAGCTTTAGGACACCACTGTTATGCAATTTCCCAGTCTTGTCCTTTCAAATAATTTGGGCAAGCAGGGGACCATAGTGTCACTTGAGTAGACTTTACGACTGGTCGTAGACTTAAGCCGTAGGGTACAGCTATGTAGCCCCTAATTGAACATGGGCCTTTCTTTAGAAACACCTGTTACAATTCTGCCCTCTGCTGGACAGTCATAGAACTAACTGCTGATCATTAGAGGACAAGTGGAAGCACGAGATACCTCAAGCTTCTAGGACAAAACAAAACTGAACATCAAAAAACAGCTAGTGTTTAAACTAGAGATCTTATTTCCTTTTTTTAGGTATATTACACACTCATAGGGTGACGACTCCAGAATTTCCATGTCGCTTCACCCTTGCCTTCTATGGCCCTGTCTTTCCATATGTGTCAAACTGATGCTCGATGCTCCATATGTGCTATACTATGTAAGAAATGTAAGAAAGTAACATGTATTTACCTTTTTTCAGTATTTGAATATCAAGCTGACAGATATCAGCGTGACAGATCCAGAGAAATACCCCCATATGGTAAGTCTGCTTTGCTGACTTGAGTCTCCCTTCCCTGCCTTACTCAAATGTGTAATGGAACTATCCTTCCATCTCCTACTCAGAACAATAATCTTTCTTGGTATGACCCAGCAGACTGCTGCACAGTCTTACTGTCCTTAAGTCACCCCCGACCTCTGTGTGAGATTATATATATATATATATATCTCATAATCACACACATGTTTTCTGTTCTATGCCCTCTGCAGCTGTCTGTAAAGAACTGCTTTATCCGGGGCTCTGTGGTCCGCTACGTCCAGCTTCCGGCAGATGAGGTAGATACTCAGCTACTCCAGGATGCCGCGCGGAAAGAAGCCGTACAGCAGAAGCAGTGATCCAGCCACTCTGGACAGCTCAGGGAAAGTCAGCCATGCGCGGTTTTCCTGCCTCCCTTTATCCCTTCTGAGCTTTGGACGGAGAGGTTAAGCCGCTCGCCGGCCTAACCAGTTTCCAGATCATCACCGTGTTTTCCTGAATGATGCAGTGTGCTGTTGTCATAGCAACTAGGTTATTGGAGAGATGCATTGTGGGCTATGAGTGGGGATCTTTTTGTTTTTGGAAACAATTTCTATTTATATATATTTTTTCATGTTTCTCTCCCATGTAAGCAGCTCACCGGCTGTCACACTTACAATATGTCAGAATTGTTGTATTATGCAAACTTTGTTTATACGGGGTGATATCTTGTCTCCTTAACCCCTTTCTCCTATTAATTTTGGTAATAAAAACCTCGGGATCCAGTGATGGCCCACTCAAGCACAATGGCTTATCTTTTATGGCTGCTTTTCTCATGGTTCCTATTCCAGAATAATTCTAAATTGTCAGCTTCTTTCTATGTTCTGTATGTATTCTGAACGCCTATATTTGTTGCTTGCTACACGGTGGCAAACATTCCCGTGTTGAGGTCTTATACTTGCAGACGTTGGCTACTTCCAGTTCCAGCCTCTTGTTGAAGAATGTGAGATTTATCTATAAACCCTGGTGTAAAGGCTTTATCAATCTCTAGCCGTTATAACCTCTCCTGGGCATTTTTAAGGGTGCGAGAAGACTGGCAAATCAACTAAACCCATAGCATGATTGTCAAGACGTTTTAATGGGATTAACTCAATGGTATTTGTTATGCAGATGTACAGGAGATTGGATAACTATTAATTCATTGTTTGATCTTCATTGGGATACAGGTTTGGCTGTCTGTGGAGAGAAAGGCAATGGTTAACCGTCACCTGCATACTGGAGCTGATGGGTATCTCATTGATAGGTTACTTTGTCTCAAAGTGTCTCTGGTTATTATTTCTATTTGGGGGTCCTCCGCTTCAGTGTCTGAGCCCGCGGTGCAATAAAACGGGAATATGGGAGAGTAAGAACTTTCTGTGCCGTCTGCGAGCAGCATTCGTCCGAATGTTATCCTTGTAACGGTTCAGAGACAGACCGATACCTTCAACAGGGCTTCTGGATTCAGGGCGGAATTATCCGGTACTTGATGTCGGGTTCATTACGGATTCGTTTAATGTGAAGGCCGGTGCTGTTGTATTACATATATGTAAGGTCGCTGGTGCAGGAAGCTCATGAATCAGGCCAGACGCCCCTCTCTATCATGGAACACTGATACTCACCCCGCTCCAGAACCTTGTCACTTCCCCTTTTCAGTGTGTTTATGTTGGGCTTTATCTTCATTGCCTGTTACAGTCCAGATAAAGTGAGACGGTTAAGTCATAAGTAACTCCTGCCTCCCTTTGGATCCCAGTTCCTTCTGTCTGTGTCACCCTTTGGGGGGGGGGGGGGGCAGAATCCCAGTCCCTTCTGTCTATGTTGCCCAGGCAAGGCCAGTCTCACAGCTCCTTGTGGAATATGGACCGATATCTCACCTGCTGTATAAAAAAGTTTTTGACCTGCGCCTCCAGTAAAGCGTTTCCTCCGTCATCAGATACAGCTTTAAACATTAGCCCAAGCTGTCGCTCTGCGAAAAGAAGAGACCCGGGTTTACGAACACGCAGACATTTTCCTCTGGCGTGTCACCCTTCAAGGAAGGAAGAGGTATAGACAATATGTATATATTTTATATATATATATATGTGCAGTAACACATGTACCTGGCCTGTCGATAGCCGTCACTTGCACCTCGCACAGAGTCAGGACATCGGACCGGTTTGGTATGATGATGGTGACGTAGCGTCCGACGAGCCCACCGCACTGAAACGACCTGGTCTCTCCGGCAGCCATGGAGGTGATGGTGGCGCATCTGGAAGAGAGACTCCCAGCACTCACTGCCATGTGGCAGAGGCGGCATTGGATTCATAGACAGTACTGGCTTAGGTTCGGGGGGCTGCTATGGAGAGCGTATGAAAGGATACTGGAGTTTCTCCCTTCCAGGCTCCCCTAAAAGTCGTCTCAACCGCAGCGCGCTGCGGAATATGATGGCGCTATATAAATCAATTAACAACATTTCACCCGACATCAACCTTCTCTTCCTACCTGGCGTTATATACTCCAAACCCCTCCATGCTCTCCCCGATGTGTATCTCGGCCCACGGACTCTGCGTGGCCAGCGTCCCGGCCTGGTTAGTGATGGTTACGTTAGAGATCGTGTAGCCACGTCTCAGGTCCACGGCCCACCACGGCTGGAACTCATAGGTGGTTCTGCTGCACGATCCTTTCAGGTAGTCGGTGTTGGTGACGCCGTCTATTGAGCGGTGGGCTTCACCCTGGCCTGGAGCGGAGCTGGACTGAATGGCGTGTCCTACGAGAGCCACGTTCACAGCTGAGAGAGAGAGTCTGACATGAGACCCAATGGCTTTTTCTGGTGGGATATGGCAACGTGGCTAATGCCGGGCTCAGCCAGCAAACCAAATGCTTAGACACAGGTGGTCCTTGAGAACGACGTGACCTCTAGCAATAATATTTACACAGTGTATTAATCCACAAGTATATATATATATAGTACCAAGTAGGGATATAGTAAGATGTAGGAAATAGGGGACGATTGGTGTCCAAGGGGCAAAAGGAGGGCCATGTTGTATCGGGGCGCAGAGGGTCTTCTTTTTCCCCCTGCCTGCGGATGACTTAATCCTCTTTTTAAGGATCGTTCTTACCTGTAGACACAACGACGACTCCGTAGTTTAAAGCTGGAAATGAGAAGAAACACGTATGAAAAGGTATTTAAATACATACATTATCAATTAAAAACACAGACTCCCATGTTCCAAACCTCGGCAGCCCTGGGACCATGTGCGTGGACATATACCGGCACATATGCACGCTTACACTAAAGTTCATACTAAAAAAGGCCCGAAGCTGCCGGGGTCTAGGAGTTGAGGTCCCCATTTGGCTTCAGATCCCTGATGCCCCTCTTTTCTAGGAGGTCGGAATGTTTGCTGGGTATGAGGGGATCGCAGGGTTCTACAGCCCTAAAAGCCCCGATAATGTGTATAGAAACAGCAGAAATGGCCTCTAAACGAAGGTATCCGTCTTGGTCGTTTGAAATAACCCTCCTTCCTCTGACCTTCTCTACGTATCCCTTCATTTCCTCCCCCACTCTCTAATCTCACTCCTTTCCTCTCCCCACTCTCTGATCTCACTTATTTTCTCTCCCCACTCTCTAATCTCACTCCTTTCCTCTCCCCACTCTCTAATCTCACTTATTTTGTCTCCCCACTCTCTAGTCTCACTCCTTTCCTCTCCCCACTCTCTAATCTCACTTATTTTGTCTCCCCACTCTCTAATCTCATTTATTTTCTCTCCCCACTCTCTAATCTCATTTATTTTCTCTCCCCACTCTCTAATCTCACTCCTTTGCTCTCCCCACTCTCTAATCTCACTTATTTTCTCTCCCCACTCTCTAATCTCACTCCTTTCCTCTCCCTACTCTTTAAATCTCATTCATTTCCCACAGGCTGTCACTTACCCCCCAGAAGAGACAGCAGACTGATCTGCATCTTGGAGGCCCAGGTGAGACGTCCTGCTCTCTCTCTCCTTCTCTTTCCCCCTCTCTCTCTTTCTCTCTCTCTCTTTGATTACCTTTCTCTTTTTCCTCTCTGGTGTCAGCCTCCCCCCCGTCTCCTATCCCCCTATACCTGTCCAGAGTAGAATTTTGCATAACAAATTACGGGAAAAATTTCCTTAAACCCGCAAAGCCATCTCTCCGTGGATACTAACCTCACCTATAGAACTCATACCTTAAATATTCAAGGAAAACCTTCTTTTATATATATATTTATATATTTATATATATATATATATATATATATCTGTCTTGGATGTATACTGTGTATATATATATATATATATATATATATATATATGTATTGGATGTATACTATGTATATATATATATATATATATATATATATATATATATACACAGTATACATCCATTACACACATGTATATTGCTACATTGATACCTAAATAGTCATTTCAAAACAATGACTATATATATTTACATGATATACATTATATATATATATATATATATATATATATATATATATATATACTGTATATAGTGCTTGCAGATTCCATAGCGCCGTTACAGTGAATATTGACAATATACAATTTGATGGTAGGAATAACACACATCAGACAAGCTGGTACAGAAGGATACGATAGCCCTGATCCTGTGAGCTTACAATCTATCAGGGTCTGAGGGGGAATAATTCATATACTCTTCATGTATCATTCGTGGCATATACAAGCGGGAGGCCGGTTTCAATGCTCGTGCGGGATTATAAAATAAAGCGGCAATTTTACTCCCACAGCAATTTTTACTTTCGGGGTGCATTAAATTTAATTAAATTAAATATAACGTACCCATAATTTAATTACATTTCTAATATATAGTTCTAATATAATATAAAAAACCCCAAGATCTTCCTCTTTCCGGTGCGGTGAGGGATAACGCGAAATTTTGCTTTCCTAAGTAATTTTTTCAGTGTGACAGACCTGCTGAGAAATGTATAAGATGTTTATATGGAATAAATGTATATTATGAGGTAATATATATGATGAGATGCGGCAGAGCGGCCCTGAGTCACCGGAGGAATTCCCGCTCGTTGTGTCATTCGGACGATCGTAGAAAACAGCATTTAGCGAGAAATCCTTTTGTTTTTCTCGGCAGATTATGACACGGTATGTGTCCGTGTTCGAGTTTATTAGGCGTGTTAAACCCTAATTGGTTCTTCACGTGTCAGGATTGACCTGACTAATTACATGCCTTTTGTAGTACAATTAAATTGGGCTGTAAAGACGTGGGTGCGGAACGTCGGCTACGAGATACGTTACCGGGGCCTGATACCGCGGGGGGGGGGGCACGGCGTCTTTCCGACTTGTAACCGCGGAAGAATGTTGGCACCGGGATATCCTGGGAATGCTGCTCCTATTAATCATATTGATTCACTAATGTAGCCATTTTTGTTACAGCAAATGCCGTGAGTGATGACCCCAAACATACCAACCTAGAACCTGCCGCCAGTCCCTCTATGTATATATTATTATTATTAATTTTCATATATATTTATAAGCTACGAGGTAACATAAAGTAGTATGAGTACACCATACTCATATGGTGGTAGATAAGTGGAACAGCCTCCCAGCAGAAGTGGTAGAGGGTAATACAGAGGGGGGATTTAAACATGCATGGGATAGACATACGGCTCCTGAATCTAAGACGAGACCAACGACTGATTAAGGTTTGATTCTTTACAGCAGGACGGGGGGCAAACTAGACAGGGGCCGAATGGGGCCAATCTGCAGGCAGGTTCTAGGTTTCTATGACTGTTTAGTTACAATTCAGGGAAGTTTGCTTACTCCCCAGCTGGATGCGTTCTGGACAAAAACACTTAATAACACCTAGAACCACTTATAGCCATGAAATAATAATCACATTAATGAAATAAATTATTAATCACATGACAATCAAATATATTATTAATTACATAAAATTAATGAAATATATTAATTACATAAAATTAATGAAATATACTATTAATCACATGACATTAATGAAATATATTATTAATCACATGACATTAATGAAATATATTATTAATCACATACCAATTAAATATATTATTAATTACATAAAATTAATGAAATATGCTATTAATCACATGACATTAATGAAATATATTATTAATTACATAAAATTATGGAAATATATTATTAATCACATGACATTAATGAAATATATTATTAATCACATGACATTAATTAAATATATTATTAATTACATAACATTAATGAAATATATTATCAATCACATGACATTAATTAAATATATTATTAATCACATAACATTAATTACATATATTATTAATCACAATGACATTAATGAAATAAATTATCAATCACATGACATTAATGATATATATATTATCAATCACATGACATTAATGAAATATATTATTAATCACATAACATTAATGAAATAAATTATCAATCACATGACATTAATGATATATATTATTAATCACATGACATTAATGAAATATATTATTAATTACATAACATTAATTAAACATATTATAAATCACATAACATTAATGAAATATATTATTAATCACACAGGACATTAATACAATATATTATTAGTTGTATCACATTAATGAATTATATTATTAATCGCATGACATTAATGAAAGATATTTTTAAGCACACAGGACATTTAATCCATTAGGAAATATAATGAATGATTATAACGAGTCATTACATTCTGGAACATCTTGTTATTATTAAATAATCCTATTGAGTGATACTCTGTTAACGCCGCGATGACATCACTTCTTTCTAGAACCAGGAATTTAAGAGGTTATTCTGAGGACGGGAACAGGTGGAGGAAACCCAGCGTGTGAGTCTTTTTTCCGCTAATGAATTTAAGTGTGTTTTAAGGAAGCTCCATTACCTAAATGGCAAATTATAATCTGGATTAGATCCTCTGACACACGAGCCGTTCGTCACAGCCAAGTATTTTTAAAGTATCCTCTTATACTTCGAGATTAAAAGGTGAGTAAAAATTAGTAAACTTCCTTTAATAAACCACATCAAAGGCAAATACGCTGTCGTTTATTCATTCAGATGGGAGTGCAAATATAGTCCAATATTCTCCATAATTTCCACTATTTTAAGGAATTCCTTTATTGGGAGGGTGCTAGATAAGTGGAACAGCCTCCCAGCAGCAGTGGTAGAGGGTAATACAATGAGGGTATTAAACATGCCTGAGCATACGGCTCCTGAATCTAAGACGAGACCAACAACTGATTAAGGTTTGAGTCTTTACAGCAGGAGAAATGCGACTAGACGGGGGGCCGGATGGGGCCGATCTGCCGGCTGATTCTATGCATCTGAGTGTATCTATTCTGCGTCTGGACCTGTGATAGATACATGACAGATATGAGATGGATACATGATGGATACATAATCCTCTAGATTGTAAACCGTTTGAGCCGGGCCCTCCTTACCTGTTGTTTCTGTAAATCAAATTGTTATGTTATATACTACTGTCCAGTCTATCCATTGTACTGCGCTACAGAATGTGATGGTGCTATATAAAACAATAAATACTGATGATAATAATAGATACATGATGGATACATGATACATACTTGATAGATACATGGTGGATACACAATGGATACATGATGGATATATGATAGATACACAATGGCTACATGATAGATACATGGTGGATATACTGTATGATGGATACAAGGCGAATAAATCATGAATATATGATGGATATATGGTGGATACAGGATGGCTATATGATGGATACATGATAATTATATGATGGATACATGGTGGATACATGGTGGATATATGATGGATACATGGTGGATATAGGATGGATAAATGGTGGATACAGGATGCATATATGATGGATATATGATACATACATGAGGGATACAGTGTTATTTCGCACTCAGCTGGTGTTGATGGACATGGCTGATGGGGAAGGGAAGGAGTCTGTAATACGGAAAGGGCGGATCTGTGTAAACAGAAGCAGGTTTATGACAACGACAGCGTGATTAATGGGGCCTTTTACAAGATACCAGCTGACACATTTAAGGAATGGAGCGCAGACTTTTCACTTAGATGTCCCGGTTTGATCCACGCATCATGTTCTAGACTCCGCGACGCACTTAAAATCCGCTCTACTGGAAAAATATTCTCTGTGAATCCAAAAAGTTTCCCCAAGGAGTAAAATATCTGAATTCTTGGGACAGGTACGTACCGAATGGAGCTTTACGCGCATTTCTTGCATTATATATATTTTATGCATTCACTATATAATATTATTATTTATAATATATATTTATAACAATTATAATATGTTATTATATTAAAAAAGAATTCTCCAGCAGATCGGCCCGTTTCTTCTGCTGTAAATATGTGAAAATATACATATATGTATGTAGAGATGTGTATGTATATGTATAGATATGAATGTATGAATGCGTATGATATGTATAGATATGTATGTACAGATATGTATGTATAGATATGTATGTACAGATATGTATGTATAGATATGTATGGATATGTATAGATATGTATGTATAGATGTGTATGGATCTGTATAGATATATATGGATATATACGGCTGTATCTATACCTGTCAGCCTACGCTTATAAATATTAATAGGTCTCTCATATCCGCTTAGCCGAGTATTTAAGGCCTGTTAACGCTGCTTTACTGCGAGACAGTCATCCATATAATCCCTCAATAAGGAAGACGAGGACTCCGCTCCTCCCTGGGCGAACGATGACAAAGCCATGAGGGACTGTTACCAAATAGTGTGGAGTCTGAGCAGCTATGGGCAATACCTGGGAACTCTCAGGGCTTTTTTTGCCCCAATCTCAGGGGCAGGTTCTCAGGGTCACAGTCTGGAGCCGAATGCAGGTGTATTTTTAAATAATGATAAATCAGTGTCTGCATGACGACCAGTATTAGAGTCATTTGGGGAACACATTTGGCGAGATGACTACATAAAATCTTCCTGATGGGCTATTAAAGGGTTATATGTCGAGTCTCGGGACAGTTCCCAGGTATGGTTATGGGAGGATCATGGCCGCGCACGGCCAGTGAATGCCATTTGATACAGCTGCTTCTTTTTTTAAGCTGTTGCAGCAGGGATCAGAGCCCATTACTGCGTGATGTCATCATGCGCGATGTACAGCTAGTTAAGTCATTTAGTGACTCAAAACAATGAGAAGCCAATTTACACACATTTTAGACAATTTGGGCGAAATATTATTCATGTTCCATTTTTCTAATTTGGTTTTTCTTCTGAAAAAATCTGGGCCACGGGATCACCCTAATTCATGCCTACCAACTGCCCCGCTTCGAGCGGGACAGTCCCGATTCTGAAAATCCTTAATATGAGAAGGTCTCCTACAAACAAATGTATAGAAATATAATGTATAGAAGTATAATGTATAGAAATACAATGGGGATTTCAAGCCATTGAGGCCTAATAACACACAGGCGTACCTGACTTGCCCCCAAGCGTCAGAGTTTTTACCCCGTCTCAGGGATTTGGGGTACTCATTCACTATTCACGTTGTGCTATATCCCAGCTGAAATCCCTGCTTGAATACAGGTGACTTCACTCACAATACATTGTCCCCTGACAAGCCATGGCTTCGATACGGGAAGTGATTACCACCATTTGTTGCCATGAGTCACTGAAATGAGATGCTCGAGATGGGCTATGAAAATGTTAAAGGTTCTCAACTAATTTAATAAACCAAATCCTGCCGCCATCATGTTCTAATAAGAGTTAAAAAAAACCTATAGAAAATATATAGTGGTGGTAACTCTCATCACAAAAATCCATGCAATGAGTGAGGACTTTGATGCAATGACTCCCACGTGACAGCCAGCTCTGTCAATGTTATTGCATCAGGTTGCAGTTACAACTCCTAACCATTAGGTGTCAGTATAGAGCATGTTGCCGGCCTGTGGGCCCTAATTTGGGGTGTCCTCAGTATGCCTGACTGAAACTGTACATAAAAAGAAAAACTGGAAGCTCTTAATATGATATGGCATAGTGTATTTATTATTTCCGGTTGGTTATATGATCGTAAAGACCACAGCGGAGTTATGAGGGGTTTTTAGTCTGGCAATGGCCCCTCTGTACTGCAGACATATCTGCGGCAGCTAAGTGTGGGCACGTCAGGGCCCCAAAGGCCGACGAGCTGAGGGCGGAAATAGGAAGTCAGAGGAAGACGAAAATACACGTGGGTGATGGGAGTGACGTCATTGCAGCGGAACTAAGAGGAGAGAGAAGTCTGCGAGCGAGAGAATAAGGTGAATTAAAAACTAATAATTAATGGAAAGAGGGCTAATAACCTGAGAGGGAGACGGGGCAGGGGCACTTAGAGGAGGGGCCATTACTGTAAGATAACTGGATGTACAGTGTATTGTATAATCAGTCCATCTGTCACTCAAAGTGGTAAAAGTGTCATTCTGAATGAAAATGTAACCAAAATACCCAGTTTTTTGGGGAAACTGCCCCATTATGTTAGTGTACATTTTTTATTGATATATAAATTTTTTTAATCAGAGATTTTTTGTATACATTTATTGCTTGTCAGATTACGTAGCGTTACGCCCATCATTCCTGGTAGCGCCGGATGCCAAAACCCTCACCGCCTCGTGCGTTTTTCTTCAGCACGTAGGTTGTCATAGAAACTGAAAAGGGCTTCTTAAAGTTTCTGTGATTAAACCTTCAGAGGAAGGAACAACGTGACGCGTCTGCCAAGGTGTATTTCCTTAACCTGCTAGAGGGAAGAGATTTGTTAACGGACCGTTTTACACCTATGGGTTCTCCTTTTTGCCGAAATGTTATTTCTCACGATATTTATTTTTTTGTTTTAGGTCCCTCTCTCTCAGTTTGCGATGGCGACTCTCTACCTACCGCTCTCCTCTTCCTCTGACCCTCGGTGTCTCTGGGTGCGAGTCTCCAGACAGTTCTCTTGTCACTCTCGCCCTAAAGTCCAGGAGGTCTCTTCTGGCCCCCGAGGTCTCCCTCTGCCCTGCTTGCTCACACCATCCTCAGGATCTGTATGGGGTCCTTGGGCCGTATCTTACATGCTGGCTCCGGACATCCTCTCTGGCTGCGGAGACCCCCGAAGCTGTGCGCTCATTAAGCAATGGGTGAACTATGCGGAGTCAGACCTGCTGCCCTCCACCTATGGATTAGAACATGCGCAGGTACTGATGGACAGCTGGACGTCCAGGGAGCTCTCCTTAGTTCTGGGGTCTCTCTCTCTGTATCTAAAAGCAGAACTTTCTGTCTCTCTATAGCAAGTGAGGGAACACAGAAATGTAGACTTTGATGGCACATAAGAACCATTTATCTATCCCATGCATGTGTAAATCCCTCACTGTATTCGCCTCTACCACTTCTGCTGGGAGGCTGTTCCACTTACCATCCTTTTGTTTTATCTTGCATTCCATCTAAGCCTCTGACCCTCTAGTTGTAGGTTATTGCCTCTTCTTCCAATCCCTTACTGAAATCCATTATCTACCCCCCGTCCATTGTTTTATCAAAGCAGGTTAGTCTTTGCGGGTCTCCCTGCATTTAGATATTTAACATGATTTCCCGGTTACCGGGTTTACTTTACGTTTCCCTGCTGCTGTCGTAGTCTTGTATTATAGTTTTGTATGAATGTTCTCTGTCTCTGTCAGGAAAGAGATCGGGCTTATCTAGAACTTCAGAGAATTCTGGGTTTTCTGGACCATCACCTGAAGGTGCGCACTTACCTGGTGGGGGAGAGACTTAGTCTAGCGGACATCGCCGTGTCCTGCTGTCTCATCCATCCCTACAGCAAGGTATGTCTCTTAATCACGATAGGAACGTTTCACTCTCCTCTCCAAAGCTCATCGCCCGTCTATAAACCTCCTTCATCCTCCATAACTTGTTCTCCCAACTCTCCTTATATTCTGTGCCCTGTCTGCTGACTCCATTAATCTGTTTGTAGGTTTTCTCTCTACTACCTTCTGTTTCTTCATTCTTGCTTTTGGGGTTTCAGTTCCTTTTTATTAATTATGCTGGCCTATTTTTTTTTTTTCTTCAGGTCCTCTCTCCATCCATTAGAGAGAATCTCCCAAACGTCACCCGCTGGTTCCTAACCTGTGTCAACCAGCAACAGTTTCAGGAGGTCTTGGGAGAGGTGACTCTGTTCGGCGCAGGTAAACTGACACGCAGGAGAACGTTTCCTTAACTGATGGCACGCAAAGCATTGGCGGCTTTAGAAGGACCGATAATTTGGGTGGACAACAGTCCGTTGGAAGAGAAAGTGGGGATATTTTACAGAAGTTGCCCGAAAACCGTAAGACGTACCCCGACCCGTTACCCTTTTCTCTTTTGCCCTATAGAGACCGATACTTCGTCTACCTCAGCTGCCCCAACTAACACCACTGCTCCTGCGAAGACACCTGCCCAACTGAAGAAAGAGTCCAAGAAGAAAGAGAAGCTTGAACGCTTTCAGCTGAAGCAAGAAAAGATCAAAGGCCAGCAGACAGAGGTGGTACGGCAGCGTCAGAACATTAAACTTCCCCGGTCATTGGGCTCTGTGTAAATATCTTAATTTAAATGTATTTTTCTTTTGGTGTAGAAAAAACCAAAAGCAGAAAAGAAAGAGAAGAAGGAGTTGGGGGTGATCACATACGACATCCCGACCCCTCCAGGAGAGAAGAAAGGTACGGACAGGTGGCAGAGCTCAGGTTACGCCTCTGTGTCAATATAACTATTTGATGAAGAATATTTGCCCCTTGACCAATCATATTCTTTCGCTTTTGATCCCGCGTTCCTTTAGACATCCAGGGTCCGATGCCGGATTCCTATAGTCCTCATTATGTAGAGGCTGCTTGGTACCCATGGTGGGAAAAGGAAGGCTTCTTTAAACCAGAGTATGGGGTGAGTGTTAACAGCCCTCTGATTGGGTATATTTTGGGTTAATATGTTATGGTACAGAACCGGTCCACTCCAGGTCACTACAGTCTCTGTTTTAGATGGTAATAAGGGATCAAGCTCTAAATGTTTGCCCTTCTTGCATTTCAGAGGTCAAGCATTTCGGACCCCAACCCCAAGGGTATGTTCATGATGTGTATCCCACCCCCAAATGTGACCGGATCTCTCCATTTAGGACACGCGCTCACTAACGCCATCCAGGACAGTCTGACTCGATGGTGAGTAGGAAGAGAGGGCTTGGGGCGGGCCAGGAGACGCAGCCATATGTAAAGAATAGAGTTTAGCTTCCTCTGTCTGATTGACACGAGCTGATGATCGAGTCACTTGTTGACATGTAAGGAGTGGAAGGACTCCTGCGTTCCGGGGAGATCGGTGAAGATGGTTCGCCGATTTATTGGAAGCCTTTCTCTCCCTGTCCAGGCATCGGATGCGCGGGGAGCTAACGCTGTGGAACCCGGGATGTGACCACGCGGGAATCGCCACCCAAGTGGTGGTGGAGAAGAAGCTTTGGCGCGAGAAAGGGAAAACCCGACACGACCTGGGGAGGTCTGCGTTCATAGAGGAGGTGTGGAAGTGGAAGAGCGAGTAAGTCTATCGGTAAATAAGGTGCGCTTGTCAATCCTTTTGTATTTAAATTGACATCCGTGTCCGTTTTCTCTGACGTTCCAGGAAGGGTGACCGGATTTACCACCAGCTGAGGAAACTGGGGAGTTCTCTGGACTGGGACAGAGCCTGTTTCACTATGGACCCCGTGAGGACCCTTCTATACCCTTCTCCTTTGTCTGTCCACCTGCTTCCAGCAGACGTTCTTACTCTTTTCCCTCTGTTTAGAAACTCTCCTTGGCCGTCCAGGAGGCTTTCATCCTTCTGCACCAAGCTGGGGTGATTTATCGCAGCAAGCGCCTCGTCAACTGGTCCTGCACGCTCAACTCTGCCATATCAGACATAGAGGTAGGGCAATAATGGGGGAATTAAAAGCCAAACGCATGCAGGTTAAGTGGGATGAGTTCTGAGGAAGTAGTGAAGCTTGGGGAGGGCCGTGTAACCCTGGTGTATAAACGCTGGCAATGTCGGAAGACAAACCCCAGAGGATTTAACCATTAAAAGGAGGGAAGGGTAAAAGTGCAGTTTAGCAGCAAGCGTTACTATACAGAGATTCTCTGCTCCAGGTGGACAAGAAGGAACTGAGTGGACGTACAATCCTTCCCGTGCCCGGCTACAAAGAAGGTGTGGAGTTCGGGGTCCTGGTATCCTTTGCCTACAAAGTAGTGGAGACAGGTAATGGTTAATCTGGATTTCTTCTTATGGGCTGCTATTGCCTCGTTTATCCATAAGCGACCACTCCAATCGTGTGTCTCTTCCGCACTTCCCAGATGAGGAGGTTATCGTGGCCACCACTCGAGTGGAGACCATGCTGGGTGATACAGCTGTGGCCGTGCATCCCGAAGACCAGAGGTACCAGGTGGGTAGCGCTGCTCCAGCAGAGAAAAGGTTAATAAAACAATAATTCATCGTAACCACATCCAATGCTTTCCATCCACTGCGCAGCATTTAAGAGGAAAGTACGTGATGCATCCCTTCTCTTTCCGTCTGCTCCCCGTTGTCTTCGATGAGTTTGTGGACATGAGCTTTGGGACCGGTGAGTAAAGAATAATATTTTGGGGTGAGAACAGCTGATTCTATCACTTTTATTTTTTTACATGGTATTTATTTTTCCTCCTCCTCCCAGGTGCTGTGAAGATCACCCCCGCGCACGATCAGACTGATTACGAGGTTGGGATGAGACACTCCCTGGAGTTTATTAATATCATGGATGATAACGGAAAACTCGTCAACGTCCCCGAGCCGTTCCTGGTGAGGAGGAGCTGGAACCAGCGATATGTTTTAAAAGTCGTTGTTAGTGTTTTTTCCCTCTTTTTGACTCTTGTTGTATTTTTTTTTTTTTAGGGAATGAAGCGTTTTGAGGCAAGAAAAGCTGTTTTAGAAGCGCTGAAAGAAAAAGGTTTATTTAAAGAAATTAAAGACAACCCCATGGTCGTCCCAATCTGCAGGTAAAAACAGATGGAAGGAGCTGTGAGTCTGCCCCTCCCCCCAGCAGGGCAAACGACAGGAGGAGTCTATAATCTGCCCTTCCATTTGCAGTAAGCGCAGTAATTTCCTCTTTTTCCTCCCCAGCCGTTCCAAGGACATCGTTGAGCCTCTGTTAAAGCCCCAGTGGTACGTCCGCTGCGACGAGATGGGGAAGAAAGCGGCCGACGCTGTCCGCGACGGACATCTGACGATCAAACCTGAATTCCACAACAAGACCTGGTTCACCTGGATGGACAATATCAGGTGCGGTATCTCCAGACCCGACAAACACCTCTGTGTATGCCGACGTGGCGTGTAATGTATAAGAATTCCCCGTATCGTTCTCCTGCAGGGATTGGTGCATCTCTCGCCAGCTGTGGTGGGGACATCGAATTCCCGCGTACTTTGTTACCATCGATGACCCGTCCGTCCCGGCAGGAGAGGTGAGCGCCGGGAATACCCTGAACGTAGTTTGAAATGTCACGACTTGCAAGCCATGTAGTGGGTCAGGACTCCTCTCGTGGTGGGGCGTCGCGGATTATTTTCATGGAGGGTAACCAGATTTGGTTCTTTGTACATGCAGGATACCGACGGCAAGTACTGGGTCAGCGGCCGCTCAGAGCAGGAAGCAAGAGAGAAGGCGGCAAAACTGTTTAATGTGGAACCTGGGAAAGTTTCTCTGCGCCAAGGTACGTCTTCCATGACTGAGTGTAGGACCCGCACCGAACCTGGTGACCTTGCCAGATCCTGGGATATTGGGGTCTGGTACCTCTAGGGTGGGCACTGTGTGGGGTGATGCACATTCTGTCTTTTTGTTGCAGACGAGGACGTTCTTGACACCTGGTTTTCGTCGGGAATTTTCCCCTTCTCCATTTTCGGATGGCCCAATGAGGTGATGTCATTAATGAGTTTTTCTGTGTTCGTCCTTCTTTGGTGAATTGGATTTAACAGATTGCATTTGATGTTGCTGCTCAAACAGAGTACATCTGTGTTATACCGGCCCCCGCCGTGCCCGGTGATTGTCTGGCTTTAGTGCGTGATACACTCGGCGTCCCCCACGATTACACAAGCCTGACTTTAAGGTTCCTAGGTCATACCGATAATTTTGTGAATACAATTCTTATAGTCTTATTGGTCCAAGAGACGCTGGAGCCTGCAGTCGACTTTTTATTGGACCAACATAGAAAAAGATGCCGTGTAAGCCTTCAGGACCTCAGACTTTTGCTTTCCGTCGGAGGAAGAGATCTAAGCTTTTATGGATGAAATATATCTGTCTTTGTGTCGTTGTCCTCTCTCATGTTAATTAACCCGTTACTTTCTTTGCCTCAGACTGAAGATCTCAATGTTTTCTATCCCGGCACACTCTTGGAGACCGGCCATGACATCCTTTTCTTCTGGGTAGCCCGTATGGTGATGCTCGGCCTCACGCTAACCGGAAAACTGCCCTTCAAAGAGGTAAAGTCTCTGAGTGCTGCCTCGCGGCGTTTCCTTCATGTGCTCCTGTTGGTTGAATTAATGGTCGAATTCTCCTCAGAAAGAGTTTTCCTTTATTTAGATCATGCGCATAATCGAGACAAGGCACACAACACACATACATCGCAGCGTTGTCTGATTACATGTTTGGATTACGTGGTTTATATAACCTCTTATCTACTTCTAATAGCATGCATCATTCTGATTGGTTACTTTTCAAGCAAGTTACACCTCTTTAAGCTGCATAATTAAGAATGGCCTAGACTTGACCCTTTGCACATATATATATATATATATATATATATATATATATATATATATATATATATATATATATATATAGAGTAGACGTGTTGGCGTGAACTCGTGCATATATCATAGACTAGACATTCCCTGCTTTCTTATGTCTTTGTCAGGAATAATATTTACGATAACATAAGCATTTTTCTAACAGCTCCGTGTCGCTGTTAGGTCATCAGCTGACATTTTCTTAAAACACCCCTCGCCTCTGTTTGTATTTCTTCTCTCGCTTATTGTATACCTCGTGTAGAGATCTCATGGTCTCTCCGCTCTTCCCTCTGTCTCAGGTTTACCTCCATGCCGTAGTCCGTGATGCCCACGGACGGAAGATGAGCAAATCCCTTGGAAATGTCATCGACCCCCTGGACGTCATCAATGGAATTACTCTGGAGGTAAAGACAAGGAAAGGCTAAGGGGAAGGGGCTTTGGTGTGGGTAACCTCGTGGTGGTCACTGAATCTGTCGTTCTTCTTCCAGGGTCTCCATGCTCAGCTCCTGGACAGTAACTTGGACCCTGCAGAGCTGGAGAGAGCCAAAGACGGACAGGCAAGTCAACGTACATTGATCCTTTTATACCCCTGTCTGAACAATCAGTCCAAACTAAAAGGTATCTTTACCCCTCCAGAAATCTGACTACCCCGGTGGGATCCCAGAGTGTGGGACGGACGCTCTGCGGTTCGCTCTGTGTGCATATACCAGCCAGGGTGAGTACATACCGCGTGCCGCGTGTGAGGTTGTATGTCGGATCAGATGATGTTTAGTGAAGTTACTTCTCTCTTTTCTCGCCTCTATTCCTTTCTTCGTTCTCCGTTCGCCCTGCGCCTCCTTTCTCAGGCCGGGACATTAACCTGGATGTGAACAGGATTCTGGGTTATCGTCATTTCTGCAACAAACTCTGGAACGCAACCAAGTTTGCGATGAGGAGCCTGGGAGAGGGGTATATCCCCCCCGAGTCTTCGCTGGTGAGTGGGGCTTTTAAACCTCTAATCCTCTCGCTCTAGTGGTGGACCTCATAGCGTACAATTTATTGTTTAGATTGTTGAATACCTTTTGTTGTTAACGGCAAGTTACTTATTAGCGACGGTCTCAGAATGAACCCACGTGGAGAGATAACCGAGGCGTATAATAAGTTCTTTAGCGGTTCGGCCGCATACCAAATGTAACAAGACCTTTCCGTCACGTCTCCATCTCTCTCAGGCCACTGGACAGGAGAGTAACGCGGACCTCTGGATTCTGAGCCGTCTCAGCCTAGCGGTGGAACTTTGCAACACTGGATTCCATAACTACGACTTCCCCGGAATCACCACGGCTGTGTATAACTTCTGGCTCTATGAGCTGTGTGACGTTTACTTGGTGAGGACCCCTTTCTGGCGGCTCCGTGTCCTCTGCCCCTGTCCGTGTCGAGGCTAGATATCTGTTTAACTTACTCGTCGTCTCCTTTTCCCTCCCCGTCCTCTCTTTCTCTGCCAGGAGTGTTTGAAACCCGTGTTCTCTGGTTCCGACGATGTGGCGAAAGCCGTGGCCAGGAACACTCTGTACACGTGTCTGGACGCCGGCCTCCGGCTCCTCTCCCCTTTCATGCCGTTCCTTACAGAAGAACTGTACCAGCGGCTACCCCGCCGCACCGCTGCGCAGCACCCCAGCATCTGCGTCACCCCCTACCCTGATGCCACGGAGGTGAGAAATCCCTCCGGGAACGAATCAAAAGCAACGTTACAAAGTGTTTTAAGAGGGTGGTGGAACAGCAGAGGGGAATAAAGCCTGCGTGGGACGGGCATAAGGCTATCCAAGGGCCACATATGGTCCGAGTGGTCCGTATCTGACAGTTTTTGGGTGGTTTTGGCGCCGACGTTACTCCCACCCCAAAGTCAGGGCGCCCTCTGATCTGAGCTTTTGTTTCTGTTGCAGTTCCACTGGCGAGATGAGGAAATCGAGAAAAACATGGATCTGGCTCTGTTGCTGGTGAAGTCGATCCGGTCTCTGCGTGCCGATTATAACCTCACCAAAACAAAGGCTGACTGTGAGTCGGGGGATACAGAGGATAATGTACTTGCTATTCCCGGCGTGAGGCATAAGCCCGCGCAGCTCTGTTTTTATGTGTGTAACCGTTGTTTGGAAAGACGGAACCGGTTTGTATGTCTGAATAGCGAATCGGGGATAGATGTGAGAAGATTTAGAGTGGGGAAGGAATAGTTCGTTATTTTAGTTATTTATTGTAAAAAATAATTAACGTGCCTTGCGTTAAAAACTAATGGCGGCTGGAAACCTGTGTCTAACGCTATAATGCGACTCTTTCCCCCCCGCAGGTTACGTGAAATGTCAGGATGCGGAAGCAAGTTCCGTAGTAAAGGCGTACACTTCTTACATCACCGTTCTGTCCTCGACGAACTCCCTGATTATCTTGCAAGCCGAGGACCCAGCGCCGCTTGGCACCGCCGTCAACACCGCATCCGACAAAGCCACCGTCTACCTTAGTCTCAAGGTAACCATCCGGCCCCCGTCTAGTCGCCCGTTTCTCCTGCTGTAAAGACTCAAACCTTAATCGGTCGTTGGTCTCGTCTTAGATTCAGGAGCCATATACCTATCCCGTGCATGTTTACTACGCTCACTGTATTACCCTCTGCTGCTTCTGCTGGGAGGCTGTTCCACTTATCTACCACCCTCTCAGCAGAGTAACACTTCCTTACACTTACAGACCAGGCAGTCTGTCCGTACACATGAACCGAGATGTGCCTTTGGCGCGCAGCTGCGTGTTTGAGCACGACAGAAACCCATTTATTGGGGTCAGTCATTCTGAAAGTGTCGCCGATGCCACATATTTACTGTTCCACCTACTCTGCTGGATTTAACATCTTAAATAAGTACGTGCAGCTTCCTTAGTTAAATTCCCAACCGTTCCTGGAAATAATTCTGTAATCGTTCCTTGTTCCTCATTTTTCCCGGGAACGGCGTATTGTCATGCGACACAATAAAAAGGGCACCGATAGGTTATTGCCGTAGAAAGTGAAGAGAGAGACTCTGGTTTTTATGTTATTTAAACCTTAAGAGGAAGGAACGAATTTGAAGTCCAGCGTAAGGTCTGCTTGTTTGATTGACGGCTCAGTTAATGTGTAAGTGGAACGGCAGATTTAAAGGGCCGGAAACGTTTGGCATTCCCTCTGTTATTATGGGAAACGCTGAAGGCTCTCTCTCTCCCTCTCCCTCTCCCCGACAGGGTCTGATTGACGTAGAGAAGGAGCTCTCCAAGCTGCAGACAAAGAGATCCGACCTGAGCCGACAGCTGGAAAAACTGAAAGAGCGGGTGGCAGGTGCAGATTATCGCACCAAAGTACCCCCTGCGGTGCAGCAGGGAGACTCCGACAAGGTGAGATGGGGCGAGCGGGCCTGAGTGGCAGATCTTTACTGGTGGGGCTAGAGGGGTGGCGTGGGGGGGGGGGTGTAACTGTTAGTGAATAGATACTGCCGTCGGGGCACTTACTGAATTATTTTACAAAACCTTTTTGTTTTGATGTCAGCGAAACATACGGACAGATTTTCTGCTCGACTGATAATTGATGAAAGCCCCTTTATTTCCCCTTTCTTTTTCTGGGAGTGTCGGGTCGGCTGTAACTCCGTCTCCACTCCGTCTCCACTCTCTCTCGCTTCCCGGATCACTCTCATCTGTCTCTCACTCAATCTTCATCTCTCCGCAGATCAAACAGATCGAGACGGAGCTTCAGAAGGTGGAAGAAGCGACGGTGAGCTTCCAGCAGATGGTTTAATATATTCTTTAGTCGCCCAGACCCGCTGCTGCCTGAGGGTGGTTTTAGTTTTGTTTGTTTTTTTGTTTTTTACCAACATGCGCTGTAATGCAGAAAACCCAAAAAACATCGAATTTAATAAATTCCGTAGAAAACGAGACGAGCTACTGTTTGATTATTTGTCGGATTGGATGGGGTTGGATTTAAGGGTGATTATTTATTACATGCGATCAGTAAAGGTGGTGATTGGGGTCAGGATTTGGTAACATCGTGACGATGGAGCGTAACGTGTCAAAAATACGTTTTTGTGAAAAGGAAGGGGTCTTCTACCAGAGGATATGAGAGCCGTTTGGGCTGGAGGGGGGCTCGCCGAGGCTTCTGCTGGGTTGTGCTTAATCCTTTTCTCACGCCTCCCCCTGCTACGTGGTATTGTGGTGACACAAAAGACTCGTGACCTCATGCACGCACGGAAAGGTTCACACAAAGAAGGCACGCAAACAATGAGCGTGACGGGCACGGACACACAATCACCCGCACACACACCACGGCATCTAGCGTTGCATACGATGGCTGCGTTCTGTTGGTTTCTTTAGTCATTCATAAATTTGTGTGTGTCTGTGTTAGTGTGCGTGTCTGTGCGAGTGTGCGTGTGTGAGCTTTGCTGCACAATTACTTCCTCTAGTCTGTTTTTAACACTTTTTTTTTTATTTTATTTTTTTACATCCTTTAAAACCACATTTCAAGGCCACACACCAGCCGTCGTCGGCGGCATTTCATGCACGCATGCACGAACACGGCCCCCTTCGTGGAAAAGGGACAATGGCCCTTTAAGACTGGAGGGCGGGCCCCTTTATTGCCGTGGCTGATAAAGGCTGAGAAGTGGCTACTGTTTGTAGGGAGATTAGGAAGCGCGGTGTGTGGGGAGAAGCTGCGTCTGCAGGGGTTAATCTCTGTCCGGAGTTTAAGGTACTCGTCCCTTTCTTCCTGTCTGTGTCACAATGAGTACAGGAGAGGGTTAAAGATAACGGGGCCGTAGTCCTGCACATCTCTGAAAGAGTTAACGTGTCTGATGTATGTGCGTGCTGGTCTGTGCGTGTTTCTAGACCGTGGAAGGGACTGCTGCGTGATCATCGGCGTGTGAAAAGTAAGGGATTGGTGAATGTGTAGCGTGTGCGTGCGTTTAAAGCGTGTAGCTCTGGGGCGAGGTACCTGGAACCCTGCTGCAGGTGTACGGTTCTGTAACGGAGTCTATGTTCAGGGTGTATGCAGGAGTTAGGGGTAGAATCCGGTGTATATGTGTGTGTGCGCGGAAGATATGGAATATTTGGATAAATGTATGTGCGCGGAAGATATGGAATATTTGTGTGTAAGGTGTAGGGTTCTTGGCGTGTAAGATGCACTACTATGCGTATAAAGGCGTAGAGTGTTTTTAGACGTAACTGTTCAGCGTTCTGTGTCCGGCTCGAGAGCTCCGTGAGTGTTGTCTGTTAATTCATAAAACAAGAATTCAGCGCACGCCCAGCAAATAACGCTCAAAAAAAATCAAGTGCCCCAAGTTTGGCGAGTCCTGTTAATTTATTCTATTACTTACCAAGGAGCAGAATCAATGGGCCTGCACTACCCTTTAACACAGTAAGACTCTCGTATAATTTAAAGCCCTCTCTGGACACCATTAATGAGACACCTGTGTGGCAGGAGAGGGGTTAACCCCGAGATGTGGTCGGAACCTTCAAATAGGCTTTTTTAAGAACAAAAAAAAAAAAAAGTTTTTATTGAAAGATTTTCACAATTTACACAAAGCCCATAATCACGCGTCGTTAGAATGGATGCATTCACATTTCTCCCGAGTGTCTGCGTTACATCACCGCATGTCACCCACGGGGGATTTGTGCTTCTAAGATCATAAAGTAAAAGAAAACAATCTAAAATCTGCTAAAAATACAGAAAGAGACTAAAAAAAGAACAAAGGGGCGAATCTGAATCATCATCTGAATAATTCGGGTGACATCACACCTCTCATCACGGCTCGTTTTATTCGTGCCCCCCGGTCATCAGGTGCTCCGTCTCCTTTCAAAAAGTTTGCCCAGGGCATCCACCTCCGAGGTAGACGGACCTTCACGCTGCCAGGTCCTCAGCCGGCCAGACGGACCCAACGCTGCCGGCCGCCACCTGAGTGAAGTCGCCTTGCAGATTAGCTGCGTTAATTCATGCCCAAGTGTCCGCAAATTTTGTCGCGTGTCCGTCTCGTGTCCTCTCTGTGAGAGCGCGCCGGGCGTTCTCTTCTTGGAGTTTTTGTGTCCCCCCCCCGCCCTTCGCTGTCTTCTGAATCAGAGCCGGTTGGGGCATCTTGGAAAATCTCAACCTGACGCCTTATCAAACTTCGAAACCGTGTAACTGCAGATAACCGACCTTCTGCGGATTCTTTTTGTTTCTTTTATTGTTCCGTTTCTTGGAGGAATTCTTTGCCGGCTCGCCGGAGGGGGCTTCTGTCTGAGGGGCTCTTGGGTGACTTCATTATTAAACTCCTCCTGACCTGAGTGACTATTAACGAAGACCCTCTATTCTTCACAAGACGCAGCTGATGATCCAATCGCCGTCTCACGGGAGAGACTAAAGTCCCTTGAATTGTTTGCCCTTTGTTTCATGGGACTCGGCCCCAGTGTCTGTTCGATGACATTAACCTGCCGCCAGAAACCCGAGGAAGAAGCCATTAAGGGGGCATTAAGGGGGCTTCATCAGACCGCAGTGATTCAGCGAGGACCATACATAAAGGTAACGCAAGTTCATGATAGGTCTGGTGATAAATATCGTTCGTGCGACGTGGTGATAACCTGTAAATGGATACGATTCCACCTCAACGGGACTGGAGGATAATTTAAGAAATATATTTTTTTGCTTAAAAACCCGACAAAAAAACCTGCAGCATTCTGCAATTTTTTCACACAAAATCATTTAGATTTTGCCCCAATTACATTTTTTTTTTTAAATCTTTTATGCATTACCCCACGTGAGTTCCAAATATTAATTTATTTTTTAAAAAAATTGCATTTAAAATCTATATAAAAAAAAGCTTTTTCTTATAGTTTGCGGCTGTTACGTTAACAGAAATGTAATTAAACAATTTTCGTAATATACTAATTATAAGCAAACATCCCCAAAAAAACACCGGGCAAAGAATATAATTAAAGGTTAACAGAGAACCAATTGAATCGTAGACTCCCACCGGGGTGTAAATTGCAGAAAAACGGGAAAAATCAAAAAAAAAAAGTATATATGATGTAATAAAAAATTGCAAAAGTTCTGCATTTCACCAGCTACATTTTTTTTACAAAATATAAAAAACTTGCACAACCACAAATTGTTAAATTTAGATTTTTACGTTACACCAAACCGCAAACTGATTTGTATCATACATTAAAAAAATTCATTTTTTTTTACAAAATATAAAAAAAGTGCACAACCCCAAATTGTTAAATTTAAATTGTTACGTTACACCAAACCGCAAACTGATTTGTATCATACATTAAAAAAATTCATTTTTTTTTACAAAATATAAAAAAAGTGCACAACCCCAAATTGTTAAATTTAAATTTTTTATGACACTTAACCACAAAGTGATTTGTATTATACATAAAAAAAAAATTCTGATTTTTTTTTTTTACAAATTAAAAAAAACTTGCACATCCCCAAATTGTTAAATTTAGTTGTTTTTTTATTACGCTAAACCGCAAACTGATTTGTCTCATACAATAAAAAAAAAAAATTCGTTCTTTTTTTTTTTTTTACAAAATATGAAAAAGTACGCAACCTCAAATTGTTAAGTTTAGATTTTTTTTACATTACACTAAACCGCAAACTGATTTGTACCGGGCATTTAAAAAAAAGCGATTTTGTGTTTTTCCTTTTTTTTGTTGTTTTAACAAGATATAAGAAAACTTGTACCCCCTCCCCCCAGAAAGAAATAGTTTGATGGGTACCTCATATCGAAGGGGGAAATATTTAATTTTATATTTGCGTTGAAAAGAAAGAGGGTTAATGTTTAATTTATGTCGGAGATGCCTGGCTGAGGCGTGTGCGTGTAATGTATAACTTATATTATAGCGAGAAGACAGGTGTTTTTAGGAATAGGCTACAGAAAGCTACACAAAAGGTCAAAGTGCTCCTTTTATACATAAATCAGGTGACTAAATTAGTAGTTGTTTTTTTTCTTTCTTAAAGATGCAGTTCCACTTGGCAAAAACGTTAATTGCACTCGCTAGCATTTTAAATGAAGATCTGTCATTTTATTCTTTCTATAATCACAAAAAACCCCACTTTTTGAAGTGTTCATTTTCACATTTCTATGGCAACAACCTATCATCAATTTTGGGCTGCCCTAGGTCGGACCCAGAGCAGCGCGGTGTTGGAATATGATGTCATACACGGTCTCTTCATGTCTTAATAGTCTATGGAGGCTGCACTCTCCCCTGAGAGAGGGTAATATGCCCCCCGAATTTGCTGCTGCCCCCAGGACCTGCCACCCTAGGGCTAGTTGGCCTAAGCATTTCCAAAATTACTCTTTATGGAAGCAATCAAATATATTAAGGCGCAAATAGCCTGTATCCTTTTAGCTGCAGGCTGCTTCCTGTTCCTGCTAGCTTCATCGCTAGGGCGACTGCGGCGGCCATGTTTTTCAGGACAGGGGTATGTTTTTTTCCACATCGGTGACCAGCACAGATATGTGGGATGTATAGACTCATGGGAGGGAAACAATTAGTCAGTTATACATCCTCCATACTGCAGGGCAGCACTCTATCTGGGCTGGTCAGCAATATGTAAAAATTATATGTGTTCTTGGAAAACATGGCCGACGATTCGGCTTGGATTCGATGGGGTGTATTTACTAACTCCTGAGCCGTTTTATCTGGTTCCGTGATAATTCTCTTAGTAACGGCTTCACGTAAAATTTATTAACACGTCTCCAGAGGAGTTTAACGAGGACGTGGCGGGTTTCTTACACGAGCGCCTGCTCCACGCTCCGGATTGAGACGCCGCGGACCCCGCGCGCACTTAATCTCCCAAACTCTTTGACTCCGGCGAGGGCCGAGGGGCACGACAACCTTTACGAGTTACAAGAAGCAGAACGCGGAAAATCGTTTCCAAAGAACTTCCCTTTTAATGGAGGCTGCAGTCTATAAAACATGCAAATTGGGAAGCGGCGGGGAAGCCGCACATCAAAGGAACTTTGTTTTAGAAGCCGGTATTGACGCAAATATGTATCCCGACTGAAAAAAAGCTGACAAATGCTTATTGGTCTTAAAGGGGAACAATCAAGTGGCACAGCCTCCCAGCAGAAGTGGTAGAGGGTAATACAGTATAGGGATTTAAACATGCATGGGATGGACATCAACAACAATCAACAACTTAACAATAGGTCTACTCTGCCGGTTTCTTTCCTTCTGTAAAAACCTCAGAGTTTATTTGGTCCTTGGTCGTATGTTCAGGGTAGTCTCATACATCTCGTACAGAACGTTCAGATGGCGGCTTCCATGGTATACACACACTAATATTCAAAAGTTTGGGGTCACTCAGCTGTTTCCATGGAAAACGAGGACATTTCTGACTGTAACATAATTGCAAAAGGGTTTCTAACGATAAGTTAGCATATTAAACTTAAACTTGGATCAGCGAACAGAACATGCCATTGGAGCGCAGGAGTGATGGGAGTGATAAAGGGCCATTGGAACACAGGAGTGATGGGAGTGATAAAGGGCCATTGGAACACAGGAGTGATAAAGGACCATTGGAGCGCAGGAGTGATGGGAGTGATAAAGGGCCATTGGAACACAGGAGTGATGGGAGTGATAAAGGGCCATTGGAACACAGGAGTGATAAAGGGCCATTGGAACACAGGAGTGATGGGAGTGATAAAGGGCCATTGGAACACAGAAGCTATGTGAGTGATAAAGGGCCATTGGAACACAGGAGTGATGGGAGTGATAAAGGGCCATTGGAACACAGGAGTGATGGGAGTGATAAAGGGCCTTTGAAACACAGGAGTGATGGGAGTGATAAAGGACCTCTGTACGCCTATGAAGATATTCCATTAAAAGTCAGCCATTTCCAGCTACAATAGTCATTTACAAACATTAACCCCGTCTGTGCTGGATTTCTGATCCATTTCATGTTATTTTAATGGACAAAATCTGCTTTTCTTAAAAAAAAAAAACAGGAGAAAATAAATGATACCATTTATTGGCTAACTGAGAGTTTAATTGCAAGCTTTTTAGACCAAGTTGTTAGATCCCTTCTTCAGGCATTAATGTTTCAAAAAAACAAGAACATTTCTAAGTGACCCCAAACCTTCTAAATGGCTCAGTAAGCAGAGTATATACGGCATATTTATTGCTTATTTTAAATTGTAGGTTTTTGTAGGATTTGGGAATTCAGCTGTAGACCTTTACCCTTCTACCCCCTTTAGACGTTCCCTACATTCACCCTTTACTGCCCGGTTTGAGGGTTTTTTTGCTGTCGTTCAGTGAAATATCTTTCTTTGTAGGACCGTCCTTCTCTGGGACGATGGCTCCTCGCTTGCCCCGTCTCCTTGGCTGTCTGATAATGGCGAGCGTGGTCCTCCCAGGAAGCCATGCCTTCTTCCCCAACTTCTGGTCCAAGTTCTTGTCGGTGACGTGGGGATCGTACACTCACCAGGATCTGACGGAGGAGGCCATACTCAACGTCACCCTGCAGATCCTGCTGGACAACAAGCATCCTACCCGTCCCCCATTAAACAAACAGGATTTCCAGGTAAAGCCCATGTCCATGTCATCCACTGCTTTATTATCTCCTGATTACCCATTGTACAGCGCTGCGGAATATGATGGCGCTATATAAATCAATAAAGAATAAATAAAACACTACTGGGGCGGTAAATAAAACACCCTTTTTACAAACATTAAACTAATTTGGGTTATAAAGTTACAAAATAGACACGCGGATACTTTTTGTGCGGTTTAGTCATATTTTGGCAATTTAAATCCGATTTTGACTCAATATGCTAATCTCCTGCCCAATGCCCTGCGTTCCGGTAGCGGCACTTTACCCGTGGGGGTTTAGCTCGGATTTGGCCCCAGGTGCAGGGGAACGTCTGTAATTAATTCCTTTGTGTTTTTTTCACCCCGTATTCTCTTGAAATGTCTCGTTCTTCTTCCTGGTGCAGGCAGGGAAGGGGCATTTCATTGAATAGATCCTGTCAGGAGGGGGATCTTTATTGTTTGGAAGCCGGTGACGGCTTTTGTTGGCTTAGTATGACTATTGTCCCATATTTTGGAAAGAGGGACAACCATATCCTCATATATGTGAAAATGTCAACATTATGACATCATCGTGTCTAATCCACATATGTCACATTGTGTTGTGATCTCTATCAAATTTAATGGCATGTCTCAAGCTGATGACTCGGCCCACCCCTCCCTCTGTTATTATCTGTTTGGATGTAATGCTAATGAATTAAGAATAACGAACCCCCCTCGTTTATTGCGGTATACATTCCCCGTAATCCCATAACACCGCTATCAATCCTTCTAACACAAGAGCGTCTTATTAATACTTCAACGTTTAACAATTGCCCTGATGACGCTGCCTTAATGGTTTATAAATGCTGTTTTGCGTTCACATCTTTATTGCATTAGGTGTGTGTTTTGTGTTAGGATTCTATATAAAATTAAACTTTTTCTTGGAAAATGGGATTAGACCGCAAATGAAAGCCAGCGGTCTCATCTCGTCAGCCCATCCCCCACCGTGTTTAATATCCAGAATTGCGCCTCTTAGTAGCGAGTCAGGGTGATTAGATATACGGGGGGTCAGTTGTTGGTACGACTGGCCTAATATGATCCTGTAATGAACGTAAAACACGTTACGAGGGCGTCACATTCTACTTAGACTCTCGGAGACACCAGTTTCGGCTGAAGTCCTGCCGCCGTCTGACGGTGTAATGGCGTCTGACGGCTCGATATGTCCTGCAGGACTCTTTTGATCGACCCTGGTGGCTTAAGTTTTATCTCCCCCAGTTGCGAAATTAAGAGCAGATAAGGCACATCATATATTTGCTGGATATTTATATATATTTTAAAGAAAATCCTTTAACAATATTTTAAATCATACTGTTGACTTCATTCCACCTCACTTCCTTCATAATTGCCAACGTTCCATGGCTCTTGGTCTTTTAGGGTAAGACGCTGATTGCAGATGACATTTTAAGAGCGTATTTTGGAGAAGAAGTGTCTGTCCGCCAGTTCAGGGCCTCCGTGCGGCAAATAGTCAATGCGAACGCCAACACGGACTTCCTCAACGGGACCCGCGACGACCCCTTGTGTCATTTCGACTCTGAGAGATTGCAACAAGGAAACAGCCTCCTGCTGAGGGCCCGGGAGGACCTACTCACTGCTATGAAGGCCAAAGACTACGAGGGGTCTCGGCAGAGGTTAGGCCAGATGTTGCACTCCTTGCAGGTGAGGGCCTGGAGCAGGTTCTCCAGTATGTTCCCAGTAGTGAGTGGTGGTTTGTATGGAAGGGTTGGTGGCCGATGGCTCTGTTCATGATGGTTCCAGCGTTTCTCGGAATGTGAGGTAACTTTTTCTTGTTACATTTCCCAATAGCATTCTTTGTTCCATTCCTTGCAGGACTTTTACAGTCACACCAACTGGGTAGAGATGGGTAACACTGACATTTACCCCGATTTAGCCTCTCCAGGGAAAGACATCACCTCTCTAGCTGGAGGTAATTAACTTCATCCGCTTCTAACAACCCCTCAGCTTTGTCCCATTCCTTTTAGAAACATAGAACCCGCTGGCAGATCTGTCCTTTTCGGCCCCCGTCTAGTCGCCCGTTTCTGCTGCTGTAAAGACTCAAACCTTAATCAGTCGTTGGTCTCGTCTTAGATTCAGGAGCCGTATGCCGATCCCATGCATGTTTAAATTCCCTCTCTGTATGAACAACTACCACTTCTGCTGAAAGGCTGTTTCACTTATCTACCACCTTTCTCATGCCTTTCTAGGCTACCCTTTACTTTTATTGGTTTCCATATTTTTTCTACCCATCTCATTCTCACACAAACAGGAGAAAATAAACGGAATTAAATAATGACAGAATGGCAGCCCCCCTGCCTTGGTGGTATCCATGTTGCTCGAACCAGAGATAGGCAACCTTAGACCTCTCTCCCAGCAGATTAAACCATTGACCCAAAGGTCACATTTTTTAATACATTTGATATCGGCCGTAGTGGCTTCTTCTCCTAGAAATCGGTACGTTCTTCCTCATCTCGCTCTTTCGTCTCTTTCAGACTCGGATCAGACCTGTATAGACTGCACTGGAGACTCGTGTCGGAACAACATAGCAGAGAGCGTTCGAAAGAGAAACCTCCTGACATCTGGCTACTTCGGAGAAACACCTAAGAAGCCTCGGGGTGCGTAAAAACTGCCAGAGGGGCCAAACCCTGAGGCCACAGTATGGAAGTCAGTGCTTTTTCTTATCCAGAGCTGAGGTTCTAAGAGCCGTTCCCGGTTACGATATGTAATTTAGGGTAAATAAAGCAGGAGAAACATCATTTGGAATCCATTGGTTAAATGGGAAAGTAAATCCTGGAAAAAATATTTATTTTTTTGTAAACAGAAATATCAGCCGTTTGGATACATTTTTATTCCACATAGAATGTAACAAACTTTGTGTCGCTCTAGGAAAGTGCAGCCACGGCGGGCCTTTCGATTATAGCAGTCGGTTTAGTGCACGTGGTGGAATCAACAAGGACACCAACAACGCCATTTATTCCCCCCACCACTTCCTCCACACCCAGGCTGCTGAACTGGCTCTCCGGGCTACCATTCAGTTTCTGAGCCAGCTACGGAAAGACGTGACGGACCGTGAGATGCTGAGGTATGATGAGAGAGACATCATATGTTACATATGACCTGTTGCGTGTACATCACCCCAAACTCACACCCCTCTTCCTTCCGATCCCCCGTCTCGTAGGCTCCTCGGAGTCTCTTCTTTTCCAGCTCTGAGTTTTGTCCTGGACACAACGGGAAGCATGGGGGAAGAGATTACCGCGGTCCGACGCCAGGCCAATGAGATAATTAATAGACAGAATCTGCTGTACCCGGACTACTATATCCTCGTGCCTTTCAACGATCCAGGTAGCTGGAAAAAAAAGTGTTAAAATCCCTCTAAAAAGTGAATATTCATAGACTGTCCACCCTATTACACACACAACGAAACATCATAAGGGTCTTTTTGTTACTTCTAGAATTCGGCCCTGTATTCAAGACAAGTGACCGTAATGAATTCCGGAAATATCTGAATTCTCTGTACGCCCAGGGTGGGGGAGATGAACCAGAGATGTGTCTGTCGGCACTGCGGGTAACCGTCTATTTATAATATGTTGAAAAATTAAAATGAGCTCGATAAATCCAGAGAAACTTCTGAAACAGGAAAGCAGGGGCGGCAGATCGGGTGCGTATAGGGTGTCAATGGCCAGCGGCCCAGTGGGCATTTGCCCGTGTGCCGGGCTGCCAGACCGCGCCTGTATGGGGAATGCAGTTTGTAACGAAGTCCATATATTGAAAAAGGAAAAAGATATTTTTAAGAGGAAGTGTGAAGTGTGAAAGCAAGGCGACCAGCCCAGAGCAGAACTTTGTATGAACTATGACCATGAAGAAGGAAGCAGAGAGGAGAGAAGAAGTGATTGTCAGGTTGGAAAGAAGGAATGAGACACGGATGAAGCTTATCGAGAGATATACTGTTCCATTTCCACATAAGATTCCATAGTGTCCATTCATTAACGTGGCCGTATCGTTGTGTGATCTTCTATGTCTTGATTTGCACCGCTATCCCCTTCTATCTAACACCAACACTTCTGTTCTGGACACTTTTATAACCCTTTGCTTTCGTTCCAGCTGGCTCTGATACACACTCCTCCTCATTCCGAAATCTTTGTTTTTACTGATGCTTCCGCCAAAGACATTGAGCTTCGGAGCTCCGTGGAGGCTTTGATCCAAGATAAAAAGATGAAGGTGAGACATTGGCTTATCCATGATTCCCCAGAACGGGCAAGAATGAGGAGGAACAGAGATATAGAATACGGTGGTTAGTAGTAGGTGGAGGGATAGAGAAGATCTCAGTTGAATGTCGGAATCTAGAAGCACCTCTGGGCAACCTCTTGTCTCCTCAGGTCTCTTTCCTGATTACGGAGGATCCTTCTCTGACACGCGGACGGAGCAGGAGGGAATTGTTAAGACAGGACAGATTTGACCTGTATTCGGAACTTGCGATGACTTCAGGTGGCCAAGTCATCTTCACCAACAACGAAGACATCAGTAGTGTATCGGATGTCATTGGAGAATCAGCCCACTTTGATATGGTAAATGAACCCGTGTAAGCGTTGGGAAGGCTGGCGGTCCTCCGTGTGAAGTATCCTGGTGTGGGATGATTGACACTTTGCTGCTGCTTTTATCCCATCTTTACAGGTCAAGCTTCTTCATGTCCAGAGCGAGAGGAAAGGAGATGCCACCCATGTATTTGAGGTGGACAAATTTTTGCACAGTGTTTCTTTGTATATAAATGGAGAAGTCAAGAAATTCAACATAATAGATCCTGCAGGTGAGAATTCAGAACCCCATGCACCGTTAGTAAATATTGAGATTCATTCTCTGACCACCATGTTTTAGGACATACGGTAGAGTCTGTCTACTACATGTTCGACTGTAGTAATCAGCCAAGCTGAGAGGTGCCAGTGATCTTTTATTGCCATCTAGTCAGGCTTCTCTCTCTCCAACCAGGTCACATCCAGCATGGCGTTCGTCGTTCCAGCGGCACGTTAACTCGAATTTCTCTCAAAGACCCTCTGTCTGTGGGGAACTGGAGCATCGTTATGACAACCATGGGACTCCACACTTTACATGTTCAAGGTGACATGACTACATGCCTCTCTACATGTACCTGAGAATACCCATGTGGATGCTGTGTTTCCCTCTCTTCATCTCTGCTGCAGTCTGACTCTTTTCTATTCCATCCTCCACCTTGATATCTTCCCCTCCTTTCCTTCTCCCCCCCCTCTGTGATTTTCTTTTTGCTGCCCCCTTATCCCTCTTCTTTCATAGGTCGCAGTTCTGTTGACTTCCTTTATTATTTCGGGGCTTCCATGAACGGTTCTCACCCGGGGTTGTATACATACACCAACCAACCGGTAGCAGGTATGAAGTTATCCATACATCTCCTCTAACCCGTATAATGTTATATGTGTACAAGGCTAGGTTTTGCTGTCTTGCTAGTCGATGTGACCTTGACCTACGATGGTGCTCTCTTTCCGGCCTTTCTGGTAGGAGTCCCGGCCGTGTTGGTCATTGAAACCATTGGACTCCCGGAGACTGCTCATCTGGACCGTGTCTCTCTGACCTCCATCGAAGGGGAGACCCAGAGTTTGGAACTGAAAAAGACCAGTAAGGCAGGGCTCCTGGTGACCGAGGTGGGGCATATGCCTATCGGTGAGTTCAGAGTTGGGGTGAGCGGCCAAGATGATAACGAGCATGCACTGCATCGGGAGGCCCCCCAGCATCTTAAAGCAGCGGAATGTGTGGTGGAGGTGCGCATGGACACTCATCTTATTGCATCCTGAGCGTGATACACTTTATCCTGTACTAACACATCATGGGTAACCTACTCACACTCCCACTACACCTGCCTGAGTACTAAGAGATTATTACTTGCGTCTTGTGTCTTGGAATGATCGTAACATTTTCCTCTAACTACAGCATCTATTGCTGAACGTGTCTTAGAATATCACGTGACAAGGTAGGTTGCCAATGTTCATGGGTATCAATAGGCAGGGTATTCTCCCCCCTCCCCCACCAAAACCATTATGTTTAGTGATTGATACATTCTCATGCTCTCTCACTCACACTCTCATCAGGGCATCAGGGCAGCACAGGGGTTTGGGTCTTAACATTGGTCAGGGTGCCCGGGAGGTGCGTTCCATTACAGTCACTTCTGTCCTGTAGGATACATTTTCTTAGATGACCTGTTAGTTCTCCTCTGTATGTTCTTTATGGGCATTCTACATAAAGTCTATACATTAATGTTTTTAATTCTCTGCAGATGTCAAACAAGTCTCCGTCTGCCCTGACTCCAGGCTCCAATCGTCGAGTGTCGCTCACAATCAGCAATTACGGCTCATCCACCTGCTATAGCGTTAGTTTGATCAGCGATGACTCTGACTTCACGATAAACCAGACCATCGGCAGGTAAGTCCGGGAGGCTGCGTGTCTCCAGCTTCTTAAAACACGCGTTCAAAAGTGTGGGGTCACTGTCCATAACAAAATAACATGAAATGGATCAGAAATCCAGCACAGATGGGGTTAATGTTATAAATGACTATTGTAGCTGAAAAAGGCTGATTTTTAATGGAATCTCTTCATAGGTGCACAAAGGCATTTTATCACTCCCATCACTCCTGTGTTCCAATGGCCCTTTATCACTCCCATCACTCCTGTGTTCCAGTGGCCCTTTATCACTCCCATCACTCCTGTGTTCCAATGGCCCTTTATCACTCCCATCACTCCTGTGTTCCAATGGCTCTTTATCACTCCCATCACTCCTGTGTTCCAATGGCACATTGTGTTCGCTTATCCAAGTTTAAGTTTAAAAGAATTAGTTAATTTATTGACTTTTTGGCTCAGTTTGTCCCCATTGAACCAGTCCTCGTGACTTTTTACCCCCATCCCGTGCAGACTCAACATGAATCGCTACGAGAGGCACGTGACAGAATTCAGGATCAAAGCTCCCGACACAGCGAAGGAAGACGCGGTCGTCATCGTTACAGCATCGATCGCCAGCTGTGAGAAAAAGACATGGGCCTGCTTCGCGATGTTACCCCTCGTGGTGCAGAACAAAACACAGGTACGTATTCCTCACCGCTAATGTCACACCATCCGTGTGCCGGGCATCTGACACCTGGGTGCTAAATACCGCCCCAGCGTTCCTGGTGGGGAGCCTTCACTGCATGCTGGGAATTGCTGTTACAATAAAATATTGAAGGCTACTTATCTCCATCAATCAAAAGTTCAAGGAACCTCGGGGGTGGGGTCAGCAGGGGCAGGCTACAATACTGCAACTCCCCCTCGTTCCAAGAAAGACTTTTTTTAAAAGATATTTTAATCTGATACGAGGAGTGAAACGCTGGGAGTTCCCATTAATTATTCGCACATCCAGGGATATAAATTAAAACCTAGAAAAAGCTTGGCATGGGACTTGGTCTAGAGTTTGCTGTAGTACCAGATCTCTCCAGCAGATAGCGCTGCACGCTCTTTAAGGTGATCTCCAGGTGAGCCCCAGCCAGGTAACATGTATATGTGATGAGAGTGAGGGGTATTCCGAAGGCTTCTGCCCGTCCTATTTTCATTATTGCCGTCTCCTTGCACCAAACTGTTTTTCTGCCTTCTTCCCTGAAGTCAGGATGTTCATCTCACCAGTCTCCCCCGCCGTCACTGGACTTGGTGCTGAACGACGCCGCTAACGCCCTCATATGCAGCCTGTGCCAGACCAAGGCTCTGCCCGAGAATAAAGTCACGTTCAGCTGGTCATTAAACGGGGTCATTCTGCGATCCAAAAAGGAGAGCCTTCCTAACGCCATCTACAACCTGGACCCCGCAAAGCCGAGAAACCACGGCCGCTGGAGGTGCTCGGTGGCAGAATTCCCACAAATCAGTGCCGAGTATCTCCTGAAACCATCGCAAGCTGCCCAGCCGGGAGAGACGGACAACAGTGAGAGTGAGTGGGCTAATAAACGGTGAGACGTCTAGGAAGAGGGAGCTGTGAGTCTGCCCCTCCCCCTGTAGGGTGACATAGAAGGAGCTGTGAGTCTCCCCCTCCCACTACAGGGTGACATAGAAGGAGCTGTGAGTCTGCCCCTCCCCCTGTAGGGTGACATAGAAGGAGCTGTGAGTCTGCCCCTCCACCTGTAGGGTGACATAGAAGGAGCTGTGAGTCTCCCCCTCCCACTACAGGGTGACATAGAAGGAGCTGTGAGTCTGCCCCTCCCCTTGTAGGGCATCATATGTCACTCTCACCTGTACATGATGTGAAACGCGTTTCCGTTTACAGGGGCGAGCGGCGTCTCCACACAGACGGTGGTGATCAGCGTCACGGTCACTGTGGTTATTCTCATCGGCCTGATCGTTACCGGCATCTGCTATGCGATGAAACAGAGAAGGTACCGGTTAGCACACGCCAGCGCTCATACATGTTCCCGTGTGCATTGCGTGTTACCCCGTGTCCCGCCCGGCATGTGACTGTCATTCTCTTTTTCCAGAACCGCGTCGGTCCGCCAGAGGAGAGCTGAAGGTAACGCGGAGCCTTTTTTATTGGATCGGATTCCCTCGGCCAGGTCGGAGTAACAGAAATATAATCAAATCGCTAATTATCTGGCGATGTATATTTTATACAGAAACTGAGTAGCGAATCACGAAAGAGCTAAGTAATAATGAAACATTTTTTAAACATTTTTCTTTCCTTTGTGTTTTTTGTGCATCCCTTTTATTAAAATGCTAAATCTGCCTTTCTTTAATTTTTTTTCTTCTTCAGGGAATAAATATTTTTTTGAAGAATAAAAACAAAAATCTTGGAATATTCTTGAAGCTGTTTATTTATAAACTTAGAGGTTTACAAAATAAAAAGAAGTCAGTTTCCAGCATATAGTCGGATGAGGCTGCGATGTAGCGATCGAGTCCAGCATTGATGCAGAGCGATTTGGGGTGGAAAAACCGAAAAGGGTCACTAAAATCCATATTGTACTGAAGTGCTTTTTCTGGAAGAATGAAATTATAATTTGAAGACTGAAGTGTAGTGTGTGTTGGTGGGGGGGGCAATGAGGGTATTAAAAATTATGGGGGGAAAAAACCCAAAACATGACGAAATGGGGATTTGACAGAATGACGTTAAAGGGGTTTAACAATTTAGCACCAGATAGTGGTATTTTTTTAGTGTTTTCCCCCATTAACCAACCACAGTGAGAGTCTGCAAAAATTAGATAAACCCAGCAAAAAAATTATAAAAAAATAAAAATAAAAATTGCATTTTGTTAAAAAATTAAATAAAATGAGGAAGTGCCCCACCTAGTGGCATTTCTGTAAATTACATCTACATTTAGTATACAGGTGGCATTTTTGGGTTAGAATGTGGATATTGGATTACTTTCCTCTAAATAAATCACAGCTCGTACAAGGAAGCCATTTCTCCAGCAACATTCCGGGATGGAAGGTTACATAAAAGCAACGGAATGTTGGTGAATAAATCGGCTTTTGTAATTATCGGTAATCGATACTCGATCAGACGGATCGGGGCTTCCAGTAACAGTCTCCAAATACAAAACGTATCCAGGCGCCCGTCCACCGCAGACACACGTGCACAGTATGCGTTACCCTCGCACACGCTAGGAACACGTGTAGGGGGCAGCTTAATGCACGTATGTATACATCTAAACCCAGATCTCTAAGTATGCAGCGAGGAGAAGTGTGAGTGTACACGGACACTCATGAGGAGCGCGGCTGGTCCCCCTCAGTCTGGCGGATAAGCAGGCGTCGGAGCAGCGTATGGATCAAATGTCCAGCTTGCGGTTTATTAGTATAGCGCAAGCCGTCAGACAGCCGCCGATCTTGGACACCTCTGTTAAATACCGCATCTGCTGGGGGTCAGCTGGCAGCTGTGGATAACATTTAAATATACAGTTATACCGAGTATCTATACACAGGAATATGCAACAACATGCAGTATCGCTGCACATTAAATGGAGCTTGTGTGTTATACCTCCCCCCCATCCAGCGTCATACGACAGCGCAGCGTACCCCCCCCCATCCAGCATCTGGCATCAAAAGAGTCCTCATGACTTTTTACCCCCATCCCGTGCAGACTCGACATGAATCGCTATGAAAGCCACGTGACAGAATTCAGGATCAAAGCTCCCGACACAGCGAAGGAAGACGCGGTCGTCACCGTTACAGCATCGATCGCCAGCTGTGAGAAAAAGACATGGGCCTGCTTCGCGATGTTACCCCTCGTGGTGCAGAACAAAACACGGGTACGTATTCCTCATCGCTAATGTCACCGCGTGTCCCCGTCCGCGTGCCGGACACCTGCCACCTGCGTGCCTTCACTGGGGGCCGAGAGAAGCGGATATTGCGTATGGTGTATGATGTCATATGTCAGCGTGTGGCTAGGTGGTCACATGGGGGCTGCATTTGAGGTTTATAGTAATATGGATTAATAGTTAATGAATAGTTAATTATAAGTTATTATATTTAATTTATTATTTCCACCATTGTTAATGTGTTATTTTTGTCTCCTTTGCTGCTTGTTGCCCATCTTCTGTATTTCATGGCTTCTTTACCTTAATTCCGGTCTCTATGTCCGTCCCACAACCTTCACCTTTTTTCCCTTTTTTTGACCACCTCCAATTACCCCTCCCCACACCACCCTCATTCATCTCTCTTTCTTTCTATCCTTCTCGGTCACTCTTAGGTTTCGCCCAAAACATCTCCTTCTTGCACCCTCTTCTTCTCTCCGGGGTCCTGCCAGCCGCGTGCCTGGGGGGCAGTTCTACAGGTGTCAGATCGGGATGGAGTCAAGTCCGGACAGAATCAGCTTGGCACCGGTTCTGTCTCTCACGCAGTGGCGTCTCCAGCTTTCATATTTAGGGGGGGCACATGGGGGGCCAGGAACCAAAGTATGGGGGCCAATTATAAAACGGTACATATACACTATATATATATATATATATATATATATATATACACACATATACACACACACGTTAGGCAGTTATTTCTCATTCTTTAATATTAGCCCCTGCTGATGACTATATATAGAAATATTACACCCTGCTTCTGATATATATTAATATTAACCGCTGCTGCGGTTATATACTGATATTAGCCCCTGCTGCGGATATATACTTATATTATACCCTGCTGCCGATATACATAAAAATTATACCCTGCTGCCGATATATATTAATATTTGACCCTGCTACCAGTATATATTAATATTAGCCCCTACTGCCAATATATATTATTAGTCCCTGCAGCCAATATATATATAAACTTAGCCCCTGCAGCCAATATATATTAATATTAGCCCCTGCTGCCGATATATATATAAATACTAGACCCTGCTGCCAATATGAATATAAATACTAGACCCTGCTGCCAATTAATATTAATATTAGCCCCTGCTGCCAATATATGTTAATATCTCCCTCTCCCTCCCAAACTATCCTAACTACCCCCTCTCCCTCCCAATCTATCCTAACTACCCCCTCTCCCCCCCAATCTATCCTAACTACCCCCTCTCCCTCCCAATCTATCCTAACTACCCCCTCTCCCTCCCAATCTATCCTAACTACCCCCTCTCCCTCCCAATCTATCCTATCTACCCCCTCTCTCCCTCCCAATGTATCCCTATCTACCTCTTCTCACTTCCTATCTACCTCTTTTCACTCTCTAACCCCCTCCTAACTTTCTACCCTCCTCCCCCCCCTTTGAAGTTCACTTACCTTGGGCTTGTAGAAGTCCAGCGGCGGGATCGCGAGGTCTCTGTCTTCCTGGTTCTGCCGCAGTGTGCGCGGCTTCATTGCTGAGCGCCGGATATGACATCATATACCGGCGCTCGGCTTGAAATGCCGGCACTGCGACCAAGGCAGAGGCCTCGCGGTCGCGGAAAAGAGTGAGAGGCGCCGAACGGTCGCTGAGAACTTATTCCTCAGCGACCGCTCGGCGCCTCTCTCTCTCTCCTCCGGATCTATTAAAAAAAAAAAAAAAAAGACGGCGTTTCAATTGGGGGGGCACACCGGGGGGGCATGATTTAGGGGGGGCCATGGCCCCCTCTGGCCCCCCCCTGCCGACGCCACTGCTCTCACGGCCCTGATGGGCCGTCAGAACGCATTGAATTCACGTCAGACTGTTGCTCGCCTAGAGCGGAGATCCATCTGACCACCTACAGGGGGACGACAGGGAAGTGCCACCTAACTGCCCCCTCCGCGGCCACACAGCTGGGGCAAAACAAGACCCTGGTTCTACTGCTTGGATTAATAATATATTATATCACCAGTTGGACTGTGTAGTCTGCGTCTGGCATACCAATCGATGACAGGCAGAGTGTGAAGAAGACCTACATCCATGACGATGTTAGGGATATTAATGAGACAAAATAGGCAAAACCAATATTTTATCACACACGCAAAATAACGACGCTACCAAAGATTGTAGAACCACATCCACAATATTAATACAAAGAGATACCCTATATTTTATCTCTGATCCTAAATACTTTCAAATCGCATCAAAATTATAATTCAAATGAGATATATTATATCACCACGATAGTCAAATCAAAAATCAAAAATATCATTTATTGGAAAAACACCATTTATAAAATATCTATATAAGTCATGCAGTGCATAATATAACACAGAAAAATGATCTAAACATGTCAAAGTGAATCAGATCAAAAATACAGTATATTATCAATGAATTATCAAATATGAATTATTACTTTTTGAGTCTAACACACACAAAATGCAACAGGTGAAAAAGCACATGGCATAAACATTTTAGCTTGATCAATTATCACCTTAAATAAATGGTATTTATTAACATCAAACCAATGAATTTCAGCAACCAAAAATAATAATACTCAAGGCAGTAATAAAAAGATCATTATCTCTCTATATATTAGTTTTACTAATACAACAATTAAAAATAATTCAATAATGTATCAGCGAAATTTCTAATAGATGCAAATAAAGTCAAACTTCATCTACAGGTAAAATTCATTGTCATTATCACGGGTTATAAGCTGCATTCTCACAAGAAGTCATATACAATAACGTCATATACAATAATGCCATATACAATAATGTCATATACAATAACGTCATATACTATAATGTCATTTACAATAAAGTCATATACAATAATGCCATATACTATAATGTCATATACAATAACGTCATATACTATAATGTCATTTACAATAAAGTCATATACAATAATGCCATATACTATAATGTCATATACAATAACGTCATATACAATAATGCCATATACTATAATGTCATTTACAATAAAGTCATATACAATAATGCCATATACTATAATGTCATTTACAATAAAGTCATATACAATAATGCCATATACTATACTGTCATATACAATAACGTCATATACAATAATGCCATATACAATAACGTCATATACTATAACGTCATATACTATAATGTCATATACAATAACGTCATATACAATAATGCCATATACTATAATGTCATTTACAATAAAGTCATATACAATAATGCCATATACTATAATGTCATATACTATAATGTCATATACAATAATGCCATATACTATAATGTCATATACAATAACGTCATATACAATAATGCCATATACTATAATGTAATTTACAATAAAGTCATATACAATAATTCCATATACTATAATGTCATATACTATAACGTCATATACTATAATGTCATATACAATAACGTCATATACAATAATGCCATATACTATAATGTCATATACAATAATGTCATATACAATAACGTCCTATACTATAATGTCATATACAATAACACCCTATACTATAATGTCATATACAATAATGCCATATACAATAATGCCATATACTATTTCCCAGAAAAATGGAATTCTATATTGAAGTAGACAAAATTTACCTCTATTCAGAATAATAAAACCATTATATTTACCACCACTTATTGCTGTGGTCCAACTGGTCCTTGGAGATATCAATCCAGGTTCAGTGGAAAAAATAAGTGGAAGGAAGAATAACTTTCTTAAAGTAATATATACGTTAGAAACTCAAAGTAATTCTAAGAGTAAAAGATGGTGCCAAGATCTCGTGATGTTCCAAAATTCAAATTTTCTGGGAGTAAATTTGCTGAGTGAGTCCTTAAATTATTTAAAACATAAGCTTTTAAAGACAGGGATTATTATCATATTCTCCATCTATTGATTGGAATTCTCCGATCAGAATGGTGGGTTTTACTCATTATAATTAGGATTTTTTAGCATTTTGGTGCTATTGTACTTCCATCATTTACCTCTAAGAGACGCTCTGGTCTAAGAAATAACTTAAAGACCGTTACATATGAGTTTGGAATTTATCCTTGGTCACCCATATCTCTAGACGTTACCTCCTAGGTAGTAAATCAGGGGGTCTTACAACGTATCCCCCCATTCCAATTTACATTCCTAGAGATACGCAGCTTCTCCTCCTTAACTTTCTCATGGAAGATAAGACTAATTAGGAAATATTTGCTGAAGCAGCTATATTCATAAACGCTTCTTTGTTCTCAATGATAGAGAGAACAAGGACAGAAAAAAATATTATATGATTAAGGAAAACAAAATGGTTCTGACTCCATTTTGTGTTCATATAAAATACACAATTATGGAATACCTGTTTTCCAGCCTAAAATATCTGACAACGAGGATTGTGGAAATAATGAATTCTTAAAAATCCGCTCCAGTTTTATGGGGTCCCAAGTCTACGGAACGCGATATAACTTTGTGAACACCAACATTCGCCATTTCACTGACGACAACATTTTCACGGGCTCCTCAGTTTTATTTGCTCCATTATTTAATAGCATGTCATTGAGGCTTCAATTCATAAAGAGAGGGGGCCCCTTAATAAAGCTTGCAGGGGGCCCCAACAAAAGCCAGATGGGTGGGCTTCCCGCAAACCCCAGACCACTAAAAAAATAAAACAAAAGGGTGGGGACTGGGAGGAGCATGGCTGGATAAAAATGGTAAAGGATGGATATGATTGGCTAGGCTTTTCATTAAACCACACCCCATCCTGACTTACACAGGACACAAAGGTGGACCTCCAAGGAAAGGCCTAGTCTACCTTTGGGTCCCCAGACCAGAATTTGCCCAATAATGGGTGAGTTCCCCGGTGAGGTTACACGAGCCAAGCTGGGGAGCCGGAGCCGGACTTCCTTACATCATCAGGAGTCTCTACGGGGGTCCCTACCGACACACAAAAGGACTAAAATACAAAAGGAGCGTTGGAGTTGGAGCTGGACCCGATCTGGTTGTCCTCCGCTGCAGATCAGCAAAGAAGCGCAAAGCCTTTATGTTTCCGGAAGTAGAGAGGGTGTTTTGTTCTCGTGTCCGGTGCGTAGGACACCGGGTTTGGTTCTGTTTGTTGCATTAACCGTACCCCTCTGCGCGGGTTGCTTTGTGGCCGGGTGTAGTGAGCTCTTGTTATGAAATGTATTAGTAAAGTTCTCCTCTTAGTGTGATAATTCCCCCTTCATTTGTTCAATAAAATCTGTAAAAACTAGACTTTGATTTTGTTAATTTGTATGGATGTCCAAAAACGAGGAGGGTTAGTTTTCGCTTAAATTTCATTTCCTGCACTCACCCTCCCTCACGCTCTCTCACACTCTCCCTCCCTATCTCTGTCTCTTTTCTTCTCCACTTCTTCTCCTTCTTCGTGTTCTCCACGTCATGATCTCGCTCTCCTGGAGCACTTCCGCATAAGGGGCGGAGCCTCTGTGCACACCACAGGGACACCGTCTCTCCTGATTGGAGGAATGGGGGGAGAGGTTGTCCCCGCCCTGTTGCGGAAGTGCTCCGGGTGGCCAGAATAATGCAGACAGATCCGTGAAGAAAGAGAAGCGTTTCTGCAGAAATGAAATTCGTTGTCCAGAAAAGAATACCTGAGAAGTGGTGAGGTTTACCCCAAAGTCTCAGGGTTTCTACCCCAGTCATCCTTAATGCTTCTTTTCTTACTACTATATCACACCTTACACCCCTGCTTGAATACAGGTGAATTGATTCAGAATATCTTTACTGACTGAAGAGTCATTGTTTTCATGAGGGTCATTATTAGGGCCATTTCATGAAAGTCATTACAATGGGCTCCTTGTGCTGGGTTATGAAGAATGGGTCATTAAGAAGGTACCCGCGGATGCTCATTTTCTGTACACTGTAACAATAAATACAGCGGGAAGCTGCCACTGGAATTCTGATACTCCCATCTGCCCTCGCGTGACCCGTATCCCTGTATCCAGATCCGCATTAGTGATCAACCTGCTTTCTTTGACCTTAGTCCACCCCACACCACGTAAAACATCCTGGCAGTAAATTTTATAATGATGATGGGGAGACTCAAACCCCCCCAGACCCCCCAACCCATTTCATGAGTTACTTTTTCGTAAAATAGAACTAAATCCTTTTTTTTTTTTACCATATTATAGTTATTAGTCCACGGTGCCCCCTAGTGTACAGACTAGAGAAGCACTTGTGGCGAGCGTGCCCAAAACCAAGATGTATTTCTGTATTTATGGTATGGTCCATCCTTGTCAATATATGTATTTTTAAAGCTCTAAAGTATCTTACTAATGGAGTTATGGATCTTTATCTCCTTCCTTGACAAATCCCCAAGTTATTTTATATGCTTTTTGTTCTGCTATAGCTAAGCAAGTAAAACCTTTTCTGTGCTTTTTACTTCCTAAATCCCAATTTAGCATTTCCAGGGCCATTGTAAGGGACCCATCATGTAGAACGCATACAATGACAATATTATTAAATGACTGTATGCGTTTAACATGCAGAGGTAGAGATTCTGTTAAACTTGATAGGCAGCTGATTTCTGACAGCAAACCATACAGATGTACGTCGTCATCATCATCATCATACACTATACCGTACCGAGACCGGCAGCGCAGCTCTAGAGCGTCTCTCCGGTGTAGTCTCTCGAAGGAGTAACAGAAATATATATCTGCTAAACAACTGAAGCAACGATGGTCAGAAGATAAAAGGATAGGTTAAATAACACGGTCATTTATGGAAAAGGGAGGAGAACTTGAGAGAACTCCTTCTTCTGTCTACCTCTCCTATGATAAATGAATAGATAGATCGATAAAAAGCCTGCCGGGCATCCCGAGGATAAAGTTGAGTTGTCCATCGAGTCGGTGGATGCTGAGTCAGTCCCATCCAGTTTAATGAGAACCGGGTTGAGTTGCCTCCTCTCGGTGAGTTGATTTGGTAAAGCTGAAGTCCTATTTTCAACTCACCCACCAACTCAACTCAAGTCAAACTTTGTTAATATCCACGACGAACCTCTGGGAGTTGGGGGACAAGTTGAACTTCACTGAGTTGACAAAATGTTTAATTTCAGCCTTAATTGGACCAAACAAGTGCGACCTTCCTCTGACATTTTATAGAGCGAGCAGGAAATAACCGCCGCTTTCCGTGATCTCCAAAGAACGCGATTACGTTATCTGGTGATGGCATGCGGTGGCGCGAGGTTCATTTCCACTAAATATTTACAAAATCTGAAACCTGAGACCGACAGAATGCTTCTAAAACCTGACTTTCTCCAGCCGCTCCACGTATTTTATCCATTAAAAAAACCATGAAATGGATGGGAAATCCAGCGCAGACGGGGTTAATGTTGTAGCTGGAAACGGCTGATTTTTTTAATGAGAGTTTAATGTTCTTGTTTTCCAAACTTTTGAACAGCCGCATATAGTCAGCAAATAGTTTGGGGTCCCGGAGTCACGAGCACATTCTGTACAGGGACATTTGGCATTTAATGCCCGTTCTGGACACTTTAGTCTCACTCTGGAGTGACGCCGCGCATGGTGAAGTGATAGCGAATGTTGGATAAGCAGAGTTTATCAGCAGCGCAGTAGATATGAATTCCCTCTGAGAAGGAGTCCTGTAAAGGACCTTTGATATGAAAACTTCTGAATATTTCCTTATAAAGAGGATTTTCATATAAAAGGAAGGTCCCCCTGCTGCCCGGCAGACTGCGCCATTAGACGGGAGGGATGGCGTTTGGGCGAAGGCTGCTGCTCCTTTTGGGTTTGTTTGCGTTTGGTAAGTAAGGATCGGGAAGGGTGAGAGCTCTAGAGTCAGAGAATACAATGTTTATTCTGAGAAGGACATAACTTTATCCAAAATGGGACGTTTCTGCTATTTACTTTACTGATAGGGTAGTAGATAAGTGGAGCATTCTCCCAGCAGAAGTGGTAGAGGGTCATACAGTGAGAGTATTAAACATGCGCAGGATAGACATACGGCTCCTGAATCTAAGACGAGACCAACGACTGATTAAGGTTTGAGTTTTTACAGCAGGAGAAACGGGCGACTAGACAGTCGTTGGTCTTGTCTTAGATTCAAGAGCCGTATGTCTATCCCATGTATGTTTAAATTCCCTCTACCACTTCTGCTGGGAGGCTGTTCCACTTATCTATCACCCGCTTAGTAAAGAAAAACTTCCTATGCCTCGAGGTTTAGGGGATGGGCGGCTGTGTATCTGTCTTGTAATCATCTGAATCTCAGTAAACCCACTCATTGCTCAGGTGTTTCGGGAAGATGGCGGCGTGGCTGACGGATACAAACAGAAACGTACAATCTGACAGAAGATACAATCTGACAGAAGATACAATGTGACAGAAGATACAATCTGACAGAAGATACAATGTGACAGAAGATACAATCTGACAGAAGATACAATGTGACAGAAGATACAATCTGACAGAAGATACAATGTGACAGAAGATACAATCTGACAAGATACAATGTGACAGAAGATACAATCTGACAGAAGATACAATGTGACAGAAGATACAATCTGACAGAAGATACAATGTGAGAGAAGATACAATGTGAGAGAAGATACAATGTGAGAGATGCGCAAACCCTACTTCATTCTAGCCTCGGTGTAGTGGCCGAATTCCTTGATTGTGCTAATAACCTCTACCACATCTGCCTGAAGACAATTCCACTTACACGCCACCCTATAATAATAATAATAATATATAATAATATAATTATCATAATAATAATAATAATAAGCTCAAGCCTCCGATACTTTATTTAACTTCATGTATCCATAAGGTTTCTATCTACCCCAATCTATAAATGTTGCAATCCTTCAGTACATTCCACAGCATATCGCTCAAAATAGATGTTGTCATATAGATCCAAGAGAAGCCAAAATTACCCAGATGCCCAATCTATCCTCTTCTTCATATACATGGTAACCAACAGTCACCTGCCGTCAGATTCTATGTTCCTCTGACGCTAAGATTCTGTATACTACTGGCCCTCGGGCTGAATGGTGCCAGTCTCTCCCTGGTTGTACTACATGCGGAACCTGCTCCGTGGTGTCTTTTGACAGAGGCCGGCCAAGCGTCGGATAAACCCTTTGTGTTGATGAAACACCAAAATCCTCGTATTGGTAGCAAGAAAACTTCTTACAAGAAGCCATCAACATTTGCCTCCAACATTTCCAACTCAACCATGTCGCCATATGTCAATTATTGCGGTTTCGGCGTCATAGGAATTACAAAAGAAGCGGTTGTCAATGTTTCCATACCACAAACCGGGAAGAGTAACACAAAGGTGCTGTCCATCACAACGGATTCACCCACATTATCTACAGTCTTTTACAAGATAAATGCTGTGAACGGCTCGGCGTTGAGGAACCCATCTGGAGATCCTACAAATCCTTCTTCTAGTCCTGAAACTAATGACGGACCAAGATCGGTAATTCCCTCCACGCCGGACAATGGAAACCCAGAGAATGAGTCTTCATTCACATCTAGTAAAAATAGTAAATCGTGCAAGATGGAAGACAGGATTCCGGAACTGATCGTAAGTGTGTCGGTGGGAACCCAACCCAACCAGACCAAAGTCTACGCCGTCGGCTTGACCGATCAATTGCTAATGCTGACCATAGAAATCAGTACAGGATTCTCGGTGAAGCCTCGCCTATGCGCCAGCCCCAACAACTCTGCGTCGGTATTTATTGAGTTTGTCTCAATCAACACTAAGAATACGGAGGTTACTATTGGATCCTGGGGATACGGCCAAACAGCCACGGAAGCCACCATCTCAGTATATGCATGCGAATCTTTGATAACCACCACAATGCCAAGTACCTCAATCGTTTGGGCAACCAGTACGGCAAAGACCTCACTCATCACTAAAACCAGGGAGCAAGAACCATCATCAACCTCGGTTTCCAGCGGTAAGACCAGACGCCAACCATACTCCACCACCACTTCAGCCTCTTCCACGGTTGGGGAAACAGCTCAATCCACGTTTTCATCTTGGGGGGTAACGAGCTCAGAAACCAGCTGTCAGCCACCACCGACTCCTTCAACGGGAAACGACTCGTGTGTAGAAACCAAGACTCGCCCAACATCAGCCGGTACGACCCTGAAGGCCATCGGAACTATAAGAACATGTGAGTCGTTTTTGAGTTGTTGAAGGGGGAGATAGCGTACGTAGGGTTAGATAGGGTTAATTAGGTGGACTAACGTTGTTACGGAGCAAAGAGGGGTTATTTTTAGTTGTGAGAAGTGATGTATTTACAGGGGCTGCTGCTCTAGACCTGACCAAAGAAACATTCCAAGTTCTACCATTCCAAGGGTTTCCTGCCCCTGCACTCAGCCTCTTCCTTCCGAGGAGAATCATGATATGACATCATATCCCACAAAAAACAATAGGAAACGTGTGAGAATCCATCAACAAAAAGCTGTTCCTGTAAGCCTGATGAAGGCCATCATGGTCACAATGTCGGCTTAATTATTTAAAGAAACAGAACGCTATATAATCTTCTATAATCATTTATAAGGAGGCGACGGCATTATATCCCAGCATTCTGCCCTAGGAAGAGATACAAAGACCTCCAGATCTCTTATCTCCCCAACTGGCCCAAAGAGCGCCGCAGCGTCTCTCGCCAGTCATTCCTTTGTAGAGCAGCCCATGGGCTCCTGCCCTGCCTATTGCCTATAAATTGGGAAGTTCTGTGGTTATTTTCTTTCTTCTTCTTCTCCCCAGATGATGCGATGGCGCACACGCTCCTCATTCTCCTTCCTCTCGTCCTCCATCACTGACCGATCCTCTGCTGTTTTTCAGTAACGATACTGTTCCAAAATATCCATTCATGGACTCATAAAATGACAACGTTGGCGGGGTGGGCTGTTGTGGTTATATACCCCGGGAGGCAATATTGGTTATATATAGTTCTGTTTAGAGACAACCCGGCAAGGGTTCCAGATTCTTCGTGTGCTTGTAGGTATCCCACCGTGGTGTGTACAGGACATGGGCAAGAAAGCTGTGTGTTTGAGTGACAGCCCATTATTGGCTGATCTGTTACATTTTCCGTTAGAAAATTGTTCCCGGATAATTTTATTTTAAATAATTAAATAAAGGATGAGATAAATTGCAATAAAATTGTTGCATTCTGCACTCTGGAGGACGAGGTGATTTACCTCTAGGGGGCATCCTGGGCTTAGCCAGCAAGTAGGACGATGCATGCGATCTGCTGCACCCACAATACACCGTGAGCTATCCCATAATGCACTGCAGGTAACATAGAAGGCAACCCGTTCAATGTGGATACAAGCCAATGGACTTTAAATGAAGAATTTCCCATGAAGTCTGTGACCCATGAGAGGTGACGATGGCGAATTGTTTTATTTTTTACTTTTCTCCGCAGATTTCCTAAATGCCAATGCAGAACCGTTCCTTAGTTTGAAAATGGTCGCCACTGAATAAAAGATATATATACCCTTCAAATAGCTCAATAAAACATTGAAGGTCACTTATTTCCATGACGCAAAAGTTCAAGGAACCTTGGGGGCGGGGTCAGCAGGGGCAGGCTCCAATACTGCAACTCCCCCTCATTCCAAGAAAGACTTTGTCTCTCTCTCTCCCTCTCTCTCTCTCTATCTATCTATCCATATATCTATCTCTTTTTGTTAAATAAGTGAACCCAGCTGTACATGTTTATTTCCGTATGCGTGTATTTATAACCTCATACAATGTGCATGACATGCAGAGGCTGCTGGGGTGTGATAACAATTAGTAAGTTCCTGAAGGACAGATGGAGAGGGAAGGAGAGAATAAGGAAGGCTTGGAGAGACAGAGGCAGCGACAGAGACACACAGACTGAGAAACTAACAAAGAGAGACAGAGAAATGGGCAAAGAGAGATAGAACGAGAGGGACCGCAATAGAGAGAGGAAGCTGGGCAAAGTGACATACAGACAGTACAACGGACAAAAAGACAGATAGAGAGAGACAGAGGGGCAGAGAGGGAGAGAAACAGGAAAAAAGAGAGACTGAAAAAGAGGGGGAGAGACAGAAAGAAAGACAGAAAAGGGTCACCGATAGAAACCATTCGCTGGACACTACAGACTGCGACAGACAAAAGAACCGAGACACAGAAACATGCTGCTCACACTTATACTGGTGCTGAGTATACCGGCATGCTGCGGCACGGAAGGTAAGCGTGTGCGTGTATGGGCTGTCACCGGGCCGGCCAGTAATAACCCCCCAGTGCTATATACAGTAATCACCCCCAGCGCTGTATACAGTAATAAACCCCCCAGCACTGTATACGGTAATATAACCCCCAGTGCTGTATACAGTAATATAACCCCCAGCGCTGTATACAGTTATATAACCCCCAGCGCTGTATACAGTAATATAACCCCCGGCGCTGTATACAGTAATATAACCCCCCAGTGCTGTATACAGTAATAACCCCCAGCGCTGTATACAGTAATATAACCCCCCAGCACTGTATACAGTAATAACCCCCAGCGCTGTATACAGTAATATAACCCCCGGCGCTGTATACAGTAATATAACCCCCCAGCGCTGTTTACAGTAATAACCCCCAGCGCTGTATACAGTAATATAACCCCCCAGCACTGTATACAGTAATATAACCCCCCAGCACTGTATACAGTAATATAACCCCCCAGCACTGTATACAGTAATATAACCCCCAGCGCTGTATACAGTAATGTCGGTCAGTATTGACAAAAACCTGGTTTTTATCTCATTTTGTTCCAATAAACGTCCTTTATCTGCAGACCTGAACTTTCCCGGCTCAAACACCGCACTGAGCTGATGCTTTATGGCGATGCTAATGAAGTCCGTTCCTCCATAGACTTTCATCAGTTAGAGAGTCCGGCTGGCTGATTAGGACTGAGCCATTCTATTGTCGGGAGTAGATTGGGGGCTCAGATAACAGAGCGAGAATCATACAAATGGCTGATACACAGCGTCCTGAAAACATTATATTATGGGGCAAAAATTACAGTGCATTTTTTGAAAAGATATTTTAATCTGATGTGAAAACGCTGGGAGTTCCCATTAATTATTCGCACATCCAGGGATATAAATTAAAACCTAGAAAAAGCTTGGCATGGGACTTGGTCCAGAGTTTGCTGTAGTACCAGATCTCTCCAGCAGATGTATATGTGATGAGAGTGAGGGGTATTCCGAAGGCTTCTGCCCGTCCTATTTTCATTATTGCCGTCTCCTTGCACCAAACTGTTTTTCTGCCTCCTTCCCTGACGTCAGGATGTTCATCTCACCAGTCTCCGCCGCCGTCACTGGACTTGGTGCTGAACGACGCCGCGAACGCCCTCATATGCAGCCTGTGCCAGACCAAGGCGCTGCCCAAGAAGAAAGTCACGTTCAGCTGGTCATTAAACGGGGTCATTCTGCGATCCAAAAAGGAGAGCCTTCCTAACGCCATCTACAACCTGGACCCCGCGAAGCCGAGAAACCACGGCCGCTGGAGGTGCTCGGTGGCAGAATTCCCACAAATCAGTGCCGAGTATCTCCTGAAACCATCGGAAGCTGCCCAGCCGGGAGAGACGGACAACAGTGAGAGTGAGTGGGCTAATAAACGGTGAGACGTCTAGGAAGAGGGAGCTGTGAGTCTGCCCCTCCCCCTGTAGGGTGACATAGAAGGAGCTGTGAGTCTGCCCCTCCCCCTGTAGGGTGACATAGGGGATGTGAGCCCGCCCCTCCCCCTGTAGGGTGACATAGGGGATGTGAGCCCGCCCCTCCCCCTGTAGGGTGACATAGAAGGAGCTAGGTGACATAGGCAGAAAGTGGCCATGACTCTGCCCCACTCACTGCAGGGCAACTTGGACAGGAGGAGCAGTGAGTTTGCCCCTCCCCCTCTTGGGTAACAGACAGGAGGAGCTGTGAATCTGCCCCTCCCCTTGTTTGGTGACATAGAAGATAATGTGAGCTTGCCCCTCCCCCTGCAGGGCGTCATATGTCACACCTTTTACAGGGGCGAGCGGCGGCGTCACGCAGACGGTGGTGATCAGCATCACGGTCACCGTGGTTATTCTCATCGTCCTGATCGTTACCGGCACCGCCTCGGCCTGCTACGCGATGGAACTGAGCAGGTACCGGTTAGCACACGCCAGCGCTCATACGTGTTCCCGTGTGCATTGCGTGTTACTCCGTGTCCCGCCCGGCCTGTGACTGTCATTCTCTTTTTCCAGAACCGCGTCGGTCCGGCAGAGGAGAGCTGAAGGTAACGCGGAGTCGTCTTTATTGGATCGGATTCCCTCGGCCTCACGCTATTCACAGAGTAATCTTATTACCATAGCAACCAACAGAATGTGGATGTTAATTGGAACATTCCATCGGTTGCTACGGTGATAAGACAGGATTTAGCAGAACTGGATTCATTTTGTGATTTTTTGGGGGGGAGGTTTGGGTGTTTTGGAGAAAATTAACCGTTAACTTCCTGGAAGTTTGAAGTCCTGAATTTATGTTGCAGATAAAAAGAATTCCTCGGAAGAGGATTTACGGAGCCGAGCGCTGAGCGAGGAGATAAAGGTAAGAAGGGATCGCTGGGGTTTTACCGCTCCGGATAAGGGATACAGCAGAGAGTTTATTTACGTGGAGTTATTTATTCCACCCCTGCAGGGGGACTCTGACAACGTGTCCTACGTGGAGCTGCAGCTGCACCAAAAGCCCCGCCCCCCACTCCCCAGGAACACGTGCGGCACCGTGTACGCCAGCATCATGTGACTCGGGGGGACGCTGGCGCTCGCAGTTACTATGGAGATTATTAAGGATGAAGGTCCCACGTCGCCACGATCTTCTCCTGCGCGAAGGGCCGCGCCGGCCCCGTATACTGTACGATTAAAGCGCAGTGACCGGACTACACACGTGGCCCGTCTTGCAGCAGAAGCAGCTCACCGACGGTGGTGGTAAATAACGATTAGCGAAAGCAGCAAGAGAATAACCCCCCCACACACAAATACATGGGGAGACCGGAGATACCCCACCCTCCTACAGATACCCCCAAATACTCCTGGTGTCCAATCAGGACACCTGTATTAGGGGCATGGCTAGAGCCAGGGAGGGACCACCCACATGCTTATATACAAAATAAGGACTACACCCAAAATATCAGGACTGTGCTGTAAAAAGCAGGACACTTGGGAGGCAGTCTACTGAAGGATGTTGTATATAGGGCGGCTTGCCATCACGTCGGGGGGGGGGGGGGAGGAAATGTTTTTCAAAATCAAATCGCTAATTATCTGACAATGTATATTTTATATAGAAACTGAGTAGCGAATCATGAAAGAGTTAAGTAATCAAATATTTTTCTTCGCATCCCTTTTATTAAAATGATAAATCGGGGGGGGATTTTATTATTTTTTTCTAGGGAATAAATATTTTTTGAAGAATAAAAACACAAATCTTGGAATATTCTTGAAGCTGTTTATTTATAAACTTAGAGGTTTACAAAATAAAAAGAAGTCAGTTTCCAGCATATAGTCGGATGAGGCTGCGATGTAGCGATCGAGTCCAGCATTGATGCAGAGCGATTTGGGGTGGAAAAACCGAAAGGGGTCACTAAAATCCATATTGTACTGAAGTGCTTTTTCTGGAAGAATGAGATTATAATTTGAAGACTGAAGTGTAGTGTGTGTTGGTGGGGGGGGGGGGGGAACCCAAAAACATGAAAAAAATGGGGATTTGACAAAATGACGTTAAAGGGGTTTAACAATTTAGCACCAGAAAGAAGTATTTTTTTAGTGTTTTCCCCCATTAACCAACCACAGTGAGAGTCTGCAAAAATTAGATAAACCCAGCAAAAAAAATTATGAAAAAATAAAAATTGCATTTTTTTTAAAAATTAAATAAAGTGAGGAAGTGCCCCACCTAGAGGCATTTCTGTAAATTACATCTACATTTAGTATACAGGTGGCATTTTTGGGTTAGAATGTGGATATTGGATTACTTTCCTCTAAATAAATCACAGCTCATACAAGGAAGCCATTTCTCCAGCAACATTCCGGGATGGAAGGTTACGTTATAGCAACAGAATGTTGGTGAATAAATCGGCTTTTGTAATTATCGGTAATCGATACTCGATCAGACGGATCGGGGCTTCCAGTAACAGTCTCCAAATACAAAACGTATCCAGGCGCCCGTCCACCGCAGACACACGTGCACAGTATGCGTTACCCTCGCACACGCTAGGAACACGTGTAGGGGGCAGCTTAATGCACGTATGTATACATCTAAACCCATATCTCTAAGTATGCAGCAAGGAGAAGTGTGAGTGTACACGGACACTCACGAGGAGCGCGGCTGGTCCCCCTCAGTCTGGCGGATAAGCAGGCGTCGGAGCAGCGTATGGATCAAATGTCCAGCTTGCGGTTTATCAGTATAGCGCAAGCCGTCAGACAGCCGCCGATCTTGGACACCTCTGTGCACGAAGCCGGCACCAGCGTGTAATCCGTAAGCTTCTGGAAGACCTGGGAGAGAAAGGGCACAAGAGGTTAAATACCACATCTGCTGGGGGTCAGCTGGCGGCTGTGGATAATTAGAGTGATGCCGAGTATCTATACACAGGAATACGCGACAACACGCAGTCTCGCTGCACATTAAATTATGGAGCTTGTGTGTTATACAACAGCGCAGAGTACTAACCACCCCCCATCCAGTGTCAGAGGACAGCACAGAGTACCCCCCCATCCAGCATCATAGGACAGCAGAGAGTACTCCCCCCCCCCCATCCAGTGTCAGAGGACAGCGCAGAGTACATGCAGGGCGTCCGCGGTACCTGCGCACTGTCAGGGAATTCCTCCGCACTGCGGTGAACGAGGACGTTGGATTTGGGGCCGACGCGGGCGTAGATGCAATTAGCGGCGGGGTCGTCAGGAACGGTGAGGGTCTCGTAATGGTGATCGGTCAGCTGCTCCATCATCTGGAGATAAATAGAAAAAAACTCTGGTCAGCGACGGGTTAAAGCTTCTTTACCAATAATCTCTAAATATAGATAATAATTATATTATAAATCTGTTAAGAGTCAGGCAGCTCATGCAGCAAAAATACCAATTTCTCTACAATACGGAGCTGGAAATAAACAGCTGCAGACGGCGAGGGGGGAATCTTTAAATGGCCCTGTTTATAATAAATAAAAAAAATATATATTTATATACGGTATATATACACCATCCCCAGAATGGCCAAATTTCCCTTAGAACTGCTATGGATTATTTGTTACTAGAGAGTGGAATTAATATTATGCCAAAGTGGAACAGCAGCTTTACCCCCATTAACAGTCAATGTTAAACTTTATCAAAAAAAATACATTTTAAATTTTTATTTTTTATTTTTACATACTGAGGATTTATCCTACGGCATCACGGGAACAAAATTGTGGCATCAAAAGACCAGGAGCCATCATATAGACAGATATAGAAGCCATGACATCATATATAGAAAGATATAGAAGCCATGACATCATATATAGACAGATATAGAAGCCATGACATCACATCCGGGGGGCTTACCTTCAGGGCCTTGCGGGCGGCGTCGCTGCTCCCTATGATTAGAGTATCGGGACCCCCCATGCTGCAGAAACTCTTGAGGTGCAGATCCCCCGATACCGGAATCGTGGAGACGGCGTAATCCTAGAGGGAGAGAAATCAGCGCGGGAACAGCAGAGGGGGCAATAAACGGGTCTGGGGTTCCCGGGCTGGGGCAAAATTACAGAGGGAGTGTGAGGGCAGAATGGAGAGGGGGGAGAGACAGGCATGCGGTTGGCGCAGGAAGACAGAGAGCATTTAATGGATTATGGGGCGGAATAAGCGGTGCGGAGGACGAAGCCACTCGTACCTGGTAGGTTTTTGCCACCATTTCTGCCCCTCGGAGGTTGGTCCATTTCGACAAACCCACAAATATCTCTGTTCCTGAAACACAAGAGGGAGGAGCGGGGGATGGGTAGAATCAGACACCTCTAGGACTGGTGTAGTGAGGAAGAAATATGGCTTGGTACACCTAGGACCCGCCTGGACAGGGAAGATAAGGACACAGGCGGGACCTCTAGGACTGACCTTCAGGGACATACAGACAGGGCTAGGTACCTCTAGGACTTTAGGCTCACACCGACTGGACAAATCACTGTTACGATTATTATTATTATTATTATTATTATTATCCTTTATTTATATAGCGCCAACAGTTTACGCAGCGCTTAATACAATACATAAATTCAAGGGATATGACAAGACAAGAATTGACAGACTAAGACAAACCGATACATTTGGTGGAGAGAGCCCTGCTCGCAAGCTTACAATCTAGAGGGAAATGGGGTGACAAACATAAGGCATAGAGAAAGGGTGAGAGGTAGTGTGGGGGGGTATCAGTGACGGGGTGAGAGGTATTGTGGGGGGTATCAGTGACGGGGTGAGAGGTATTGTGGGGGTTGTATCGATGACAAGGAAGTTCTAGCAGCTAAGATGGTTGTGGCTTCTCTGAAGAAGTGGGTTTTTAGATGTTTCTTGAATGTCGGGAGGGAGGGAGAAGCTGAAGGTTCCTTGGGAGAAGATTCCAGAGATATGGGGGCAGCTCGAGTGAAATCTTGTAGACGGGAAAAGGAAGAGGTGATGAGTGAGGAGGAGAGCCTTAAGCCCATGGGAGGAACGTAGGGATCGAGTAGGAGAGTATTTGCTAATGAGGTCAGAAATGTACGGAGGAGCAGTATTATGGGGGGTATTATTGGGGAGCAGTGTTATGGGGGGTATTATTGGGGAGCAGTGTTATGGGGGGTATTATTGGGGAGCAGTGTTATGGGGGGTATTATTGGGGAGCAGTGTTATGGGGGGTATTATTGGGGAGCAGTGTTATGGGGGGTATTATTGGGGAGCAGTGTTATGGATGGCCTTATATGTCAGTACCAGGATCTTAAATTTAATTCTAAAGGTAATTGGGAGCCAGTGGGGGGTTTCACAGAGGGGGGAAGCAGAAGAGGAGCGACGTGCAAGGAAGATGAGCCTAGCAGCGGCATTTAGGATAGACTGTAGAGGAGAGAGTCGAGACAGTGGAGTGCCAACCAGAAGAGTGTTGCAGTAGTCAAGACGGGAAATGATAAGGGAATGAACCAGGGTTTTTGTGGATTCTTGGGTGAGGAATGGGCGGATACGAGAGATGTTTTTTAGGTGCAAGCGGCAGGATTTGGCGAGGGACTGAATGTGAGGGATGAAGGAGAGGTTTGAGTCAAGGATGACCCCAAGGCATCGGGCCTGGTTAGTAGGAGAGATAGTCGTGTTGTTAATGGTGATAGAGAATTCAGGTAGTGGAGTGGAGATGGAGGGAGGGAAGATAATGAGTTTAGTTTTAGAAAGATTAAGTTTCAGGTAGTGTTGTGACCTCCATGAAGAAATAACAGACAAGCAATTGGTAATACGGGACATGAGAGATGGAGAGAGATCAGGAGAAGACAGGTAGATTTGGGTATCATCTGCATATAGGTGATACTGGAGGCCAAATGAGTTGATTAGTTTGCCAAGAGAGGAAGTATAAAGAGAGAACAGCAGAGGGCCAAGGACTGAACCTTGGGGGACACCAACCGAAAGTGGAAGGGGCGATGATGTCTTGCCAGAGAAGTTGACAGAGAAGGAACGGTTAGACAGATATGAGGAGATCCAGGAGAGAGCTGTATCTCGAATGCCTATAGAAGCAAGTGAGTCTAGAAGAAGGTGGTGATCAACAGTATCGAAAGCAGCAGAGAGATCCAGTAGAATTAGAATAGAGAAGTGACCTTTTGCTTTGGCAGAGAGCAAGTCATTGGAGACTTTTGTTAGAGCTGTTTCAGTAGAGTGAAGGGGTTTGAAACCAGACTGTAGAGGGTCAAGGAGGGAATTAGAGGAGAGGAAGTTAATGAGGCGGTTGTACACAATCCGTTCAAGCAGCTTAGAGATAAAAGGAAGCAGAGAGATAGGGCGGTAGTTAGACAAACAGACGGGATCTGAGGAAGGATTCTTTAGAATTGGTGTGATTAGCGCATGCTTGAAGGCAGATGGTACAGTTCCAGATGATAGAGAAAGATTAAATAGGTGGGTAAGTGATGGACCAAGGGATGGATATAGAAACTTTGTGAGGTGTGAAGGGATGGGGTCGAGGGGACAGGTTGTTGGGTGAGAGGAAGAAAGAAGAGTGGCTATCTCTTCTTCGGTTGTAGGGGAAAAGGCAGTTAGTATAGTAGGAGTGGAGAGAGTGGTGTTGAGTGGTGTAGGAGGGAGTTGTAAGGAAGAGAGGTCTTTTCTAATAGTCTCGATCTTCTCTTTGAAGTGGGTAGCAAGATCTTGGGCAGTGAGAGAGGTTTGTGGTGTGGGTGTGGAGGGACAGAGAAGGGAGTTGAAAGTAGAAAAAAGGCGTCGTGGGTTGGAAGAAAGAGAGGATATGAGAGTGGAGAAGTAGAGCTGTTTGGTGAGAGAGAGGGCAGAGTTGTAGGTGTGGAGCATGAATTTATAGTGATTAAAGTCTTCGCTGGATTTGGATTTTCTGAAGTAACGCTCAGCCGTGCGGCAGCACTTCTGAAGAAACCGTGTGGTTTTGGTATGCCATGGTTGGCGTTTAAATTGTCGGGGGTAACTTGTAGTAATTGGAGCTATGGTGTCGAGGGATGAAGCAAGTGTGTTGTTATAAAAAGAGGCTGCTGTGTCTGGGCAGGAAAGGGTTAACATGGAAGGTAAGAGAGGTTCAAGTGAGGCTGACAGTTGGGTAATGGTATTGTCTGGTAATGGCCTACAAGTATGAGGTGAACGCTGTAAGTTTGTCTTGTTAGGGGTTAGCACTGGAGAAAAGGATAGAAGGTGGTGGTCAGACAGAGGGAACGGGTAGATGGAGAAGTCTGAAAGGGAGCATGATCTGGAGAAAACCAGATCAAGTGAGTGTCCCTCGGTGTGCGTAGGGGAATTAGTCCATTGAGAGAGACCAGAGGAGGATGTCAGGGAGAGGAGTTTGGAGCTAGCAGAGTTGTTAGATATATCTAGAGGAATGTTAAAGTCACCCAGAATAAGACAGGCGATATTAGGAGAGAGGAAGAAAGGGAGCCAGGCAGAGAGGTGGTCAAAGAACTGCGCGGTAGGACCTGGAGGGCGATATATGACAGCAATTTGAAGAGAGAGTGGAGAGAAAAGACGGATTGTGTGAGTTTCAAAGGAACAGAATGAGAGGGAGGGAGGGCTTGGTATATTCTGGAAGGTGCAGTGAGGTGAGAGAAGGATGCCTACACCACCACCCTTTCTGCCATCAGGCCTAGGAGTGTGGCTGAAGTGTAGTCCTCCGAAGGAGAGTGCAGCAGAAGCAGTAGTGTCATGGGAGGGGATCCAGGTTTCAGTAAGAGCTAGGAGGTTAAAAGCATGGGATAGAAAAAGGTCATGTATACAAGCGAGTTTGTTGCATACCGAGCGGGAATTCCATAGGGCACAGTTAAAGACGGGAGGTAGCTTAAGGTTGGAGATGATAGGAATAAGATTGGTTAGGTTGCGCATGTTGATTGAGTTTGCTGGCTAAGAGTGATGGGAATAGGGAAGACTATGTGGGGGACAGCAGTAGTAGAGCAAGTATAGGTAGGTTTCACATAAAAAGGTTTAGTGTAGAGGTACTGGGATAGCTTTGACGGCAGAGAGATGGGGAGGGATAGGATCTGGAATGCTTTAATGGGGAGTAGTGGGTAGTAAAGGGATCTACAGTTTGGTGCCCTCTACTGGCGTGTTCCAATAGAGCTGGTACTTAACTGTCTATATATTAGAACACCACTGGGGCGGGTGGGAGAGGGACGGGGGGGGCGGGCGCTTGGGCTTCAGTTGATTGTGGGGAACATGAAGGTGGGTATTGCAGGTTGTGAGGGCTGTAATAGAGAGTGTTAAATAGTGTTAAAGTGGACGGGGGCAGTAAGAGGGCAGATATAGGAGATAAGGGGTTAGTGGAGCAGAAAGATAGAAAGTAAAATATAACACACTTAAGTAGTGACAGGCATGACATAAATTTTACCAAATAAAAACAAATAAAACAATCAGTGGAAAAATGCTGCAACTCCCAGTAAGGGCATTCCTAGGCCATAAAGCATAGATAGACAGAGAAAAGGGTAATAGACAATTCAGGCACAGAAACAGGAAAATGATAATAACAATACAGAAAACAATAACAGATAATAAAGGAGATCTCTTGGTCCACTCTGTATACCTTGTAGCAAAGTATGCAGGTTTGCTTGGGCTTCAGTTGATTGTGGGGAACATGAAGGTGGGTATTGCGATTACACCAATACCTCTAGGGCTAGTAGAAGAGATGAAGAGGCACCGCTAGGACTAACCCAGGTGGGTAATAGGAGGCGGGTCTAGCCCCTCTAGGACAGGCAGAATGATTCACTCACCCGTGAAGAGGATGTCGCTGGCGTCCAGCGCGGCGCTCTCGTCGGTGACCTCGCACACCCGGAATTTCAGCTCCTCGAACAGCTTCTGTAACCCGTCCGTCTGGGGCGAGAGGGGCAGACAGACAGACGCCACCATGAAACCCGTCCAATCACAGCCTCACACAGCAAGGGGAGGAAAAAGCAAACAGGGACTCACCTCTTTCCTCCTGGCGGGGACCGACGGGCGCGTGATCAGGGCGGTGTCCGCGATCACCACCGCCATGTCCCCCGTCAGCTGCCCCCGCGGCAGCTCCTCGTTGGGGGGAAGCTCCACCACCTGCAGCCCCAGCTTCTGCCTCAAGATGCCGCAGTACACTCCGCTCTCCCGCTGCGCCCTCGCCAGGTCCACCTGCCCGTCCCCCTCCTGCGCCATGGAGGAGGGAACCCCCCGGACCACGGCGTGGGTGTATCGGCCAGCCATCTCTAGAGCCCCAGGAAGGGGCGAGAAGGGTTAAAAGACTGTAAGTGGGTAAAAAAAAAAAAAAATATGGCAGAAAAAAACCCTTCACCACTTTTATAGATTAAACCTTAATCAGTCGTCTTAGATTCAGGAGCCGTAAACCTATCCCATGCATGTTTAATACCCTCTACCACTTCTGCTGGGAGGCTGTTCCTCTTATCCACTACCCCCTCAGTAAAGTACTTTATCTCAATTGACTGTAAATAAAATCCTTTCTATATTTATTGGCTGTAAATAATATAATTTCTATTTGTTGGCTGAAGATAACATGTTGTATGTTCCGCTACACATTACACGCATGTAACACACACCTGTACAGATATGGGAATCATGCCTGTAGCATCTGGAATACCAGCTGTGGGCCAGCTTAGCCAGACTGACAGCCGTGGCAGCCAATGGGATACGTCGCCCCTCCTCTGCCCGTATCCGATTGGCTGTGCAGTGGATTTTGGCAAGACATTCAACCAATAAAATCATACGAACACTGAGAAGAAATGTCATTAACGCTGCGAGGGTCCCCACACACGGGACTCAGAGGGTTAAAGACCCCAGAGCGAGGGAATGAGACCCCCTATAAAGTACACGAGGAGGAGACCCCCCACAATGCCACGAATACTATGTGACCCCCGGCACTGGGCGAGACGTACTGCACATGGTCACAATGCGAAGACACGTGATGTACAGCGCTGCGGAATATGATGGCGCTATACAAAACAATACATAGTGATGATGCCAAGACACGAGACCCCCACAGCTAAGAGACATCACAGACCCCCGATACTAGATGACACACACCGGGACCCCCGATACTAGATGAGACACCGAGACCCCCACGATTCAGAAACATGACGAGAATGATACAAAGATCTCCCTTCGAGACCTCCCATCGGAGACAGTCACATCATTGTAATAGTGAGACCCCCGATATAGAGGCCCTGATCTGAGACCCCCATATACGAGAGACATCAAGATGTGACAGCACTAGGAGAGACTGCATTATACAGAGAGATCCTGACAGGGGAAGCGCCCATGAAAAACACGCCATCCCAATGTACAGAGGGAGACACCCAAAAAACAAGGGGAGAGAGACAGCTGAACGAGAGACAGCCGGGCACACCCTACAGACAGCCCGACACACAAAGAGACAGAGGGGCAGCAGGGACAGCGCCTGGCAGTCACAGGGACCGGACGGCCAGAGACAGCCAGGGGGTCAGACGGATGCCTCGGGAGGAGGGAGAGAGACCGCCTGGCACGCAATGGCAGAGAGAGGCGAGAGGGACGGCTTGAGACAGACAGGGCGAGGCGAGACACTCACCGCGGGCACGTGACGCGTCCTTGTCCCCAAACCGCAGAGAGCGAAGGGTCACCGAGACTGCTGCACCCCCCTTACCCCTCCCTCCTACCCCAGCGGCTCCCCACCCCCCATCAGCATCATCAGCTCCCCTCCCCACCATCCAGCTGCCTCCCCTCCCCGCCTCCTGCTACAGACAGCCTGCAAGGACGGGGCCCCTACCCCCCACCCCCCACTATACACAGAGCAGGGACCCAATACCCCCCCACACACTATACACAGAGCAGGGACCCAATACCCCCCCCACACACTATACACAGAGCAGGGACCCAATACCCCCCCCACTATACACAGAGCAGGGACCCAATAACCCCCCCACACACTATACACAGAGCAGGGACCCAATACCCCCCCACACTATACACAGAGCAGGGGCCCAATATACCCCCCACACACTATACACAGAGCAGGGACCCAATACCCCCCCCCACACACACACACACACTATACACAGAGCAGGGACCCAATACCCCCCCACACTATACACAGAGCAGGGACCCAATACCCCCCCACACTACACACAGAGCAGGGACCCAATACCCCCCCACACTACACACAGAGCAGGGGCCCAATATACCCCCCACACACTATACACAGAGCAGGGACCCAATACCCCCCCACACTATACACAGAGCAGGGGCCCAATATACCCCCCACACACTATACACAGAGCAGGGACCCAATACCCCCCCACACACACTATACACAGAGCAGGGACCCAATACCCCCCCCACACTACACACAGAGCAGGGACCCAATACCCCCCCACACACACTATACACAGAGCAGGGACCCAATACCCCCCCCCCACTATACACAGAGCAGGGACCCAATACCCCCCCCCCACACTATACACAGAGCAGGGACCCAATACCCCCCCACACTATACACAGAGCAGGGGCCCAATATACCCCCCCACACACTATACACAGAGCAGGGACCCAATACCCCCCCACACACACACTATACACAGAGCAGGGACCCAATACCCCCCCCCCCACACACACACACACTATACACAGAGCAGGGACCCAATACCCCCCCCACACTACACACAGAGCAGGGACCCAATACCCCCCCACACACACTATACACAGAGCAGGGACCCAATACCCCCCCCCACTACACACAGAGCAGGGACCCACTACCCCCCCCACACACTATACACAGAGCAGGGACCCAATACCCCCCCACACACACACTATTCACAGAGCAGGGACCCAATACCCCCCCCCACACACACACACTATACACAGAGCAGGGACCCAATACCCCCCCCCACACACACACTATACACAGAGCAGGGACCCAATACCCCCCCACACACACTCTATACACAGAGCAGGGACCCACTACCCCCCCACACACACTCTATACACAGAGCAGGGACCCACTACCCCCCCCCCACACACTATACACAGAGCAGGGACCCAATACCCCCCCCACACTATACACAGAGCAGGGACCCACTACCCCCCACACACACTATACACAGAGCAGGGGGCCCCATACCGATATATATATATATATATATATATATATATATATACACACACACACACACACACACAGAGCAGGGGCAGCCCCCGGTACGGGGAGGAGTTGCAGTTAATAATACTCATAAACACGCCTCACCTCCTAATACATCATATCACATAATAATCATCCGCGCCCCCGGTACCCGACACCCGACACCCGACACACACCTTTCACCCCGCGCATGTACACTGGCATCTCCTACCGGGGCCCAGCAACCGCCCAGATACCCCGCATGCTGCCTAAAAGTGCCTATAATACCTCCAATTAGGGAGGGGCTCTTTATTTATTACCTCTACACAGGGATGGGCTCTGGGGTTTGGGGCATGTAGTGTGAATAATGTGTTATTGCGCCCCCCTTGCATGTACGCTGCGTATAAATCTGTCCTAGATGCCAATCATAGCCATAGAAATGGCTTTATTCCCATAATTACAGGGGGATCTCTGAGACATGTAACTTTTATTAATTTATAATAATGTGCTTATTATTGTAATGTAAAGAAGTTTTACTTTACCGACAGTGTGGTTGATAAGTGGAACAGCCTCCCAGCAGAAGTGGTAGAGGGTAATACAGTGAGGGGATTAAACACGCATGGAATAGACACGGCTCCTGAATCTAAGACGAGACCAACGACTGATTAAGGTTTGAGTCTTTACAGCAGGAGAAATGGGCGACTAGACGGGGGCCGGATGGGGACAATCTGCCGGCAGATTCTAGGTTTCTATGTATTATTTATTATTATTATTAATAATATTATTACTACTCTGAATTATGTGAATTTATTTCTTCTTTTTTTTTGCAGAGTTATACCCCGAGGTTATTACACAAACTGCCCCAGCTCCTCCGGGTTAAACACTTAACACACGGCATTTAGACAGGCGCGGAGTTTATCAATAAATAATCACTGCCCCTGATATAATATTAAATAATAATATAATATATTTAATAACAACATATACTATTTAATGATAGCATATAATAATATAATATATTTAATTATAGCATACAATATAATATATTTAATAATACCATATAGTATAATATTTAATAATACCATATAATAATATATTTAATAATACCATATAATATAATATTTAATAATAGCATACAATATAATATATTTAAAAATACCATATAATAATATATTTAATAATACCATATAATATAATATTTAATAATAGCATACAATATAATATATTTAAAAATACCATATAATAATATATTTAATAATACCACATAATATTTAATAATATCATATATTTAATAATAGCATACAATATAATATTTAATAATATCATACAATATAATATATTTAATAATACCATATAATATAATAATTAATAATACCATATAATAATATCATATATTTAATAATAGCATACAATATAATATTTAATAATAGCATACAATGTAATATATTTAGTAATACCATATAATATAACATTATATATATAATAACATAATATTTAATAGCATATAATATAATATATTTAATAACATATAATATTTAATAATAACATATAATATTTAAAAATAACGTTTTACGGGAGTTTTTATCCTCGGGTAGCGCGTCGGCCGGTATATCCAGCCGCAGACCAAGGTGCAGCACCCAATCCCAAACAGGTGAGTATAGGGTGGAGATGGGCAGCGCCCCCTGGGCCTTTTTCCTGGGGGGCCCGATGGCCGGACCAGGTCTGTGTCCATTGGAACGTCTTGGAATTGAGAGCGGGGTGGTTTTGAGACATGTCGTTATTGACGTGGGGGTATTTATTTTTTGGTGGTAAAAGGTATTGAGTCCCCTGTTCAGCTGGGGGGAGCGCATCGCGTGTGTTTGAGATAAATGCCGTAAAGGAAGTGAGTTTTGGGGTCTCCAAGTTGTCTGTATCTGCCTGGACCTGGTTGCCCACCCAGTGACCTCACCCTGTACTGGGAAGACGCACCTCACGGTCGCTCCGCTCCGATTTTTTTTATCCCCCACCTAACCCTAAAACTACCCCTGTCTAACTTATTCCGCACTACCCCCCCCACACACACACTAACTACAAAATATCACGTTCTTCTTTTACATTTTAAATATTCATTTTAATTAATTATACGTAACGATACCATTGGTCGCAAACGGATTTAGCTAAAAAATAATATTAAATAAGTGTCCCAGATTGTGTTATACGGGGACCGAACCCCGAGATACACCGCAGCCAACACTCTGAGCTCCTAGGAAAGGGGGATCCGTGGGGGAAGGAGGGACTGTCTCTCGGGACACTTGGGAGGTATGAAGCCGCGACTGTCTATACATAGCGGGTATCTGTGTTCGCAGGCAGCCCGATCTCCATCCTGTGTTCTTCTCATTTCACTGCCTCATCCTCTGCGGTTTCTTGTGTGATAAGCGGGAGGAGTCTCTATAAAGCGCCGCCTTACAGCCGAGGCCGATGTCGCAATACAAGGCGCAGCTTCATCCCCATCCCTCTGAATGCGCTCCGACACGCCTGCGTCATGGGACACGTCGCCGCGCGTGGATGAACTTGGCAGCATGTATTGGTGATACACGCACTCATACTTACACACAATCTCCCTTTAACCCTGACACGCTGATACCCTGACACACACTCGTGCTCACACCATACACTCACACTCACCTTCTAACAACCCTCGGGCGCTGACTCATGCTAACACACTCTCACACCATACACTGACCGCACGCAGGCCGGGGCCGGGGAAGAGAAGCAGTCCCGGCACTTTAAGGCCGTGGTCCGGACCTGCCGCTTCCGAAGGATGACCTGCCAGGGTCTTCTTAGACCCCCCTGGAACCTTTGCTTGAGTGAGAGCCGGAGCTGGCTTAGTGTCCACTCCAGTGCAAACGCCAAGCGAGGGAAATATCTGGGGGTCCGGGATACAGAATGAAGGCAAAGAGGGGGTTCGGAATGGAATGGGGGGGCTTTAAGTGCTATTGGGTCTGGCGTGTACGTTAACCGATACCGTATGTTAAAATCCCCGGTAACGGCGTAATATAATAACGAGAAAAACGTTCAAATCCCTTTAAACAAAGCTTGGGAGAAAGATACAGCGATGAGTTATCTCATAAACAGATATTATATAAAGGGGTTAAAAATACCACGGCAAGAGGTTAAAATGTAACGGCCAGAGGCTTGGATTTAACCAGGAAGGTATCTTCTTTGATGAGATGGTGGTGGATACGTGGGATGGCCTTCCAGCAGAAGTGTTAGAGGTTAATAAAGTGAGGAAAATAGTCCAGCCGTCGTATGTACCACTTTATATTTTTGCTGTGCCCTTCTTGCATGGTGTGGGGGGGTTCCAGGCAATACCCCCATAATCATTTGCCCCTTTCCCCATCCCCGGCACACAAAATACTTACCTCCAGTCAGATTGGCAAGTGCGCCAGGGTAAGGGGGGGTTAACGAGCCCCCCGCCCCCCACCGCCGCATACACTTTCCTGCAACCGATTGGCCGCTTCAAGCCCTTTAAGAGCCAAAGACCAAGTAATGTTTGGGGTCTTACAGCAACTCGAAAAACAGGAAGCCGGGCCGGACCACCGTTACCTGCCAACAAATTCTTTCTTCTTATAAAGCTCAAATTGTCCATTTCTTGGTTTTGGACCAAAAACCACTAATAGGGAGGCGGTCGGCCCCCGCCTCGCTCGCTCGGCGTGTAAGCCTCCCCCCCCCCCGTTACTCACTTGTTTATCTCGCCCGCCAGATGCTTTATTTTTATACACAGAATTATCAAAATCGTCTTCTTTTTTTTTTTATATCACTCCCTAAATGTCTCAGCCAATCAGAAGCCACGTCCTGAAGGTATTTAAAGAGGGTGCATCTGACGGCAAAGTATCAGGACCCCGGGGGGCTTCGCTTGTAGTCATGGATCCGCAGAGTGTGATATGTTTCATGTTACTGCTCGTTAAATACGGGGCCGCGGAGACGGAGGTGACGGCGACGCACGCTCAGGTAACTAAGCGACTTCTTCTGGGGCGACGACCGTTAGACGCCACTATTTATTATAGGATTTTAGGTGTTTGAGTTATGTCTCGTAGGCTGAATGTATAGCTCCGTGATGTCATCGGTTATACGGCTGGTTGTGATGGTGGTGGTTGAGGTGGGATTCCCGTTTCTCTTGTGTCCGTCAGGGTTGTCCTGCGGTGTGCGAATGCCCCTCTGTGACCTCCAGATGCCCCACGGGCAGTCACCGGGTCCTGGACGGCTGTGGATGCGGGTGTCAGGTTTGTGCGCAGGCCCTGGACGCGCCGTGTGATGGACTCAGACCCTGCGATCCGGCTCACAGCCTGACTTGTGATTATTTTTTGGGCCAGAACCATCAAGAAGGAGTCTGCAAAGGTCTGAGACTCTGAGCTTCATATTACTACTCCTCGTGGGGTATTACATCATTCCCCTTGGGGCATTACGTCATTCCCCTTTGGGTATTACGTCATTCCCCTTGGGGTATTACGTCATTCCCCTTGGAGTATTACATCATTATTCTTGGGGTATTACATCATTCCCTTTGGGGTATTCCATCATCCCCCTTGGAGTATTACATCATTATTATTGGATTATTCCATCATTCCTCTCACACATGTATTATTTTATATAGTTTCCTTTTTTTATGACTGTTAACCCTTCCCTCTCCTCTTGCTCCACCACCTTTTGAATCGCTCTCTACCGTTCTCTCTTTTTCTGTTGCCGACTCACTCCTTCTCTATTTATCACACCTCCCCTTCCATTTTCTTTTTCTCTTTACCTCAACAATTGGTATTTTTTCTCCGATCACAAAATCCTTGTTTAGTAGACGAGCCCCTCTAGCTCACCTGTCTGTCGCTTACATTGGCTGTATTTCTTTGTTTCCTGTTTTCTCCCCCACAGTCCTCAGAAAGCGTCGCTCCTGTTTCCCCAACGGCACGGAGATTCTGCACGGCCAGCGATTCCAGGACGGCTGCACGGGGTCCTGCGTGTGCCACGACGGGCAGATCGGCTGCGTCTCGCTGTGCCCCCCCTACCAGCCGGCCGCCGTTCCTGGCTGCAGGGAAATGGTTTATGAAGCCGGTAAACTTTCGGGACTCGAGAGATTTATAGACGGGGGATTTATGCTTTGTGAGAAACTTTCATCCAACGAGGTGTAGTATAAAAAAAATATAAGTGTTTCCTTCTCTGCAGTTCCAGGGGAATGCTGCAAACGCTGGAAATGCAAAAAATACGACTCCGCAGACAATCTTTTACCCAAACGGGAACTTTTCCACCCAAACAGCAACAAGGTGATTAATAAAACTCCAGCGGCGGGAAAGAGGAGCAGAAAGATTCCCGACAGAGGTACGCTGGCGACGCTGCGCAAGAAGCTCCATCGGAATGAGTGACCGTGAGCAGACGCTCCGTCACAGCGGCTGTCTCGCTTATACCAAGCAGTACTTGCGCTCTCTAGTATGTCTCTCTATATATTATGAGTTCCCACAAAGGAACTTTCGTGAAAAGGGACGTAGAAACGTCAAAGCTTTTTCTGTTTCTGTGGCAAAGGCCTATCACTGCCTGCTTTTGTGTTACATGACAATTAAGTGTTCCCGGCCAAAGATTATGAATGAAACAATTTTATAAGATTCAAGTATTATTTCCAGGCCCTGGCCCCACCCTCCCCGGTAACATAAGACTGGCACGCATAGTTACACACAATTACACACTCATGCTAACACACACTCCCTCTAATACACATTTACACATTCATTCTAACACATGAACACATACACGTTCATTCTAACACACACCCTTACACTCTCATACCAAGATACTCTCATACCCTCTCACGCACTCTCATACCCTCTCATGCACACATACACAAACATGCTAACACACACACACTTACACATTCATGCTAACACATGAATATAATATTTTGTAGATTTACCCTCTTGTTTCAGAATGACTCTCCCCTCCCTAATCACTTTACCTCTGTTGTGTATTTGTCATTGTTGTATGTGATAGTTATGTGTTAATTATGTTAATCGTTTCCTGTGTATGTCAATTCCCTCCCCATGGTAAATTGGCTATGATAACCATGCCCATTTCCAATAAAGCGTGTTCTCTCGCGTCTCTACTGGTGTGTCATGTCGTAACTGGTGGTACGATTCTTTGGTAGACCATTTATTTCCCAGAGGAGCCCTTTTACTCCACATGTGTCACATACACATCCATGTTAACACACACTTACACGTACATACTCATGCTAACACATACACGCACGCATTCATGCTAACGCAATAATATTATGTTACTTATACATATATTACTTATAACAAGAAATAGTGCAATGACAGCGTTGGCTACACTGTTTCTTGCTCTCCCCACAGAGCATGGCATGGCATTGAACAGCTCCTCTGTATGCAAAAAGCCCCCCACAGAGTGGACCCCCTGTTCACGGCTCTGTGGATTTGGGGTCTCAGTAAGGATACAGTTTGAGGCCGAGAGCTGCACCCCACGAGCAGAGAGGAGACTGTGTATGATAAGACCATGCAGGGAGGAGTATGGTGCCGCCAACTACACGGTGAGAATGAGGTGGGGGATCAATAGAGAGGACCACCGACCGGGGAGGGATCAGAGAGAGGACCACCGACTGGGGAGGGAATCAGAGAGAGGACCACCGACTGGGGAGGGAATCAGAGAGAGGACCACCGACTGGGGAGGGAATCAGAGAGAGGACCACCGACTGGGGAGGGATCAGAGAGAGGACCACTGACTGGGGAGGGATCAGAGAGAGGACGGCAGACTGGGGAGGGATCAGAGAGAGGACGGCAGACTGGGGAGGGATCAGAGGGAGGACGGCAGACTGGAGATGGATCAAGGAGTGGATGGCCAACTGGGGAAGGATCAGAGTGGACAGCAGACTGGGTGGGATGGCAGTGATTGGATGGCACACCAGGGAGGGATCAGGGAATGGACAGCACATAGGGGTGGTTTCAGGGAATGGACGGTAGATGGTTAGGACATTGAGTGGAGGAGAAGCAAATGATGAAATGGAGGAGGGAAGAAGTTTGAGGAGAAGAAAGATGGGGTCGACAGAACGATGGGATGAACAGAATAGGAGGATAAGGAGGACCGAGTTAAGAGGGGATTTTCAAAGGAGGAGATATTAGTGAGCGGCAGGGGAGGAAAAGTATTCGGTTCCTGTTCTCATCATTCCGAACCTCCTGTATCTTTCAGCTCCTGAAGACCACCAAAGTTTGTAATCGTGTTGTGCGATGGACACAACCACAGCATCTTCGTCACCGGGAATGCCACACACTGCGTCCTCTGAGCCCCAAGTTCTGTGGGGGGTGCTCGGACGGGCGTGTGTGCACCCCGTCGCTGACCGAGACCCGCTCTGTGGTCTTTCAGTGTCCCCACGGGAACCGCAGAGTCAAACGGAAGATAATGTGGGTGCTGAAATGCCGTTGTGGTAGGCCAGAGGGGAAGAAAGAAGAAAGGAGGATGGAGAAAGCAGAGGGAAGGGTAGACACTGAAGAAGAAGACGTAAGAAATGAGATAGAGGAGGGTGGATAAAATGTTGAGTGGGGGGAATCAGGTATGTTAGATGGAAGGTGGGGGGACGGGAAATATTAACAAAAGTGAAAGAGGGCACAAGGAGAGGTGAGAGCCTCAGATCTGTGCACCGGCTGGGGGAATAGTCTGTGTATTGAATGTTGTCTTCCATATCCACCTGTGTACATACACCGCCTGCCTCCGCTCGATCATGCGCGCCTCAGGGGTTACTCTCTGTTAGAATTCGATTCCCTATTTCCGTGGCCCTTGCTCCCGTGTAATTTCTAGCTCCCTGCTACGTTACGTTCTGTGTGCTGCACACGCGTCCCGTGTTCTCCGCTGCAGCCCTGTAAGTCCCGACGTTACTCAGGATTACATTCCCCACGGGACGACCTCTTTCTTTAAGATTTGTTACTGTCCTCTCCATACAGCGTTTTTAAAGGAGTCGTTGGGAGGCAGATCCTCTGTCCACTACCACGTATACTGTCTCTTTTCGCTCATGTCCCATTTACTGACTTTGTCCTAGAAAGGCTGTTCACGTTTGATTTTCTTTAAGCGTGTGCATGGGGGTTGCTTGTGTACCTAGTGGTGTCTAGAATATAAGTCTAGCCCTGGCCGCCCCATCCTCCTATGCCATACGTGGAATACTGCCCCGATACCCCGTGCCTATCCCCTTCCCGGGGCATGTCCTGTGCTGTACCCACTCCCTGTTCATAATAAAAGCTGTCACATGAGGAGCCTGCCGGGTCTCGTTACATTTATTGCCTGTTGTTAATGAGATGGGGATGACTGGAATGAGGATGAATGATTGAGTGCGCGTGTGACTGGTGTGTGACTCGGGGGAGTCTATTCACAATGCCAGGAGTTTCCAGTTCAGCTCCTGATATCACTATCCATTATGAATGGCCGACCCCGGGAGCTTCGATCCTGTATAATGTATAGATCAAATCCCGTGCAGCTGCCCTCTCTACTATTCTATATACTATACATTATACCTAAATATCTCAGTGTGGGAATGTTGGCAGGTATGGTAAATAAGAAAAGAAATGACGTTGGGGTATATTAATGGCAGGGGTGGTGAGACAGGACAGCCTTGATGTGGGGGAGATGGGGGATTTGTTGGGGGCCCAGAGTCTTTCCTAGGACCCCTTTAGGTTTAAAGCCCGTCCTGTCCGGATCACTTAACCCCCCCGCTCACCCTGCAGCCCGGCTTCCAACATCCCAGAGGCAGGGGCACTTCCCACAAACAGGAATAAATTCAATTAGGGTAATTAGAAGAAGAGAAGCGGCGATTGTAAAGAAGGGGCAGATATAAAAGCCAAGGAGAGGAAGACCGAAGGAGGAAGACAGCCATGAATCCCATCACTGTCGTCGCATCTTTAATGCTGGTGATACAGAGCGGTGAGTAGAGCGGCAGCTGCTCGTCTTCTGGAGATGAGGGTCTGGAGTATTTTACGGCAGCGTCTATTCCAGAGAAAGGGTACGAGATGTGGCGGATAACCAACAATACGTTTCTAAAAAAAAAAAAAAAAAAAAAAAAAAGCGTGTTCTAGAAACCGAAGTATCTAAAAACGTAGTTTTGGACATTCCTACAGAAAAAAACTAGCTGTCCCTTTTCAAAGAAAATTAGAGAGCGCTGAGTATTTTCTAGGGGAAATTTTAAACTTTTCTAGAGAGATCTAGACACAGATAGGTTATTTTAAGCGACTTTTTCCAGATAACGGAAGGCTGAATGTCTCTCCAGGATGAAACGAGCCGGGTGTAGCTATTCCGTGGGTTCAGGAGGCAATGCAGGAGTCTCTTGGTTTCGATGGCTCCTGCCCGGGACACTCGGTTGATGGACAGTTTTTCGGGGGAAGTTTGTGTTGTTGTGTTTTTCTAGAGCGTGTGTCAGTTGTTTTGTCCTCACAGGGGAAGCCCTGAGATGTTACACGTGTCTCTTCCCGACCATCGCTCCCATGGAGTGTATAAAGTTCCCGGTCACCTGCCCTCCTTCCGAAAAGTGTCTGATCTCCACCGCCACCGGGAAAAGAGGTAGGCGTCCCACAAAAAACATTTCTCAGCGATTCTGATACATTTACGAGACACACAGTGGTCTGTTTAATTGGGTAGGCACTACAGTGACCTTATACGCATCATGCGTATTACAGGGGCATATAAATAAGGATAGATATAGCCATATTGGTCCAAAAAGCTGAGTTACATAAGCTTTTAGGACCTCCGAGGTCTCTTGTTCAGATGAAAGGTTCCAGGCGGTACATACTAAAGACCCCAAGGATACAGTGAAACTCGTGGTTGTGGCATGTTGGGGGGGACTGTGTGACATCACTATGATTTAGGTGCAGCAGTGACACCTTGTGGCCATTATGTGTATTACTGGATGTTTGCGCTGGTAGTAATGCTGTCCTCCGACAGGTAACTTCCAGTTCGTGCTGAAGGAGAGAAGCTGTACCGTAAGCAGTCTCTGCGGCACCAGCGGCGAGAAGAACACGCTGGGCATCAACGTCACGTTCCACAACACGTGCTGCGAAACTGACCTCTGCAATTCTGGAACATCTGGAAAGGCCACGATGGTTCTTGCCGTTCTACCCCTTCTGCTCCTGCTTCTGGCGTAGATGAGAACCTGAATAAGTCTCGTGTTACCAAATAAAATGTATCTTTCTGTATTTGTGTCCTCGCCCTGTAAATAAAGGTTAACGTGCAAAAAAATCCAAATGGAACCTCAAATTGAACTCTTCCAGATGAAAGCTAAAGAATTAGCGGAGGTTCATCTCAACTCTGCCCCAAAAACCCCAAAAATATCATTATTGACTCAGAAATGTAATCCCTTTAATCCAGAAGTTCTTGTGCGAGTCCGGAGAACATGCGCGAGGACCAAATACTGAAAAAAGGAAGGCTTTTGGGTCCGGTTATACTCCGTACCACTATTCCTCACCTCGGTAAGCACACACAATACAGAGACTCGACCCTATACAGAGGAACCCATGCGCAGCCGCAGCACAAAGCAACCCCTTGTGTACAAAACGAGCCATTTCTTTATGAATTTTCTGTTTTTAATAGAAACGTGAATATTTTGCATGATTTTGTCACCGTATTAAATATACAACTTCTATATGGAGCATAAAGGAAAAATAACGTGTCTTTGTTTTCAATTTCCACCCCTTTTTTGCTTTAATAAAAAAAGGGGCTACCTGCAGCCTAGACTAGAGAAGGGGGAAAGAGAGAGAGGAGGGGAGAGAGGAGGGGAGAGAGGAGGCAACTCTGATCTTGCATATATTTGAAGGGAATAGCTAAATGTTAATGATTTTAAGTTAATTTAATGGATAATTGGGTCAGGCGGAATCTCTACGTAGCATTTCGGTCGCCATCCTTTTCCGTTTAAAAGAAAAAAAAAATAAGGCTCACAATCGGCCGAAAGAAATTGGCTGAATTAAACCGTATTATACAACCGTCGTCATTTTTAGATTAGCAATAAATCAAGACGACTACATCCCTCATTCTGCAGTACTCCGAAGCAGAGAGGGCCAGAGACGGCCCCCCCGTCACGAGGCAAAATGTCAGGAGGCGCCCCTGTTCATCTCTTCAATCGTTACAAAGAAGATTATCCCTAAATTCTGGCTCCATCGTCTATACGAGTTACTGCAATCATGTAAGGGCTGATTTTTTGGGGGGGCGTTCTAGATTGGGCACCTGCGCCCCCTAAACATTGTAACAATTTGGCAAGTACTAAAGAAAAAAAAAAAGTCAACGTAAAAATAGAGAAAATACACATTAAAAAGAATGGCAGTCGGAAAATGAAATGTTTCTAATTCTACAGAGTCCGATACATTTTTTAAATGAAATATTTAATACGCCAACGGCTTTTTCAGCCAGACCCTCCTTAATTCCAAGACTAAATTCTGGAGACGAAAAGTAGGGAGGAGCTAGTAAGACGGACACCTGCCTCAGCCAATGAGAGCAGTGCCTATGTGAAATGTTAATCGGTCGGGTTTCTAGGAGACTAGAATGAGCGTGTGGTCTTTGTGAAGGCGGGGTGAAGGGAGGAGTTTGCTGGATGATTGATAGACTGACAGGCCAATCAGGGTCCTGCCCTTTTTGTATTAGCAAACGTGAAGCTGTGTCGAAGTTTCTAAAGGGGGTTTAAATATAGTGGTTTTGGGGTGGAGGGGTTCCTCTCTCTCTCTCGGGGGGCTAGATCAGTTTATTTAAGCGGTTTAGCCACTTGGGCGTACGCAAGTTCTATCTCGCCGGTTGCTGGGCAGGTGCTGGCGAATTCTTCGCGCTCGTAGGCATTTCGGAGATAGCGGTGGATACCAGAGAACTCTGTCGGGATTTTAAACCCCCGATACTTCTCGCAAACCACCTGAAATAGAAAGAGAGACACACGCAGGGTTAAAAGAGAAAACAAAATGTAACGGGACGAGGGCTAACTTCAGGGGAATATGTTAAACGCAAATGAATGCGTTAGAAAATACATTCTCAGTACCGGTGAATACCCAAACCATTCCCAGAAATAATCCTTCAATCCTGTAAAATTTAAATTCATTCATCATTTTTCAGGGAATGTTTAAATGTCATGTGACTTGAATAGCTGAATAGTCATGTGACTTGAATAGTTTTTTTGTGGTTTTAGGTGATTAAACCATCAAATGGAAGAATAAAAAAAAACAGATTTAAGGTTTTTTACCACCTGTCCTGTTTAGAACCCATCTGGCCTCGGGTAACTATATTTTTTGCCCTTATTAACTCTTTCCTTTCCCCACCTGAACTATGTGAAGCTTTGGCAGCAGGTTACAGTCCGCCAGCGTCAACTCATCCCCGTCCAGGAATTTGCGATGTGAAACGGTCTCATCCTCCGCGGAGTTCTCATCGATCTCATCCGGATGGGGAGAGTTCAGATAATTATCCAGAATCCTCAGAGCCTTCAGCAGACCTTTCTCCAGAGCTGGGTCGGATAAGAGAGGATAATGAGGGTGGGAAGCGGATGAAAAGAGGGATAATCAGGCGGAGGGAAGGGGAGAGAGAGCGGTTAGGACGGCATAGCCGGGAGAAAGCGGAGATGAGAGAGGAAGCTGGAAGAAGCTGAAAGAAGAAGAACAAAGAGGCAGAGCGTAAGAAAACGACAAAAGAGGGCTGAAGAGTTCAGGAAGGCGTTCGAGTCTGAAGCGGTTTACATGGAAGTAACCAAAATGTTAAAAAATACATTATTTTGGAATACTTGGAATTACATTCCATCCATGTGCTATTTTTTAATATTTAAGCGATATACTATAAGAGTCAAGGAAACCCCCTATGGACGGCTCCTAATTCTGGAGTGTGAGATCGCGTGAACTCACTCTGGTTGAGTGCAGGATTTGGGTTCTTGATGTAGGCAGAGAATTTGGCGAAGACATCTAGCCCGGCGGTGTTGGACTCTGGGTTCTTGGCGGCCAGTCTGGGGTATCTAAACGGCGTAAAATCATGGAGTAAGATACAGCCACGCATGACACAAACACACGCGGTCACAAAGCTCACGACGGCCTCAAACAAACCGGTGACCGCTTCCTGACGCACCGTATTAACACTTACCCTGCCTGCCACGGGACACTCGGTTCTTTCACATAAATCGCTCCACAATGTCACGCACCATGTGTCTCTGCCTGCCCCTGCTGCATATATCATATACATATTATAATCCCTTCTGGGGGCGTACGTACTTTGGGGGGCTCAGAGTCTCCTCGAGGAACTCTTCTATCTTGTTGGTATCTGTTCTGACCTCCTCGCCGTACACCAGGAACGGAGGCTGCGCACCAGGAGCAAGATCCTTCAAGATTTCCGGCTTCCTGGGGTAGATGGGAGATGAACGGACAAAATAAATAAAAGCCGCAAAACACCAGAGAATATAAAGAGACGTCAAACTCCGGGACTCGAGGGCCGCAAACAGACCGGCATTTACAAAAACTCTTTGTTTGAACACAAGTGAACCCGTTTGAAATCCTTTTTGTTTGAGCGGCCGGTGCTCGGCTGTGATATCTGGCAGCTCAAACATCTGGCTTGGTAGCGGCCCCCCGAGGCCAGGAGTTTGACACCCCAGATGCGGACGATATTGCATTATAGTGATGGAAGCTCAAAGCTTTAGCCGACGCCGCCTGAAAAAGGTCGGAAAAATTCAGTTGACGGCAATTGAGATGAAAAGCCGCGCATGGACGCAGGCGCATGCATACCCGGCGCGTGTTAACGAAAGGTTAAGGCAGGACGAAGAGGAGAAAATCAAAAACTAAAAGCGATACAGAATGGGGCAGCAGAATTTGGAACTCATCACCTCCTGCATTCCTGAGGGTAAAATGAATTTTTGCCGTCTCCTTTGACTCTTACTACCTCTGTAAGTCGGCCCTCACTGGCCCCTGGTGGGATCAGTTTACTGCTTCTTACCGATTCACACTGAACCTCGGCCTGGCTTGTGGAACATTTATCCTCAAATACAGTCCGTTGATGTGACCCCAAACCTGCTCTTTATATTCACTCCCAACGACTCGCCCTAGCAGGCGCGTGACCCCAATACGCCAGGGGCCCTCGCCATTCAAACGTCTCTTTGTGGTTTAGGGCGACTGGCTGTACACGAGGAACTTTCTCCTGTTCTTCACACACATTTACATTAAACAGACATTACTTCTGATTACTTCTCACCTCTTCATATCAACAGTGGTGACATTAAACGTAACGCCTTTCAACCAGAGCACCATGAAAAGCCTCTGAGAAAAGGGACAGTTTCCGATGCTCTGCCCATCACTGCCAGCCTAGGAGAGAAAAAGAAAAAAAACAAAGGGTTAATAATGTAACAGAAACTGAACAAAGATTATGGAGAGGAGAGAGAGAGAGAACGAGAAAAGATGAGAGAGCGAGCAAGTAAAGGAGAGAGAGAGAGAGAGAAGCTGCTGCAGACCCAAAGATATATTTGGAGAGACATCTAAGTTCCACATTAAAAATGAGCGCGTTGTGCAAGAGAGCGCGGCAAGCCGGAGAAGCGAGAGTGACTCACTGGGAGAGGGAGGGAAGAAACGGAGAAGAATCGGCAAAGAGAGAGCCAAGAAACAGAGCAAGAGAGAGAGAGAGAGGCGGAAGCGAGGCGCATGCACGTCCGGCTCAGTTATATTCCACCTGGAAGGCTGAATGCAACACTTTAGAAACATCGGTCACAGAGTCACCCAAGAGTCACCCAAGAGTCACCCAAGAGAAATAACATCTCAGTCTCAATGATTTAATATTACGTCTCTTTCACCTTTTTTTCAGACCCAATTGTCATGTGACATAAAAGCAAGCACTGATGGGCTGTTGCCATAGAATCTGAAAATAAAAATTCTTAAACATTTCTGTGGTTTTATCAAATCTGATGAGGTTTATTTGCTGCAGCACTTTTGTGATTGGTTTACAGGTCGTTAACAGATTTATTTAGATTTTTTTTTTTTTTTTACACACTAGGCATAATCTGGGGCAAATCCTGCTACTTCCATCAGGCTCACCAAGGACAGCCACCAACATGGCTCATGGTCAGGCCTAGGGGAGGAGCACAGCCCCACAGAGAAGACGAGGGGTGTATTCACTAAACATTTCGGTCCCCGGATATCACTCCACATCATGAAGGGCCGACCTCAGGAAGCTTCTCCTGCAGGAAGGACTGAGCTGGCCCAACGCAGCTTCATACGATGGAAACAAAGCGCCCGGCTCACTACCTCTTTAGTGAATACACCGGGAGCAGCTGATCGACACCAGAAAGTGAAAAACGGAGAAAGAATAGAAAAGGCAACAAACCCCCCCCCCCAGAGAAAACAGGAAAATGAGGGGGTGAGGGTTAGGGGGGGGGAAAGGAGGCAAAGAGGAGCAGAGAACCAGAAAAGCGCTGGCTTTGTTGGGGGATAAACGCTGGAGTGCGAGGATTAGCGAGGCAGGGAGCGGTGCGGAGAGCGAGGGAGAGCGCTGCCCGCTCTGGCACACTTGGCACATTCCTTGCACATCCTCCAGACGCACCCACCCCTGTCTGCTTCACGGGGAGTGGCGAGTGTGCGGGGGGGGCAGCGAGTGTGCGTGGGGGGGGGGCAGCGAGTGTGCGTGGGGGGCAGCGAGTGTGCGTGGGGGGGGCAGCGAGTGTGTGTGGGGGGGGCAGCAAGCTTATATAATATTCACTTCTTTACTAATTTAATAATAATTAAGCATATGGATTTGTGCCGCCATCTTGAGATACTTGGATGCATTACCCGCTCACCCAACACGACAGCGCAGCACTTCAACCTCACTTTATGACTCGGTAGCCGAGACTGAAAAACGGAGCTTAGATGTTTCTTTTTTTAGACCCATTGAGTTTATCGGGCGAGTCAAGAAACTGATAACTACGGGATGGGTTGCTATGGAATAAAACAAATAGAACAGAGATACCAGAGATTTGAGATAGAAGCAAACTACCCCTCCGTAGAGAAAGAAGGAGATAACGTGAAACCAGATAGGGTGTGAAAACGCTGCATCATGGGAAATAATCTGTGACCTACCCAGAGGGAAGAACACTTCATTGTTAAATATTTGAGAAGTGAAGGCGTGTGCCCCCCCGACGCACATATTCACTGCATTTTGGGGGGGCTCCGACAGACGGATGAGGGCACAGAGAGCGGGGATTTCCAGCCAAGCAAAGCTCAGAGAGGCAGCAAAACTCTTACAGAAGAACAAAATCAAATTTACCCCCCCCCCCGTCACAGTATCATCTCCCAACGCCATCACCTACGGGGTATATCTATGCGCATGTACTCCATACAAACATACAATCTGCCCCATTTAGTCTGCCAGTTTTTCCTTAATCAGTCGTTGGTCTCGTCTGAGATTCAGGAGCCGTATGTCTATCCCATGCATGTTTAATCCCCTCACTGTATTACCCTCTACCGCTTCTGCTGGGAGGCTGTTCCACAACTACCACCCTGTTTTGAAATAAACGTCCGTCCTGTATCTTACTAGCTCAGCTCCGTGATATACATCTATATACAAACACTTCCAAAAATAATAAAGGTACGAAGGCACGATGTAAAGGCGTAGCGCTGCCAGCAGAGCCCGTCCTCTATGTTGTGTGAACGATAGAAACATTCGGCCCACCTGGACTCCCCATTCTCCAGCTGCTGTGAAGACCTTCCATCTTACTTGATCCTTGTCCTATATTCAGAACAGACTTAACCAGATTAATTTTTACCACTTCTGCTGGAAGGCTATCCTACTTATCCACCACCCTCTCAGAGAAGACAGTTCTCACATCACGTCTATGCCTCTAATCTGCCAGTGCAGCCAGCCCTTGTAACTACTACCAAATAAATCTGGCTGGCAGATGACTTCATGTGTATTATGACTTAAGGACACGGAATTAGGATAGATGGATCATGAAGTGTTCCGTGTACAGAAATAGCCGTAGCAGTGGAGAGCACACAGAACCGCGCCCCGGCTCCACAAAGAGATTAGGTCACTGAGTAAATCCTCCGCAGGGCGGCGGGAGGAACGGGCCTCCTCCCAAATAACACGCTAAGGCGGGGAGAGGTTTCTTCTAGTAAGCGAGGTCCCAGCGGGTACTTTCAGCCAGGGCCACCGGGGTCTGGACCGGAGGGTTTCCTATACAGTAAAAGAGCACGGAAAAAAGGTTTGGGAGAAGGAGCAGAAGTCCCACGTCCCTGGCCACGCGTGGAAAATTGGTGGAGTAAGTTCTTCAGACTTCACCCCGACCTACTGATGCCCCCCCTCCTCAAATTCTGCACCTATGGGGGATTCCCCTGTGCAAAGGATAGTTGGGTGCTATTGCACTTGTCCCTCTGTCCTGTGTTGTTGCCCCACTATCCCTATTTTGCGGGGGGTGGGAATCACGGGCCAGCTGGGAGAACCTCTGGTCTGTTCTGTTGGCCTCTATTCCAGCTCCAACATGGCCTCCTGGTGATGCTCTGAAGCCTCTTTGAAGGATTTTCTGTCTGCGAGGACAGATTCCTTGGTTTCATACAGAAGGTTACTGGAAGCCATATACTTCTCTGGCACAGAAAGTCCACATACAAGATCCGCCCAGTTCAAAAATAGACACGTGGAAATTCTATAAAATGGGAAAAAAAACCTGGCAAATCTGCTGAGCCTGGCAAAGCCCTGTAACCTGTAAAAAAAAGTCAGCAAACCCTCTTGGTTCCTGGCTGATATTGGAAGATTCCGGTCTTCAATCGTCGGCCCAAACGAGGTCTCGTCACAGAGAGGCTGCAGGGAACCCGAGGGCGTTTAACCGAAGCCGGCGGACGGCTGGAAGAAAATGGCCCAGTAATATAGCAGCCTCCCAAAAAACGGTCACCTTTCCCTACTGTCCACCCTCACAACAGCAGGGACTTCATGGAAAGTCCACCAAAAGAAACCAGAAAAGGTCCAGTCGTCGGGTTAGTGTTGCGTTGTTACTAATGGCATCCCGGGGCTAAGTTTGGATCTGGAGAGAAAACAAACGCTCTAAATCGGTTAGCATTCCCTTTAAAGGATTAACCCTTTATGTCAACTTGGCAGCGAGCATGCGGAACCCTGAAACACCTATAAAGAACTGGGAGCGGGAATCTTGCTGGCAACTCCAGACCTTTATGTCTGACAACAAGCTGCCAGCCGGCCCTCTGTATTGAGATTAAACATCATAAAAGCACAGAGGCTATAAACCAACCAACCGTCTCTTCCGTGCTCAGAGAGGCCGGATTGGAGGCCCACCGCGCTTTAGGAGGCTTCCCTGACCAGAGGAGGACTCACGTTGGCGAGTACACAACATGAAGGCTAATTCTATGTATCCAATTTGCATTAGAACCAAACTCCTTACTATTTAGTATCTAAAGGTCCCTGGTTTCTGCATACGCTCATCACTTGGAAAACCGCAGGGTAATGTGAACAAATTCTACTTTATGGAAAAGGTAGTTGATACCTGGAATATACTTCCAGTGGAAGAAGTACATGCAAATACAGTAAAAGAATTCAAGAAGGCTCGGGATGCGCATTAGACAATTAAAAAATAGACCCAATCTGCCCACTTTTTTGAATGTTTTTTTTCCCCGCTGGGACTGTCTATGTATCGATGGAGATTAAACTCTGCAGACTCCATCGCGTAATCCCCACAAAGTAATAAAGGAAGAAGAGTGAGAGAGGCTGAGCCCGCTGAGCCGCAGAGCAGTAACAGTTTAACCAGTCTGTATAATTATCAAACCCAAGTCAGCACCGACCGGTAAAACCAACCACCAGACCTCCATCACCGGGATTACAGCTACAAAGAAGGACTAAGAGGCCAACAAGCAAACACAGAACAGGGAAGAAACCGGAGCGCGCCCCTCGAACGAAGAGAAAACAGAGAAGAGGAAGAGAAGATTGTAATACAGACACGATAGAAAATAGAATGATATGAATAAAACCGGAACAGTTACCTGGACGGCCTCCTCTGCTCTTACTGGTAATAAGAGATCCTACGACCCCCCCCCCCCCAACCTACAATACTAAGGATCTTCTCACCTCTAAGAGGACTTCTCCTCACGTAGAATCTTGGATCTCTCTGCAGCTTCTGACACTGGTGACCATCCTCTGTTCCTGTAATTTTCTTTCGTATGGTATCTGTGCTTTACTGAGAGGGTAGTATATCATTGGAACGGCCTCCCAGTAGAAAAGTTAGAGGCTAATACAGTGAGAGAATTTAAACACGAGTGGGATAGGCCTCTTCCCTTCACTAACCTTCTCCCTGACATCCCACCACCTGAAGCTCAGTATATCAAAGACGTGGCTACTGGTCATCCCTTGTCTCTATATTCAGGATACCCCCATCACAGTGAAAGTCACGACCTTGTTCTACCGGACTCCAGCGGTCACTAAACCCCCATCTATTCAAAGACGATCCAATCCATCCTCTTTATACCCACGATCTGCAGTCCAGGCCACCAACTTCTCCACAAGACCCTCGCTACAATCACTGGAAGCACCATCTCCTTCCTAGTAGATTGTCAGCTCTCAGGAGCAGGGCCTTCTCCTGCACAAAAAATAGCCGGGGGGGGGGAAGGGGCAGATGCACATGGGGGTATTCTGCATGTAAATTTAAAGCAACCTCTCATTACAGTGTATGGGGTGTATCTTTAACCATATTCTGTGTCTCATGGAAATCTCCACCAGGGTTCATACACTTAAAGGGGTTAAACACATGGGGGGGAAGGAATCAGATTCCTGTTCTCTGCATCTGCGTCGTTATTCCTCCCCATTAAGTCATCCCTGCCCTCCTGTTAAGTTGCTGATTGCTGTTGATTGGTTCAGGCATCCTTTGCAGGAGCGGAGAAGAGCGAGAACTTGGGGACAGGGAGTTGATTAGATGCGGATTGCACCGCATTCAGAGACATCATGGCTTCCCCGGGGGTGAACTTTTAAACTTAAACGACTTGAAAGCCAGGACTGTTCCTATATGCGCCGTTAGTAAATTATTACAGTAAAAGCTGTTACGGCGGCTGAATGAGTCAGACAAATAAAAACTGCTCCCTCGATCTCAGTTCCTGACCCAACTACACCCCGGGTGCAGACATCGCATCAACCCGAAAACATCTCAATTACTCGTCACGCTTTACAATGTAACGACTGCAAGAACAAAACAACAGAATTAGAACAAGAGGCCATAATCCAACACTACAGCGTCACAGGCTTAGATGGAATGTAAGGAAGTTTAACTTTACTGAGGGGGTGGTAGATAGGTGGAGCAGCCTCCCAGCATAAGTGGTAGAAGGTAATGCAGTGAGGGGATAGACATACGGCTCCTGAATCTAAGACGAGACCAACGACTGATTAAGGCTTGAGTGTTTATATGTGAGAAGCTGATGCCGAGGCCTTTTCACTTATTAGAAAATAACATAAACTAACTTCATGTTACTGAGTCATTTGGTAACTTCTTAAGAAGTATTAATAAAGGATCTTTTGAACAGACAGTAATACTATAAATGGTTAACTAGAAAGAAGTAAGACCCCCGGCGCGATCCGCCATTAAAAAAAACACAGTGAGGGTCAAAGGCCTTAATTAGGGGACTTCCTCCTGAAAACCGGGCCCCTCGTCACTCTGTGAAGCGCTAACAAATACTGACGGCTTAACACAGATCTGGATTATTTATCAAAAGGATTAAACTTTTCATGAACCGTTTCCTTTTGCACAGCGGGCTTTCAAATATATCACTTTCTGTCCGGATATTTTTAGCCCCGCGGCAAAGGAGGAATGAAAACAAAAATCAATAATAAATAGAGCGTGGAGGCGGCCGGACACAGGGCCTCGCGGCTCCATACGCAGACGGGGATAAACAGAAGCGTTTCAGCGAACCCGTCTGCAATATTCTGGCCTCATGGAGCAATTCCGCGAAAGGGGTGGAGCCACGGCGCACTCCGCGGGGACAGCCTCTCCCCTGATCCTCCAATAGGGGAAAGGGGCATGCGTGAGAGCGAATGAGGGTGCGAGTGAGCGAATGAGGGTGCGAGTGACAAGCCTCTAGGCTTAGTTGTACAGCAATGTGGAATATTACGGATATATAACTCAAATAATAACAGTACTTATGCTGAATCAATCAGCAACAAGGAGAGATAACTTAATGGGGAGGAAGAATTATGAAGGTTCTGAGAATAGGAAGTTAAGAGCACTGCTCCCATGGTATATACATAAGTGGGACCTGACTTATTTCAATCTGTAAACACCGTTACGCAGCACTATTTAGCGGACAGAATTTGTAGGAGTTTGGGAGTCCCGATCCTGTACCCATCCCAGCGTGTCCACCACCCCGCAGACACCAAGGAGTTAAGATACAAGAGTCAGTGACAATGGGCCCTCGGCTAACAGAGACATACAGGAATATCCGCGGCCGTGTACAGGATGTTTGTAGATAACTCACGTTTCCTGTAGGATCGAGGCAGCTGCGCTTACAGGATGCAGTCCCTATTATCCCTGCCCCTCCCCCTCCATTTATTAATACCCCCCCTTACAAATACATCATTAATAGCCGTGACCGCATTATTAACCCCAGCACTGCCGCATTGCAGCTTCTAACCCCCTGCTAAAGTACATACTGCACGATACACTGCTCTGCTTCATGCCTATACCATGCCTTATGAGCCCCCAATTTCATACCAAATGCCCCCCACCCTACACCATTCAATCTAGAATTCTATAACGAGTGGCCACCACCCTACATATAACCATTTGTATATTTAGAACACGAGGTCATAACCTTAGATGTAATGTAAGAAACCTATACTTTACCAAGAGGGTGGTAGATAAGTGGAACAGCCTCCCAGTAGAAGTGGCAGAGGTTAATACAGTGAGCAAATCGAAACATGCGCGGGATAGACATACGGCTCCTGAATCTCAGACGAGAACAACGACTGATTAAGGTTTGAGTCTTCACAGCAGGAGAAAAGGGCGACTAGACGGGGGCCGAAAGGGTCTTATTTTAGGTTCTCTCTGTATGTGTGCAATATATAAATATATATATATATATATATATATACACACGCACACACACATATATATGGTTTGTATACACATATATGGTACTTTGCCTTTCTTATTGTTTCAATAAGCGCTGGGCACATGTATGTATTGGGACAGAACACTTTGGGAGCCATGAAGGATTGTATCCATAAAGGGCCATATTAAGCAGGACAGAGCATTAAGAGCAGCGATAAAGTTTTAGAAGCCATGGCTACGGACTCCTGAGATTCGTTTTGCCCTCCGCATGTCCCGCGGCCTCGTTCTGAATGTTATCGCCCAATTTTATTTTATTTAAGGAAGAATCTTTGTCGATGAGTCCCCCGTCACACAGCCCGTCCGGAACCCCCATCCGCTACTTCCCTATTTTGCAACAAAAAACAAAGTTTCTTTCTGCGCTGGTCGTTCGTTACACCATCTCTCGTTATCGTCTATAAAGCATTCCTCCATCGCTATCATCATTCAAGGATTACTCATCATCCGCCCATCCCATCCTCCCGACTTCATACAGAACTCACCCGTGTCTCAGACATTCCAACATCCATGTTCGCTTTGTCTCATACATACCCCCCCACCTACCCCCTCTCTCAATAAGAGCAGCGAGCCCCTGTCTGTTTATAGCCTCTAGTAATCCACCAGAGGTTTATTTGCCCCTATTTGCGTGCACACACCCTACCCCTGCCATATGCATACTCTAAGGGGTATAATTCCAGCTGCAGCCATTATAGAAACACAGGACCTGTTGCCAGATCGGCCCCATTTGGCCCATCTCGTAGCCTGCTTCTCCTGCTGTAAAGACTCAAACCTTAATCAGTCGTTTTAGATTCCGGAGCCATATGCCTCTACCTCTAGGCACCTGTCTGCTAAATACCCGTTACCCTTCTCTGCCTACAATCTGCCCTCCATCCTATACACCCACCCTGCCCTATAGCTCCCATTCATACTTATTTACCTAGCACTTTGCAAACTTCTACCCCCCCTCCCCCAACAGCTGGGGGTCAATGATTATCCAGAGAAGCTGAAAATCTTTTTTTTTTTTTTTAAGGTTTAAGAGGAAAAAGAAGAGGGCATTTTTTTAAACTATTTTACATAAAATAAATTGAAATATTTGAATAGCTTACTTTTTTGCATACTCTTGCAAATGCACCTGCCGCAATGCACACAAACACTTTCTTACCCTATATAATCCCTTTTTTAAACAATTTCTACCAAAAATATTATATAATAATTCGCTGCAGACAATGCATTACTGACAATTGGGCATTTCGGGTATTAAAGGGTGCTTAACCTTTGCAATGCCAAGGATGATGTGCAACTCTTTGGCTAAATGGTTAAAAAAAAAAAAAAGTGATGTCTTAGTTCCCACTTAAAAGTTTAAATATTACGAAATAGAAGAGTTCCACAAAGACAAATTAACCAATTAGATACACAACAAAAATGAAACATTATTCATAAAAATCATAGGAATGGATTGTGATAATTAGTTAAAAAAAAACGCCTATAAAACGCTACAGCAGAATATTTTTAATAAAAAGTGGCTAATTGTGGGCATTATTGCCTTATATGACTACCCCCCCCCTAACATTATTAACTCATTTGTAACTAAATAACACGTATTTAAACAGATCTTTATGGTTATTTACTAAACAGAAAGTAGAGCTGGAGGCAGCAGAATGTGTGAGTCCATTCAACAAGCAGCCCGGATACCCAACGCCATAGAGATTCAACACCGATATCTATACATTAACGTACACACGTATAGATAGATACACACGTATAGATAGATACACACATATAGATAGATACACACATATAGATAGATACACACATATAGATACACACACATAGATAGATACACACATATAGATACACACACGTATAGATAGATACACACATATAGATACACATATAGATACACACACATAGATAGATACACACATATAGATAGATACACACATATAGATACACACGTAGCATCAGAAAGCCATGGGACATATGTAACGCTTCCCAACACCATCAACCTGTAAAGCTTATTACCCAAATGCACTGCTTTTAACCCCAAAACCACAACGCACCATGCCCCCAAAACAAAGTTAATTTAGATATACAGGAAATCTATATACTGTACTTTCCTCACCTTTACAAACAGTTCCACCTGTGGCTGATCTGACATTTTGCCCAAAGGTAATGGTTTTTAACCCAAAAGTTTGCTTTCGTTCGCCTTTTTTCCGTTGCGTTGCTGCAGATTGCAGTGATCCCGGAGCTGGGGTGGCAGGGGTGCCGTCTCTCGGTGTTTGCCGTCTCTCAGGGTTTGCTGTCTCAGAGAGAGGGTGGGGTGGGAAGTGACTACAGGAGGCTGGGTCTGACTCACAGGCAGGAGGAGAGTGCTCTGGGTGGAGGGAGGAAGAGAGAGGCACAGAGACAGCAGGGATTGAGGGGTGTCTGGGATTAGACAGCAGGAGTGTGGGAGTCATGCCTGGAATTAGACGGTTCATGGAGAGAGTGCAGGGGTTTGCTGTGCTGGAAATAGACAGTTCAGGTAGAGACAACAGGGATTGGAGAGCGCTGGGGTTATGGGTATCTGGAATTAAACAACAGATTGCAAGGGTGAGGTGTGTCTAGGTTTAGAAAGCTCAGGTAGAGACAGCAGGGATTGGAGAGTGCAGGGGTGAGGCTGTCTGGCATCAGACAGCAGGGATGGTAACGTTCAGGGCTGAAGCGTGTCAGGTAGAGTGTTGGGGTACAGTGTGTATGGTATTGGCCAGCACAGGTAGAGCGCAGGGGGGGGCGAGGGGCCCGGCAGCAGGTAGAGCGCAGGGGGGGGCGAGGCGCCTGGCAGCAGGTAGAGCGCAGGGGGGGGCGAGGCGCCTGGCAGCAGGTAGAGCGCAGGGGGGGCGAGGCGCCTGGCAGCAGGTAGAGCGCAGGGGGGGGCAAGGCGCCTGGCAGCAGGTAGAGTGCAGGGGGGGGCGAGGCGCCTGGCAGCGGGTAGAGCGCAGGGGGGGGGCAAGGCGCCTGGCAGCAGGTAGAGCGCAGGGGGGGGCGAGGCGCCCGGCAGCAGGTAGAGCGCAGGTGGGGGGGGCGAGGCGCCCGGCTGCAGGTAGAGCGCAGGGAGGGCGAGGCGCCTGGCAGCAGGTAGAGCGCAGGGGGGGGCGAGGGGCCCGGCAGCAGGTAGAGCGCAGGGGGGGGCGAGGCGCCTGGCAGCAGGTAGAGCGCAGGGGGCGAGGCGTCCGGCAGCAGGTAGAGCGCAGGGGGGGGGTGAGGCGCCCGGCAGCAGGTAGAGCGCAAGGGGGGGGGTGAGGCGTCCGGCAGCAGGTAGAGCGCAGGGGGGGGCGAGGCACCCGGCAGCAGGTAGAGCGCAGGGGGGGGGTGAGGCGTCCGGCAGCAGGTAGAGCGCAGGGGGGGGGGTGAGGCGTCCGGCAGCAGGTAGAGCGCGGGGGCCGAGGCGTCGGCAGCAGGTAGAGACAGTGGAGAGGTGGAATTGCTTTGGGAGGGTAATAGTTTAGGGTTTCATTTGGTTGACCTTTGTGTGTAACCTGGGATCTCTAGCTGTACATCAGAACCCATTATGCTGTGTATTGTCTGGGAATGATGAGAGTTGTTGTCCACCTGCGGTACCACCTCTACACAGTTATGATAAGTGGAAAGATCTGGTACCTGGTCTATTTCTCAGTAGCAGAAACCATTGGTAATGTTGAGAAATCTTTCATTAATGTTCATTCAAATATGAAGTTATTTTATTTAACTTTCATTAAAAACATTATATAAATGTTAAGCGATAACAGAGTAGTGGTAGCAAGGAATGCTGATCCGTCAGAGGAGAGATTACTAAAACATCAGTGAGTGGGGTAACAGCTCTGACCAGTCTAGCCAGTAGTGGTTAGAAATGCTTTACAGGGGCCTGAGTCCAGCACGGGTGAAATACTAGTGAATCGCATGTCTGCTGGAAGCTGGTGTGAAGTCTCACGCCGGGTCACACAGGGGAGGACTAGCATCAATCCATTGCCCCAGTAACCGTCCCCCGTACCACCATGACTCTCCTCGGTGCCTCATACCACATACCCGTCCCCCCATTTAAATTGGCACCCTTCTGGTTGGTTCCGCGTCTGCACTGTGGGTAAAGCCCATATCTGCACAGCTCTCTCGCAGGCATAAATCTCCACGTTTTGGCTCTCGCAGACTTGCAATCCGCACAGATGTCTCGTCACCCATGCAGGGCGCTCACCTTACCTCTTGCTTCCTCTATCTCTGCATTGTATCTTAGCACCCAGTGATGAGTTCAACAGACAAAAAGTGGGAGACGGCGGCCTTCTTTGACCCCAGAGAAAATTGGAAAGGGGTCAGCCTTTGAGACATTCAGCAGCTCCGTAAACACGTGATGTCCGGCCCGGCTGCCTGGTATACCGGTCCAGGGAGATGAGCCTAGCGGAGACGGGACACTGATTTTTAGGATCGTATCTTATTTTCTGCTTATATAAGATTACGATCTCATGAGATAACATCATATAGCGTTAAAAAAAACAATCAACTTCCATTCTTCTCTCTGCCCCGAAGGGTTTGGAGACGGACAGCGTCTCCAGTTTCAGAGATCTCCGCTGCTACCTAACCTGCTGATGAAATGGTGCAAGTGTGAGGGGTGTTAGATCTTGATAGTGGCCGTCACCCCCGCCTTGACGCACCATGGCCGTCTCTCACCTCTGCCAGGGGTGTGTGGGGAGCGTGGAAGATGAATTTAAAGGGACCTCGGCTTTCGTGTACGTGATGGAAGTGCGGATGACGGCTGGACGTACCTTTAACATATAATAAAAGACTTCAACTCCAGGTTATATATTAGGGGGACCAAAAGACAACTCCCAGCACTCCCTTCCGTGAATTTCAAGCACAATAACCTAGTTCATGGTGCAATTCGGTTTTAAGCACCAATGCCGAAAACTGACTCCACGTTTAAAACCGGTCAAAAGACGCGGTTTCATTAACCTCACACGCGGAGGAAGGAAGATGGGGGAGGGCCGGCCTGCCATGCGGCCGGAAGTCTGATAAAATAACCGTGTAAACATATTATATTTTAAGATCCCTCTGTCATGCTGGCCTTTGGTGCTAGCTGCTGCACTCAACAACTTCCATGAGGCTCAGCCCACTGCTTCTGCATGTAGATTTGAGCGATTGATGCCCCACTTTCATTATTCAGAAGCGGCCGCGTGTGATGTCATACTCCTGCCACTTAACACCAGTCCCATCCATGTGTCATGCAGTTCACATGTCATAAATACCCTTTAGGGGGCAGATGACATCATCAAAACAGATACTTCAAAAGCAAGCTGTAGAAATGGTGGCTGTGCACACCTCATAACATTTTAAATAAGCAGAGGCGACATTTGTTTCAGGTGGGTGTTCAAGCACACTTTACAATCGCCTCCTGATTTAATAATTGATTTATATAGCGCCGTCATACTCCACAGCTCTGTACAATGGATTCTGAATCTGAACATCCAACTGATGCTTTCCCCCCCTGTTGCATTGCACCTGGACTCCTGCTTGCACACAGGTCAATTCATCTAAAAATACCTTTGATATGTGGCTGTCACTATTAGTCACTACAATAGAATCGTTATGAGGAGCTGCTGTAGGGTTAACGAAGTGTCCCAAGTATTTGAGTCCCCCCTATTGTTTCCATATAATTATTAAAGTTTATAACGTTAAACTATATATAATTGTAAATATACATTAAGTTGTCAGTTGAATGTGATACACGGAAAAACAAAGACCTGCTTTCCGGGCTTCTATTTACGAGTAAACAAAACCGCTTGCTTTTCCTACGCACGGAAGAGGTGACCGTGACACGCAAACCAGAGGGAGGCTAGGAACGCACTCTCATTCGTTACCGCCCCTCCTGCCGATGTGGCCTATCAGAACTACAGGTTTATCCATCCCCTTCGCGCCTTTACAGCCGAGCGCTAGAAGGTAGGCTTCAAGCGCTCGGCTGTAAAGGCGCGAAGTGGGCGGGGTTTAGCGAGGCTCTTGTGTAAGCGGGAAGAACGCTTTGACGAAAAAAGAAAGAGGGACACCATTTTGTATTTAAAAACGGGCGGGAATTTAAGCCTGTCGTCATGTGTATGTGGGATAACAACATAAGACATAACTATCAATAAAACTAAATTTGTATTACGTTATTTCACTTTGCCAGTGTAGACAACAAAGTATCTTATAACAGCTATTTGTTTTGCATGATATATTCATATTTACTTTTCTTTGAATGTGCACACACAGCTCTTGGGTAAAGTGCATGAATGTGGGAAAATGTCTTGGAAGCACTGTGTATGACAATAAATTATGTGGGAACCATGCTTTGCAGAAAAAAAGTCCATACATTCCAACTGTCCACTATTATGCTGGCCATGCCTGATTTGTTTGTCACTGTACCACCAAACTGTGCCACTGTATGACTGAAATGTCTTTCTATAATTCTTTACAAACATGAGCGTGATGAATGTAATGGGTGATCAGCAAAGTGGTAATTTTCAATTGTTTCTACATAGTGCAAGCAGTAATTATTAATGTATACATTTATTGTGTGTATATGGAGAGTATTTCTCAAATTACTAAAGTTTTTTCCCCAACAGGCTCCGAGTCGTTGCCGATGAATCTGATGGGTAGAACGATGACTATCGGCATGTCGGATGAGGGTGTTCAGGAGGAAGAAGAACCAGACCAGGATGTGGAGGTTACTCCAGAGGGGATGCTCCAACACACAAACCAAAATCTAGACTCTTTACCCCCAAAAAGTATTACGGGATATTGTCCCTCAGTTAAATTATTACTGTTGTTCCAAGAAATAATGGCTGGGCAGAGGCATCAGGAAAGTCAAAATTGGGTCAAAAATACATGAATTGGGGCAAAGACCAATAACATGTTTTGTGCTTAAAAAAATGAACACAGTTTATATGACTTTCTATTGATTATTTTTTTCAAATGAACATGATCAGAACAAGCGTACATTTTTTTTAGAAGACAGAAATGGGGGAAAGGACACTAGCATTTTTTCAGTAGTACATTGTTCTGTGCTTAAAAAGAAATAAGATTTATATCACTTTTTATTATTTTTTTTATAATCTCTTATAATGTTGCCATGAAAATGTGTCCTTTTGTCAGGATATCCCGGTGGAGGTTCATTTGAAAAAGTGACATCACATCTGATGTCAGCATGATGTCACTGCCACATTTACCTGCTAATTGTATAATAGGACATCACGTGGGGTTTCATAGCCTCTCTGTGTTTCCCCTAGATCTACATGTCCGTGATGTGGCATGCGGGGACGCTCGCCGTGTCATATTATAACCCGGGGGACTGCTGTGTGCGCTTCATGCCGGATACTGCAGATACTGACCAACTCAGGCTCCTTTCTAGAGGTGAGAGACACAGACGTAATTAATACCCTCCTTATTATAACTCTGTTTCCTGTGAGGTTTATACTTGTCTTCATTTGTTTTATTTCCCTTTTTCCAGTCTCAGTTGTATTATAACTTTCTTCTTATTGTTTTAGTTCTATTTTTATTGTTCTGGAGCTTGGCATACATGACTCATGATGAAGTGCAGCCCTTACTAACAATCGAGCCTCCTTGATATGTACCGTGATCTCTCATGCGGTGCATGTTTGGGGAGTATAACACATATAAATACCAAAGACGGTAAATATCCCCAGTAAACACATGGGAGTAAGTAAAGCATTGTGGTGCTCGGGCTTGCTGTACCTGGGAGCTTTAATGCTCTTCCCCTCTTTTCCCGAGAAGCGGAACAGTGGTAGAGCTCGGCGTGATCGAGTGGCAAAATCCGCACTGGGCAAAACGGGCCGGTTGGGAGGTATGGGGCCGGTTGCCTATAAAGATATGTGTGGGGTGCCATTGGGCACCAGCACATTCACTTACTTCACCCGATGGCCAGTCCAATCCTGCACTCGCCATTTAATTTACTTTGTACAGACTATCTGCTTCCTGAATTCTAATGCAGACAATGGAGGTAGCCATATTGGCCAAAGACTTATTGGACCTCGAAGGTCCCTTCCTACATCTTTTTCTCCCTGTTGTCCAAAATAAAAAGAAAGCAGCTTTGACTTAAGACTAAATTCTACGAACATTTCTTGCTCCTGTTTAACCGTAACCCAATGAAAAACATTTCCGACAATCTGTATTCTTAATAAGAACCTGTCTGGTGTGTTTTACGCATTACTCAGAGAGGTGAGGTTTGTCCCCCAGCTGTCTGTACTTCTTACGGGTAATGTTTGGTGTCAGCGTTTCTTCTGCTTGCCGTGTAGGAGATATGCCCTTAAAACGCAAAAATGCCTGCTGACAGAGAGTAGAGGTTATGTATAAAGGTCATATAGGTGTAAAAACATAAGAAAAATGCCTAAGATTATAATGAGCTAATGTCTAATGTATGGACTGGCACATTTGTGAATGAAAAGGTGCAGAAACACACCAAGTGGCACACTTTATGTATAAATGTTTGTTTGTTGCATTAAATGAATATAATAGACTTAAGCCCAGGGGATTCTTCTTCAAATTCCATCTATGTCGACCTCTTAAAAGGTATCAACCCTAAACTCCATTTCTCTTTGCGTAATTCAGCTATGTCCATTTGTCTTATCAAACTTGACCTCTGGATCTAAACCTCTGGTTTTGCACCTGTAGTAGAAAAATGTGCCAAAGCGCTGTGACACCTTTAACCGTAACCCTCGTTGACCGTTAATACGTTTGTTACGCACGGAATTTAAATAACTTGTTTCACCCTTTGGTTCTTGGATAATGTTTTTCGCTGTGGCGACGCCTGGCCCACGTAAATGTTCCTACGTCCCGCGTCTCAAGTTGCAGTTATGTTTTTTGTCTGGAAATCTGATCATTTGATTTCTTTGACAGCCCATGTGATCAAGTAGCTGATTTGAGTGGGTGATATAACCCGATCCCCAGATCACCCGCTTTTCTCCATTGTGGAAGCTGAGAATAAGCGGCACCTGAGGTGGGCTTCTGTAGGAGGAGGTGTTGTCCGCAGAGCTCCTAATCATAGACTGATAAAATGATTCTCGTTTATACTTTATTAACATTCGGTCATAAACTATGAGATTTCGCTGCCTACACAACCCCTTCTTTTACTTTTGTTCACCGCACTTCCCAGTATCGTATTTTAGTGTTTTTTTTTCTGTGTGTTTTAGTTTAGTTTGAATACAACTGTATAAATATCAGTGCAAAGAATAAGTATTTTGGTTTAATTATTGGATTCATTTTTTTTAACTTTTTAGGATATGTTTTTGAGGGTATTGTTTTACCGCTGTGGGCAAACAGCCCGTGGAAGGCAGCTGGTAATGTGTGGGATCGGGGCAATCTGTGACGAAAAAAAATGTTTACGTTTTTTATTTATGTTGGCTTCGTTACCATCAGATGAACATTCTCATTTATCCACCTGACACATTAACGTATGCTTGTGTTGTCTTATAGTTGTATTTGATCTAAAACCAAGATGTATTGTGACGAGCGCAAAACAAGATCAGACCCTGTCAGACTTTTTCCAGACTTTGAGTAAGTGCCGGACTTTCTCATTCCTCTGTAGTTACAATATTTCTTTAACTAAATAACATTAACAGAGAGGTCTGTAGCGTCACTGAGCATCGTGAGTATCCTGGAATACAGACCTTATTATTTTTCAGGATAACTACTAGTAACCTTAACACTCTTTTTCTTTAATGTGTCCCCAATTGTAGGCGGCGAAGGGCAGAATGATGGACGGTTAGGACCCGAAATAGTTCTATTTCCAAATGTGGATTTTGGTAAGATATTATAATTGTGTTTGGTAGGGAGATAAAGTGTCTTTACTCCCCCCAGCAGCTGTAGAGCTATTGAATGAAACAATGTTACTAATATAATTCATGTAGAGCTCCAGGAGTGAATCTGTTGCTCGCTCCTGGAAAACATTAGCTCGTAATTTTGAACTCGTTGGGGATCAGTGATGCCGGAGTTTATAACACATGAAGGGGCAGCCGCTGCTTCAGTAAAACACAAGCTGGAGGACCTGGAAGAATAGGGCTTAATGTAGTTATCATAAAATAAAAGATGAAACTATCAAGGAATATATTTTTTTCCATTCCTCTGAACCTTTGCAGTAATCTGCTTCTAGGTAAGCAAAGAAAGAGGGTATCTTTAATATAATTAAAAACAAATAATTATAAGCTAAGGAGCACTTTTTTGCTTTAAACATGTATTACATCTATAGATATATAATGACCGTATGTCTCTACATGGCTCTCCCCTTTATCAATTAAGGGGACCTCTAGACCAATAAGTGCCTCCGCTCAAATCTGTGATCTTTAATATAGTTGTCTCAATTCTCTTGGATTAACTAATTTCAAGCAGTAGTGAGTTCTTTGCTTTTTACCTAAATTTATATTATAAAAAATGGCTTCCAGTTTATCAGAAAACAGGAGTATGACAGTGTTTTATCACAGAAAGTTGTCTATGGATAGAAATTGTACATCAGGGATATCCGATAACACATACAGAGGATACACTAGGATAGAGGATGAGATAAGGATGCAAACACCAGCAATGGATGCATTCCAAGTGAAACCAACCGCAGTACCCTCTGATGTATAGTATCCCTATGGGCAAAAGCACATGAGTCCTAAGTCTGTCGCCGATATGGGAGCTTTAGGAACAAAACGATTGAGCTGGACGTGTATAATTCATAATTAATGTGGGGAGATATCCTCAGTCTACACACAGATGCAGTATTAGCTTAGCTTTTCTTGCACGAGGGGATGACTTCCGAGTGTTTTGAAGTTGGTGACCAGAAATGCTCAGACTGCCCAGTAGCTTCTGGCTTATGATTCCGAGTCACTTTACCCAGATGCCTTTTTCTTCTAGCTCTACCCCACTGTAATGGGAATAAGAAACACAAAGCTCTGGAGCATAAAGACTCTGTTTCTAGACAATGGATATTATACATTGGAGGGGTAGAGACATGCTTGTATCCCACTTCTGTCTTAGGGCTGCAGGTCAGTAAACAGAGAATTCTGGCTGGGAACTTCCCTGCTTTACCTTCTAAACTCACTGAAACGGAGAAGATCCTGCACCTCTCCTCCATCATCCCCTTTGACTGTCCGCTCATGGTGAGAAGTTTCAACCTAATTATCCACCTCCCTATTATCCATCATCTGTTCTATCTGTCATTTTCAATATGGTTTTATATATATATATATATATATATATATATATATATATATATATATATAGAGAGAGAGAGATATATATATATATATAATTTTATTATTATATATTTTTTTTATATTATTATTATATATTATAACCAAGGATTGTCACTCAGTCCAGAGAGAGAATTTTACCTCCTCTCGTAACTTTCTTTCTTTGGCATTCCCTAGGGCTGTTAATCAAGAATGGCTTATGCCTATCTCAAAATGTTTTCTTCCACATTTCACTGTTTTTCTATAATTATGTCATTGCTTGATACTGCCCAACTGTCCAGTGATAAGGAATATCATTGTTTGAGGATCCTGTTTTTCTTTCCTTTCAGATCCGTACGCTGGGAGGGCTGTTGAAGTTCTTGGATCGTAGAAGGATTGGTGTTCAGCTAGAAGACAGCAGCGTAGGAGTCCCTATACTGAGCCTCAGAAAATATGTGTTGTACGTTTCATTTTAACTCTTTAAGATCATTCTGTCCTATATCTGTATCACCCTGCTTATGGAGGGACAGAGTCACCTTATTGTCCCACAATGTTATCTTCATTCTGACAGAAACTGGCTTATCGTTCTGTTTCCATGGTATTTTATAAGTAGGGGTTTTCACCCTAATATTTCATTATATCAACCCTCCTAGAAATGTAATACAATTGTTTTGATATATTTCAATCCATGTTACATAATAATAATAATAATAATAATAATAATAAAAAAAACAGTTTAAAAGAAAGCACAATGTTTAAATAAAAGTTGATTTTTGTTCTGTCCCACCAGGACTGATATCGTGGATATGGATCACGACACGTATAGGTAAGGGGGGTTCCTCTTAATCTTCACAATAGATTGCAGAAACACAATTTACGTCTGTTATAACATTGGCCATTCTGGTTTCTTCGGTCTTGGAAGACAGTGTATAAGGAAACTTTGCTTCTTGTGGAATGATTTTTTTAGAGCCTAAATGTCTAAAAATTACAGATACTCAGCAGTGTTATTCTTCTTATTCTTCTTATCAGTGTCCTGCAGATATTCAAAAGTGAGGTCCATCCATCAGTGTATAAAATGTCCTCAAGTGTGAAGGAAGGACTGAGTCTGTATGGTAACTGCTCTACTGTATACCACCTTCTGCCTCACCCTGATATTTCCATTGTTTATTTTGCTTAACTTTTACATTATTAGCCGTACAATTATTAACTAAATTATGAGGTTTTGCTATCCCTGACTTTCTGTTTGTTAATAAAAAAAATATAGTTTACCGATAACATATAAGAGACAGTTTAAAAAAAAAAATGGATTCCTCTCGTTATCCTTTTTGGGAACATAGAATTTATTGACAGATCAGACCCATTCGGCCCCCGTCTAGTCACCTTTTTTCCTGCTGTAAAAACTCAAACCTTAATCAGTCCTTGGTTTGGATTTAGATTCAGGAGCCATATGTCTACCCAATGCTTGTTTAGAATCCCTCACTGTGTTAACCTCTACCACTTCTGCTGGGAGGCCGTCCCACTTATCTACCACCTTCTCAGTAAAGGAAATTTCCTTACATTACATCTAAACCTCTGACCTTCTAAGTGTAGAATATGGGCTCTTGTTCTAACATTTCTCCTGTTTTACCTAGTGTGTTTTTCAAGCCTAAACTCAAAATGCGAAAAAGCAGTATTGCAGCCTGGCGTGGCTGAACAATAAAAATATGTTATAATATGTCTGTTTTCTGTGAGGGCTTCTGAACCGTTGCCAATCCAGGTGGGGAGAAAACACAATGAGGTGCGTGTTTTCCAACTTTTTTAGTGATTAGAAGGTCGGCATCAGTGGTAAATCCTGTGAGGTTTTCAGGTGGGCAAATGTTAGCATGCAAAGGCATGAGTCTAGCCAGTCGACTTAACCCTTCACTCGACTGACCGCCCAACTTCTTAGCAAATAGACCCAGTGATACATATTATAGACCACTGCATTGCGGCATGTTTGTGCTTTAATATATGTTGTGTTTTGTATCATTTTTAAGTGATATTTTGTCATTCCTTGTGGGTCATTTTGATATTTTGTTAGATTATTGAATGAGGGATCTTAATCTTTAGAGGTTAGAAGTCAGCTAAATCACACTGTAAATGAGATTGCCTCCAAAAGTGGAACTAGTTATTTAATTGGTGTTCCTAATATACCTGTATGCAAGCCGTATGTTTTTAACATGTGCATTAAAGTATCCTATTCTCGTCACACATGTCACACGTTTACAGACTGTGGATGATGCAGCCCACCCGGGACCTGGCCATGCTGAAGTCTCGCCTGGACGTCATTGAGTTTTTCATGATCCCTCGTAATCTGGAAATTGCGCAGAACCTCCAGAGCTGTCTGAAGAGCATAAAGAACATCCCTGTAAGTTTGGGCTTTGTCAACACATTCTTTCTTTACCTTTTCAATCATCCCCAAGCAGTTTATTTTTTACCAATGCGACCATTACTCAGTTCCCGTCAGTTAATGCCGTTGCCAGCTTAGTTTTCGGGGGTGGAATGTCTCTTAGTATGAACCACGAGGAGCATGTGAAATATTATCCCCAGATAGTTTCATTGTATCTAGTGCCTGCTTGTACTGATATAAGAAGGCTGTTTAAGAACGAGCCTCTTCTCCTTGTATCATTTATATTGTATATTTTTAAAACATGATATAAACTGTGTGTTTTGTGTACCTTTTGGTTTTCACACGCTTAATTTACCCATCTGCTTACAGAAAGATAACCAGTGTGTGAGTAAAAAAGATATTGCCTGTCTTTAAACTCTGTACCTGGACACGTGTTTATGCCTTAGGTGGCCCAGCACTTTTATAGCAACAATAGAAATGGTAACGCTAACGCTAATGGCTCAATTAAACAGATAGTTCTGGGTTTTATGTCACTGTATTACCCCTTTCTATCTCTTTCAGTTTGATATGCCATATTTATCTTCAGTGCCTACTGTTTGATTTGACTCTCATACTCTCTGTTCTGTTTCAGCTGATATTAAAGCGCATGACACTCTCTAATACCAAGGTGTCTGACTGGCAGGCTCTCTACAAGGTATTGTTGACTCTCACAGACCTAATGTCAGATGTTCTGCAGGTCACCAGCTCTCCAGCTACCTCTCCTAGGGATCTTGGGACTTGTAGTCCTTCAAAAGCTAGATAGCCACAGATTGCCAACCTATTTTCTATTGTTTTCTGTCTGCCTTGCGGCTTTTTCTTAATGATAATTCCCTGTACGTTTTTCTCATCCCTCTCTTTTCAGACAGTGTACAACGCTGTGTGTATCGGAGACACCTGCCGGTCCCTGCCTCAGACCGTCTGTCTTTTCTCTCGCACGTCATCAGCCTTCAGCAACGACCTCCGCTATATTGCCAGCATAATCAGCAAAGTGGTCTGTACTCCTCTATTATTATTTTTATTATTACTGCTATTATTATTATTACTTCACAGCTCAATTCCACTATATTGCGATAAATACAAAGACAAAGTAAAACCATATACATGATTAAGGCTGAGGACAGTATTGCGCTGAGCTAATGATTTATTTGGGTTTTGTATTAAGCTTCTCATGCTTTGCTGTTTTAAGAGAGGTCTGTTCCTCCAACATATGAAGTGACACAATCATTAAACATGTTGGACGGCTCAGCCTTATAAAATTATATTGCTGAGGCCTTTGCCTACAGTAAGTGACAACATTGGCATCCCGGTGGTGTTTGGAAATGTACAACTTTTTTGCTGAAATAATACTCCCAATCAACCTCTCCTACACACATTGAAAAATATTTAAGGTATGACCTTCTATCGACCTATCTATTTTCTGTTAGGGCTATCGTCAGGGGCGTAACTAGACGCCTCAGGGCCCGGGTGCGAGAATCTGTTAAGGGCCCCCCCCACCCCACCCCCTCACCCCCCCCTCACCCCCCCAAAAAAACATGATTTTTACCCAACAATTATTTTTCAACTAATTCAACAAATTCAATTTACATATTGAATCATATCTGTAAAAATATCAAAGAAAAAGGGGCGCATGTACAAAGGGCATAATCCAGGGGTGTCCAAGTTTTTTCTGCAGTGGGCCACTTCATCAGAATTGTATACGTGCGCAGGCCGCACTCATTTTTCACTGTGACAAAAAATATGGCCTTTAATAAAATATGCAGATTAAAATAAAGTAAAATGACACAAAACCTTTACTCTTCCTCTCACTGATTTCTGGGCCTTGAAAGTTTTGCGACTACAAATTCAGGATTCCCTAGATTTATTCTAGGGATGAACTAAAATGAAAATTCTGGACCAAAACATTCAGGGTTCACTTAACCAAAACCGAAAATGACCCCCACCTTTAAAAATACTAATAAAAACTCACATGTTTAATAAAAGTAGGTAACACACAATTGGACAAAATTAGCAATATGACTTGGCATGATAGGAGTGTGATTGCTAACAGCAATCACACTCCTATCATACCCAGGCAACCAGTAAATGCTGGTACCTAGGCATGATGGGACTGTGCTCGCTGTGATTGCTGTTAGCAATCACACTCCTATCATGCCAAGTCAGCCAGTAAATGCTGGTACAGGGTGGCTGTAAGTGATGTGCAGACCCCATACTGCTGGCAGCATCACTACACAAGGGGGGCAGCTAGCTAGGTTTCAGCATGTACTGGCTGACTTGGCATGATAGGAGTGTGATTGCCAACAGTAGTCACAGTCCCATCATGCCTAGGTTCCAGCACTTACACATCCATCCAGTAAATGCTGGAACCTAGGCATGATGGGACTCTGATTGCTATTAGCAATCACACTCCTATCATGCCAAGTCAGCCAATACACGCTGGTACAGGATGGCTGTAAGTGATGTGCAGACCCCATACTGCTGGCAGCATCAATACACAAGGGGGGCAGCTAGCTAGGTTTCAGCATGTACTGGCTGACTTGGCATGATAGGAGTGTGATTGCCAACAGTAGTCACAGTCCCATCATGCCTAGGTTCCAGCACTTACACATCCATCCAGTAAATGCTGGAACCTAGGCATGATGGGACTCTGATTGCTATTAGCAATCACACTCCTATCATGCCAAGTCAGCCAATACACGCTGGTACAGGATGGCTGTAAGTGATGTGCAGACCCCATACTGCTGGCAGCATCAATACACAAGGGGGGCAGCTAGCTAGGTTTCAGCATGTACTGGCTGACTTGGCATGATAGGAGTGTGATTGCCAACAGTAGTCACAGTCCCATCATGCCTAGGTTCCAGCACTTACACATCCATCCAGTAAATGCTGGAACCTAGGCATGATGGGACTCTGATTGCTATTAGCAATCACACTCCTATCATGCCAAGTCAGCCAACACACGCTGGTACAGGATGGCTGTAAGTGATGTGCAGACCCCATACTGCTGGCAGCATCAATACACAAGGGGGGCAGCTAGCCAGGTTTCAGCATGTACTGGCTGACTTGGCATGATAGGAGTGTGATTGCTAACAGCAATCACAGTCCCATCATGCCTAGGTTCCAGCACTTACACATCCATGCTATCACACACACACACACACACTCATTTATTCATATAATCGTTAATTCACAGATTAATTCCCTCAATCACACACACTCATTCAAACACCCTCCCCACCCCCTTACCTGCACTGCATCTCCCTTCGATGCCGCTCACAGACTTCAGCAGGGGGCGCGGCCTCCCTCTGCCTTCTCTGCTAAAGCACAGAGGAAGTAGGAAGTCACGTGAACTCCGCTTCCTCTGTGCTGTCCAGAAGACCCTCCCACAAGTAAGTAGCAGGGCTTGAGGTGCGGCTCGTGTAAGATCGGTTGCCCTGGCTGCCGATCTTACGCGGGCCGCACCTCGAGGTCTCGCGGGCCGCATTTGGCCCGCGGGCCGCATGTTGGACGCCCCTGCCTTATTTAAAAAAAAAAAAAAAAAACTTAAAAAAGATTTCGGGCGGCCCCTTGGCTTGGGCCCCCCTGCCGCCGGGGCCCGGTCGCAGTCGCGACCCCTGCGACCCCGGTAGATCCGCCACTGGCTATCGTTTCCCACCAAGACTCCACACACTCATTTTCTAGAAGGTTTGTTCTGTACAGAGGTGTAATCAGCGGAAGACTGGATTGTTGCTGTTTTATATTTTCTCTTGTTATAATTAACATACTCAAAGCAAGCAGATTATTTACCTACACACTGCCCAGGGTCTCTCTAACCCTTCACCTGAGGGCTGTGTTCTCTTATTCCACATAGCCAAAAAGGCAGAGAAAGGGTCCTGATATCAGAAGCGAGATGTGTGTGCTTACGCACACGGGGCATGTTTTCCTGATTAAAATTGCTGATTATTTTTCTATCCTGCCACTTTGCCATCCACTTTACTTCCATCTCCACTGCTTTCTTTTTTCTGCATATTTCCTGGATTGCCGGTAGGTGGATTTTGAGGAAAGCCTGGCGGAGAAGCGGTTCTGTATTAAACCCTTTGTGGATCCTGCTGTGGATGAAAGTGAGTTACACAATACCCCTGATTCTTTAATACACCTTACACTCAGTTAAGGTCGCGGGTGAAATCATATGAATTCCAATGTCGTTCTCTGTGAGTTATGATAGTTTACTCACGTTTGATGCACTCATTTGTAAGTCTGTTTTCTTTCGTACAGAGAAACGTCGGCTGCAGGGACTGTCAGATTTTCTCACCGAGGTTGCCCGAAAAGAGCTGGACACCTTGGACAGCAACATCCCATCCTGCTGTATAATCTACATTCCTCTGGTGAGAAAGGCTGAAAAATCTCACCGAAGAAGCAAGCATTTCTACAATTAAATGCATATTAATTATATATACACTGCTGTGAAAAAGTATTTGCCCCTTCCCGATTTCTTCGGTTTTTACTTAAGTGTTTCAGGCCATCCAAATAAGTTTAATATTAGATAAAGATAACCTGAGAAAACACAAAATGGCCCTATGTGAAAAAGTAATTGCTCCCTTACATATTAAATAAAATTTCACTAGACACTAGACACCAGGCGTGATTACTGATGGCCATGTTGAATCGAAACATCAATTTAATAAATTAAATAGTCTTGCAAAGTGAAGTCTACGAAAGGGTCTCATAAGGCAGCACTAAAGACATTCAGGAGCAGATGAGAAACAAAGTATTTCAGTCTGAAAAGGGTTACAAAGCCTTGTCTAAGGCCGTGTGACTCCAGTGAAAGAAGGTGAGAGCTATTATCTACCAATGAATTCTGTTCTCTACTAGAAAATCCTGTCTGGCCACTAGTTTGTGACCTAAAGCTCAAGCGCGGTTGACAATGATCCAAAGCACACAAACAAGTCCACCTCTGAATGGCTCAAAAGAAACATAATGAAGGTTTTGGAGGTTGAGTCAAAGTCCTGACTTGAATCTGATTGAGATGCTGTTGAGGTTCATGTTCAAAATGCTCAATGTTTTTTGAATTAAAAGGATTCTGCCAAGAAGCGTGGCCAGAATCCCCCCAGAGTGATGTAAAAGACTCACTGGCAGTTATTGTAAAGGTTTGATTGCGGTTGTTGCTGCCAAGAGTGGCAGAAGCAGTAATTAGGTTTAGGGGGCAATAACTTTTTCACTTGGGAGATATAGGTTTGGATGAACTCTTTACTTTTAATAAATGACATGCATTTTGTTTTTGCTCACATTGGCTTTGTCTTGAATTAAAATTAGTTGGATGATCCAAAACACTTAAATGTGACAATTAAGCAAAATTATCAAATATATCAGGAAGGGGAAATACTTTTTTTTACAGCACTGTACATCCTATGGGATTTTTTTGCGTATGAGAAGTTCTAAGCAAAGTACATTTTTGTGTGAACACTCGCAGTCAGTAGTGGAGACAGGTCTCTTTTTTTCTAGAATATATTCATCATAAAACTGTTGCATTGCTGATAATCTGAGTTTTACCAAAGTTGCGGTAAATTATATTTTCATTTGCAAGTTCATTCAAATTTAAGAGCGTTTACTCTATAACCAGGGGCTGTCAATGAGTGGATGAAAGTTATATTAAATAATTGTAATTAGAACTCAGCGAGACTTAAAACCTTTCCCTTAGGAACCTGTTTAATAAAGCATAATCGGTACCCAATAAACTGAGTAAAAGGGGTAAATGGTTCTTTACTAGCAGTCGTATACTGACACCTAGGGGTTAATGTGAGTACCACATTAATGGATAATCTATAGAAGGATATACTGTATATAAAAGGTTATGCAAGCGTTTGATCTTCTTCGTTAGATTGGATTCCTTCTGTCCATCCCACGTCTCCCATTCATGCAGAACAAGAGCGACTTTGAGATTGCAGGCCTGGAATTCATGGTAAGGATCCAAACAAAGAAACAGAGTTTGCTTCCAGTTAAGATCAGTCGTTGGTCTTGTCTTAGATCCAGGAGCCATACGCCGATCCCATGCAAGACTAAATTCCCTCTCTGTATTAGTCTGAACCACTTCTGATGGGAGACTGCTCCATTTATCTACCGCTTTAACTACGAACACACTACTTTTTAAAAACGGGCTTTATGTGATAATCATATTGTTTTCTAAATGATGCCATAAAGGGACTCAATTTTATGTGGCGAATCAAGACTGATAAATAGTATTTTTCTTCACGTGACTTACTAGTATGTCGTTACCTTATGTATGTGTGAATCAGTTCCTATCAGAGGACAGACTCCACTACAGAAGCGCCCGAACCAGAGAGCTGGATTCATTACTGGGAGATCTTCACTGTGATATCAGAGGTTAGTGACGGACTGAGGCAGATCAATGATTTGTGGGGAAAGTTGGAGCCGGGGATCGGTGAGTGGAGAATATTCTGCAGAGAACTGGAGACGTGGAACGTTATGAGTTGTGGAATTAACATGTTTCCTGACAATCCTGGAGGAGACAAAGAGGCATAGTGGTCTATTCACTATGATGAGTACGCTCAGTCCAACTCGAGTATTGACATTAAATTTAACTCTATACAATATTTTCTGCTGAACTTGTCAGAACTTCTCAGGGCCGGGGATTCTGATGAATTTAGTGTTGGGCTTATGGAGGAGCTGCTGCAGAAAACGTAACTTAAAAGGAACCCCCGTGTTAACATGTCTGCAGAGAGTTCATCTTCAAATTCAGGTTTTAAGAAAAACTTGATAGCATAAAGTAGATGCCAAGCTGGAGCTACAGATTTCTGGTGAGTCCTGCAGGACCGGAACTCCTTGGAGCTGGAAGAATGTCTGCAGCGAAACTCTGACGCTGAGAGAGAGAGAGTGAGCACTCACTGAGTAAGCAAGCAAGGAGTGAAAGCAGAAATAATGGAAACTGTATTGAAAGACACAATTTTTCCCACGCAGATCACGAGACTATGATCATGCATCAGCTGCAGACTTTGATACTGGAGAGGTCAGCTGTGCTATATGATGTGACTGAGTACGTTGGGCAACTGGATGCCCTCCTTGCGTGGGCAGTCGCTGCCCGGGAAAATGGATATGTACGCCCTCGTTACACTGCAACAAACACCATCCGCATCAAGGATGGGAGGTGAGGAACAACACAGGAAAAATCTTCTTCATCCTGGTAACTAAGTAAAACAAGCTCTGTCACTTACTGGTCCAGCCCCAGATCCCCCAGTTACACCGCTCACTCTCTTTTACTCCTGGAGATGCCAGTTTCTATATCTGTGTCAGGAATAGAGGTGCCACTCGTATTAAAAGCTATGCTTATTCTGCTTCTCCCACAGACACCCACTAATGGTGTTCTGCTCTGGAACATTTGTCCCAAATTCTACTCAGAGTGAAGAGAAAGAAAAAAGAATAAAAATACTAACAGGACCCAACTCGTGTGGAAAGAGCGTATATCTGAAGCAGGTAAGTGTTAGAAAACAGGGAGCTGGGATAGCGTAGAGACACATTAGAGGAAAAAAGAAGCAAGTCTTATTACTTTGTGCAATTTGCCATCATCTTCATCCTATGTCCCACTTTAATTGTTTAACTTATTTCCTTTTGTCTCCCAACCCAAACTCTCGTTTAGTTATTTACCATTCACAATTCTCATTTCCCTCTGTACTCCCCACTCTATTTTTGTGTTTTCCTCTTTGTCTTTTACCTCCTGATATCACCTTGCCCTCCTGCCTATATCTTACTTTACTTAAGAAAATCTTAATTAGACGTCAGCAGAATACAATAGAAGCCTTTATTGGCCACCAGATGGTCAGGTGACATTACTAATTAGTGTTAAAAAATATCTTACTGTTTATCCCAAATACAGGTTGGTCTTATTGTCTTCATGTCTATGATTGGAAGCTACATCCCTGCCGCAGATGCAGAGATCGGCCCCATCGATGGGATCTTCACACGGATCCAAACCCGCGAGTCTGTATCACTTGGTCTTTCCACCTTCATGATTGATTTGAACCAGGTAAGAAAGAAAATTTTCAAGAGCCAGATACCCCACCAGGGTTATTTAATTACCCCCACACACCACTGCACAAGTGTGGAGGAAGAGGGGCAATCATCACCTCTCTTAGTTAATGGGGGGTCATGGGGACCCGTATTTAATTTTCAATGTAATTATTTTTTATATACTTTAATGTAACAGGGGCATTTTAATTGTTCAACTTACAGGCCACGACATGCATGTTTACATTGACCTTGCATGCCTTCGCCCGTATCTCATAAAATTTTAAGTCGACAGCACTCACATGAGATGGGCTTGGCTGATCATCAATCACTCAATAAAGACAAAAGACCTGCTGAATTTTAAAACGGTCACAGATTTTATTAAACACCTGCGACATACATAAAAGTAAACTTCAAATATGTTAACATATTTTCATAACCCGCAATTAGCCCCAGCTAATAAAATCATGACATCATAACAAATGAACATCCTAGCTTACCAGGACGAGATTCCCCCGGGAATGCTGACGCAGGCATAAACGATGTTAAGACACATATCGGCGTCCTCCCTGCACATCCCATGAGGAGTCCTGACTTCCAGCTAGCACCACCCCACTTGCCATACCTCAGATGGCCAACTCCTGCACTGAAGCCAGACCCCGAGAGACCCCCTGCCACCCCAAGAACAAAACAAAACAAGGGAGGGCGGACGGAGACTTCACTTGGTATAATTTGTAAAAAATGAGGGAGATCACCTCTGGGTAGAAATAAATACCCCTTTAGGGGGGGGGGTAACAGCAAACAACAGTGCGATAACGGAGGGTCGCCACTGGGCTAACACACAGAAAGAGATGATTTACACCTTGACTTACCACTGAACTTCCTGGTGAAAAGACCCACTTGGCTCCATACATCCTTACTGTGCCTTTAGAGAAAGGCAGAGACAAGAGAGTAGAAGGGGATTCTTACGGATGGTGCTTTTTTTCTGCCCTAGAAAGTGGCAACACTGGGGCTGCTGCATGGATTTAGGGAAAATATGGTTAGTAACATGTTCTATCTACTTATTTTTTCATCCAGGTGGCAAGAGCTGTGAATAATGCAACTGAGAAGTCACTGGTTTTAATCGATGAATTTGGCAAAGGAACCAATACGGTGAGAATATTAATTTACAATTACAATGTTACAATTCACACCCTGTACTACAGACTACTGGCAATGGGCCACCTCGAAGAAAAGGCTGTCATCTCCCCAGCTGCCTGTAGCTTCCCTGCAGGGGAAGAGACAGATGTATAGCTCTTTCTTGGGTTGACTCACGACTGGTAAGTGGAGTTAAGGGTTAATGTTAAGATATGAGTTGTTGGCGAGTAGATCCGAGAACTCACAACCTTAGACTTTGCAAATTGCTGGCAAGGTCATGTGAGCCGGTTGTCTTTGCTTGAAACATAAAAATTTATGAAAAGGATAAGGGAGGTAGGAGGCGCAGATGGACGCCATGCATTCAGGTGTAACGTTACTGTAACTCCCCCGTTTCACTGGACGTGGGCTATTGGGGAAAGTAAGAGGGTTTATCATATTATCCACCAAAGTTCATAGGGTAGGAAAGAGGGGGACAGGGGTTGGTCCACAATTTACTCTTTTTTTATTTTACTGTAATATTTTCAAATTGCTGTAATTTTTAACCCATGTGCACTTGCATTCAGTGAATAGTCCCATCTTCCTGCGTCTATCTACAGTACCGGCAATGTTCAGCGCTGTATATATTATTTTCTCTCGTTTATAGGTAGATGGCCTGTCTCTCTTAGCTGCTGTTATCAGACACTGGATAAATCAGGGGTCTCAATGTCCTCACATTTTCTTGTCTACAAACTTCCACAGCTTAATACAGCTCAGAATACTCCCAGATGACCCTCTCTTACATTATCAGGTGAGATCATTTCCCAGAGGTAGGTATACAACATACAGTGTGTGAGAGTGAGCTGTATAAATACAATGTATCACTGAGGATCCCTCCCAGAGCTGGCTGGACATTGTGTGGGTGTTATAGAGAGGGACTGTATAAATACAATGTATCACTGATGATCCCACCATGGAGCTGGATGCACAACATAGCATTCCAATTCTATCTGTATACCTACACTAAGGATACAGAACTCTATAAAGATGCAAAGCGTGGGAACACCTATATACCCACCAAAAACATACTCTTAGAATGACCGTTGTACTGGTGTGGGATTATTATTGCGTTACAATAGGCTTTACCATAATTATCAGATATTTATTTATTTATTAGGAAAATTATTAATTTAAATGGATCACTGTGTAGTTATGTGTAGATACGACAAGGCCAGTCACCTGTCTACACATAAGCAATGAGTATCACTTATTTATGATGCAGACAGTCTTGGCCGTGTACACTGCAGGCTATACGTGTATGATGACCCATTAGCTAATAGGACGAGACATTGCAGGCCCGTGTATTGTGTGTTTAGTGCATCACATGGACCCGCTGGGGTAGAATGCATTAAAGAGAATGTGTTTGTTAAAATCCCACCCAGAGGTAATTCCTTGAAGTGTTAGCGGAGATAAGTTGTATGAATGTGATCCGTTACTCATGGGGGCTCTGTGGCCTGTAGACCCTGGAGTGGTGCCTGGATGGAGAAGAGCTGGTGTTTTTCTATCAGATGAAAGACGGGGTGTCGGAAGCAAGCCAAGCAGCCAGGGTGGCAGCCATGGCTGGTTTACCAGCCAATATCATCAGGCGAGGAATGGAGGTGAGAAAGAGGTCTCTGCAGGGATCAGGAATTACTTTCAACTCTGTGCGTAATATCTCCGCGCAATAAAAAACTTTGGAGAAGGGTTTCAGTAAAGCGTCCCGCACTCGCTTCTCGCAGGACCTTCTTGGTCACTAGGTTTGTAGAAGCTTTGTTGGTTTATTTATCGGTACTGCGCCTTTTGTGGAGGCATTCGTAATCTACGTCCACGTCTGTTCAGCACCACGTCTAAAGAAGCAGCCAATATTAATGTGCGCCTAAGAAAACATTTTATGTTGCATAATGGATTTTTAAAGATAAAAGTATCCGTGGAGACACAGTGTGAACATACGGTCAATCGCTTATGGAATCACCAAGAACAGCTTCGCTACCCACGGGTCTGGTTGACTTTGAAAAGACAAATTTCAGCCAAAAATGGTTACACTCTGATTCCAACATAACTTGTGATATCCTGAGAAGAGAATGTTTGCCTTTTCTCTAATTTAACAGCTTTTTTGGGTTGGCAGCATAATCATGGGAGTTAAAACTCGGGGTTAAACAGATAAAGGCATTTGTCATATAGCAGGGCATTTGCTCTCAGGCTGCAGCTGATGAATCAATGTTAATTATTAATATAAGCATAACTAGGAACTATTCCTGGTATTACAGGATACTTGAGGATGACAGCTTGCTCACTGCCCCAGTCACACCGAAATGATTACTATTAACCCATTTACTTTCATGTCAGGGATATATCACAACATAGAGCTCCATCAGGGGTTAAAAATGTATTATACATTCAATCAGGAAGCGACCGGCAGCAACAAAGAGTTAACCACACAAAGAAAATAAAAAAGGAACAAAAAAATAAATATTTCACGTTTGTTGAGACAACGGTACGACATGTTCATGCAATTAGTGGCAGGACACGCCAGTGAGGAATAAGTATGGAAAAAGTATTAGTACAAAAAAAATATTTCGCTAAAAGCAAACAGGGCAAAGAGAAGATAAATGGACCGATGTAAGTGAGGATTCCACGACGAGGTTGCTATGAGATCTACGAAGCGGCTTCAGGATGACGTGTCTGTCACCGCCATTTGTTTCCAGATTTTGCAGTAGTCAGACGTATTCCACCTTTGTGCTTAATACAGATTTCTGGTGTCAGCCCGCTGCGCTTCTATAATGAAAAATAAAGAGTATAATGCTTATAATGAACCAAACAGAAATGCGCTGATTCCTTTCCCTAACGTAATGCCCCCACGCTCTGTACTCTGCTTCTGTATACGCCAGTAACTCCTACTATTTGCTGACTTCGTATTTCCAGGTATCGGAACTGTTCCGAAGCGGTCGTGCTATCGAGTGCCTTAACCCGGAAGCAAAGAAAGAAAAAATGAAAAAGTAAGCGAGATACGGAATAGTTTCCTTATTCTGTTGATATTTTCTTTTCCATTATCATGATTTTGCTTCATTTTCCCACACTGTCCCTTTCTTTACTCTCTGCGTTTTCGTCTCCATTCTGCTCCATATTCTGTGGTTCTCTCATATTTATTATTCTTCCGTATAGGTGTCAGAATATGGTCTCGTCTTTCCTTAGTCTAGACCTTGAGGATCCGCAGCTTGATTTACAAAATTATATGACCAACCATGTTCTCCCGTCATCTAACATCCTATAAGCATGTCCACCGTCCCGCCTCAGCCTCGTAATACCGCGTGTCCGTCTGTGCGCGGTGAGTTCAGTGTTAAAAATATTAAAAGTTCTAATTAAAGACCCTGAATTTTCAGTCTATAATCTCATTACACACCAACTATTACACCGGTGAACTATTACCCCTTCTGACACAAAGCATTTCATGGGGGTTAGTTTGTAGGAGTCACCCTATCTATGGAAAAAATCCCCCGATGGAAAACCTTGTGTCAATGTGGGGTATTTTACAATGACACGTAACTCGCGCAGACTCACACCAGAGTGCCCGTAAACACCGGGTCATGTAACACAACGTGTGTGGTCGGGGTATGTGGGTATAAATTAAGGGGGCTCTTGGCTGTACTTGCCTCTAGACCATAAAGTCACATCTCTCCCCTGAGCTTATGAGTTACCGGCAGCTATTTGAAATATGGAATGTGAGGAACCGGCACATTTCAAAACGAAAAACAGATTAAAAACCCAAAAATATTAAAACTACATCCTTAAACCATAATGCCACTTTCTTATAGCGGTTCCAGGCCCTCTACTTTACTCATATATATATATATATATGTATTGCACGCTCATTGAATGGATACATCTTATGATGTTTATTGTTTTTGCGTGACCATGGACTGAGCCAGAAAAACATAACCTGTGTCAAAATTCATGACAGTACAAGTCACACAAAAATGTAGACCTGCACATACATGAAAGTAAAAAGCTAGAGTCAGATTCTGGGGGGAAATTCACTGTTCAGCGTGACAAGATAAATGCTAAACAAGGTAAATTGGCCTTAAAATCTGTATGAAAAATTTGAATGTCTGAGGAAAAAAGCAGTTTCTAAAAAAACATCAAAGCTGGAATGGTGAGAAAAGAATGAAGGACTCTTAATAAATTCAAAAGACCACCAAAGTGCTTGGAGGAGATGTAACCGGCAGGATGGGCTCGGGCTCATGGCTGGGAAGAATAATTTGAGAGAAGTCGTATTATTCCTTAAAATGCCCCCGTCTGATGTCTGATCGGGCCAGCGGCAGGAATATCTTGTTGGGTTCTTATGGATCTAAACATTTGAGATCGTAGATCACAGATAAGTTTTAACCCCGTGTCCAGTCTATCAAGTAACGCTTCCAGACGTTCGAATGCCTGCGACCAAAAACCGATTATAATTGGCCTTACATATATATATATATATATATATACTGTATAACCAAATATTTATTAAAAAACCCAGATTCAACATATGTAGAAGGAGAGCACACGGGATACTGTATGTAATCTAAGATAGGGGTGCACGCATTAGTGAGGCGGTCCTCGAAAGCAGCATCAAAACAGAAGACGATAAAAAGTCATCGCTGATTTAGGACGTTAAACATTGCGACACACGAGGCAAGCGATACGCGTCATGATATATTATCACACGGGCATCGAGCTGGTGATTTAAATGACGCGCGAAACATATTCACAGCTTAGTGAATACGTTTCGTAGAAAGGCCAGCTTGCATGCGTGTCTGTAGCGTGTGATTATCACGTATAGTGCGTGTGCGGGGTGTATGTATGGGTGTGGGATTATCGTGGGTCAGTGTTACTGGAGTTTTGCTGTAACTTGCAATAGTCTGAATCCACACCCCGTCTAAAATGTCAGGTTATTAACGATGACGTCCAAAAAAATCTAAAGGTGTCGAAATATAGCTTGAGTACCGGCTTAACTCAAACTTAAAAATAGACATTTTATCACCAATTCTATTGGCACATGAATGGGTTTTCTAGTTTTTTTAACGTAATTCGTCAGATACACATTTTAAGATAATAGTGGAAAAAGCGCCATGTTTTTCTAATTATGACATCACAACTCGTCAGATCCTCCTGATGTTTTCTGCTATAATACGAACCTGAATTTTTATGAAAAAAAGGAATTATTGTAAAGTATCTGCACTGAGATACACGTTCTAACACCGACACAGCTTAAACCAAAGCGTGTAGCGCTATAATATAGCGTATGTCATAATATGCATTTATCTGAGACGTTTTAATGTAAACACCAATTTTCTGTGTACACAGAATTATTGATTATTAATCCCGACTTTGCTGAGCGCTGCTTTATATATATATCTATATATTTATATATATATATGCCCCCTGCAGAGTGTGGGGCATGAAAGGACGTTGGCTTTGTTGCATTTTATTTAACGTGTTGTATGAGACCCATGGAGCGTCCCGCGTGTGACATGTCTGCCCCCCGCACGGTGTTGGTAAATACGTTATTACCGCTATCATAGCGCTGACCCTTTCACCCGCGGGAGATGTTGTCACCGCGGCTGCTAACTATTAATCCGTGCGTCGCTGACGCCGCAGGATCCTCTGTCTGCTATTGTGGGGTAGATTAGCAGCTCTGTGCGCGAATTCTAAATCCAGCTTCCCTCTCCCGTGCCCAGAACACGGCGTCTAAATCCAGGCGTGTGAGTTCACGGCCTCCAGCTCTATGTAACATAACACGGTGTGCCCACTTCTTATCTGGAATGTAGCGGTTACCCCGCGGAATGGGGCAGGTGGTGGGAAAACATAAATGTTACAGCGTCCAGCGGTGCGCTAACGTGACTGATGCACGAGTTAGCAGATCGATCCCTCTCTCTCTCTCTTTTGCTATTCACCATTAGTATCTTGATGCTGACGCTTTGTTTAATTTATCAGAAAGGATATATTTAAATAACTCTATTTCTATCCAGTCCGAGGGGCCGTCACCGCAGACCAAAAAGTCACAATTGCAGTGGAATCTCGCACGCCTGACTCTGTTAGCGGGGGGTTCTGTGCACATGTGGTGACCCCGCTCCGGAGAGGGCCATCGTCCTGATTTAAAGAGATTGCCCGCTACTTGAAGGCTTCTCCTGTGTTATACTTGCAGTTCCACTGCTTTTACGGTGTGGATTACATCCTCTTCCCATAAGGCACTAATGCACAATGCCCTTTGCCTTTTTGGGGGGCTCTTAGCTAAAGTTTAATATTTTTTTCTTATTTCACCCCAATGTTTTATTTTGACATCGAACCCTTTGTGTGGATGCCGTGTGTGCTGCTAGATAGTTTGTAACCATGAGTGCCAGGTTTCCCTTCGTACATTATACATCAGCCATATTTATTGCTTATTAATATTATTAATTATTATATTAATGGAACACATTGCCCCGAATCGTGGAAATTACCATATATATAGATATATAGATTTTCTACCTTATTAGACAGAAAAAATATATAAATATATTCAGTGCTACTGAACAAATAGCATTAGCATAGACATTAGCAGAAGTCATTTAATCCTAGACACTAATATATACTGTATAAATCTATATATATATTTTGGGGGGGGGGGTTAATACCCTGGTTTACCTGTTATATTTGTGAGTTTTTTCCATATTTTAAAATAATATAAACAATTCTGTGCTTCCGTTAACATTTTTTTATATTTAGTTACAAAGTAAATTTGCCTGATTACTAATCGTTGAAAAGCACTCCAGGTAAATTAATGAAATATATGTTATTTATATATTATTTTGATTTATTTAACTATTATATTGTTACGCAGATTAGAATTAAGAGAATGCCTCAAATGCTAACCGTGCATATTTTTTGCATAATAGAAACGGCATATGGTAAGAAGAAGGAGAGCGACAGGTGAAAGGGGGACGGGGGGCAAAAATTTGGCAGAAGGAAGTATCTGGACGGACAAAGGGTGAGAAACAAAGGGGCCGCGGGTGGGGGAGGGGGGCATTGAGAGATCACTTCTTGCCCCGTATGAACCAGAGGGTCCCCGTGTGTAATGAGACATCACATGTGTGACATTGTAAAAACCTCCGAGAGGATCAGAAGCGACCGGCAGGAGGGATAGATAGAGACTTAGCAAGAATCACAAAGAGATTAAACACACGGGGAGGGAGGAGAGACGGTCCGCTGGCCGGGGGCACGGGACGGAGAAAGGAAGAAGGAGACAGTGACAGAGCTAGAAAGCTGGCCCAACATAGAGAGGGGCCGAGACGGGGTGACGGAGAGAAAGGATTACATGTAAAGGAGTGCAGCCGTGTTAATCAGACTGCTGGATTATTGCCTGAGCGAGGAGAGTATAGTGTCGGGAGGATCAGAGTCTGCTGGACACCGGGTATACCTTCAGCGTGGAGAGAGAGATTAGCTGCCTGTATCCCTCGGTCCCACAGTATGGCAAATACCAGCAGATAATAGCTGACTTTGTATAGTTACCCCGGTGTGCACCTGCAGCCCAGAAATAGACAGTCTCCAGGTATACTGACGGCAGCGAGGGTACCCAGAGGAGACGGCAATGAGCACCTTGGTTGTTTCCTCCCCGTCTTCCCCCACTGTTGTTCCCAGACCTTCCTCTCTCCCCACTCTCGCCCCCAGCTCCTCTCCTCTCCCCCCCAGCTCCTCTCCTCTCCCCTGCCCTTCCCGGGGGTTTCTCCGCAGCCTTCGTGTCCTGTACCATATCTTGGAGGAGGAAGGGGGTGGTCGAGTCCACGTAGAGGACATCGAGGGGCTGTGGGGCGGCCCCAGTATCCTCTCTGGGGTCCCACAGGCACTCAGAGATGCGACGGCTTCCAGTGGGGGTTACCTGAGCTTCCCCCGGCTGGTGAAAGGGCTCACACAGGCATTGAGGGCCACAGAACCCCAGGAGAGCCGGACGCGTCAGAGGGGTGAGTGTGTTGCGTATTTTACCAATGCTATATTGTCTCTGAAATTGAAACTCCCCGCCTCATTTTATCTTTTCCCAAAACTTTTTTGTTCTCGATTGTAACTTTTCTCTTACTATAAATTGATCACTTTTCTCTCTTTTCTCTCTTCTCCCACCTAAGAACCCCCCTTACTGCAGCATCTCTACCTGCCCCCCCATAGTAACTTCTACATACTATGCTGTCTAGTCCTCCTCGCGCTCTCTTTCCCCTCTCCCTCTCTCCCTCTCCTCTCTCTCTCTCTCCTCTCCTGTAAAATCTCCTTTGTTCCCCATCCCATCTTCTTCTTTGCATCCTCCCGCTGCCCCTTTTCTCGTCTCTTCTGGATATAACCCCTACTTCTGGATCATAACCCTCTTTAATCTGCGCCATCTGTCTGGGTGTAATCAGTACTCTGAGATGCGGACCGGAGGAGAGAGGATTATTCCTTTTCCGTAACAAAAATAAAAAACTTCCTAACCGGCCTATAATTTCCTCTAATAATTCCTTATAAATAACTATTAGACAGAGGATTATCCTGAACTAATCGCCAATGAGACTTTAGCGAGAGCCATCAATGACTCACTTTCATTTACCAAGGAATAAAGTGCACGACTGTCAGCTCTGTGGGGCAGAAACCACCTTTCCCTAATGTATTCATACCTATTGTACCCCGATCTAAATGTCTGTAGACCACCGTACTTATTATATGATCGCACTTAGTGCCCTTTCCCTTTTATTATAACGTAAAACTCTAAGAGTATCTGTTATTGCTCACTAATAAAATATAATTTAAATACTGATTTAACAATGCATTGTACAGGGCTTGGCTTGGCCCTTTATATTGCAGAGCGAAGATGGTGAATAGCAGCTATTGCACCTATCCTCCTGCAAACTCCCGCTTTAGTGAATACGCCCCAGAGACAGACGAGCCGTGTTGGGCTGGATGAGCTCTCGCCGCTTGGTTTCGGAGAGTTTTTGGTCTAATAACTCGTGTTTCCGCGTAAAGCTTGTGTCAGCCGATCGCTCCCTTTAATGTCGGTGAAGGAGCTGCCGGCCGTTACGCCGCGCCTGTCATCGCATGTTATGTTCATTTAGCAAATGCTCTTTTTCCCAGATGTGTTTTTGCAGTGATGTCAGACCGTCCGTTCATCATGCGCGGTCTGGTTCATTAAGATGACACCTCTGCGCTCTCAGAGGCCCGTCTTCCAGCCGGAATATTCCTCTACCAGCTGACCCCCCCCTCATATGCCTCTCCCTGTCTATTCCTCCCCATGGGACCCATCTATTGTATTGCAGGTGCCAAAGACCACTAAAGCTAGATCAGCCATGAATCCCGAGGACATCTTATTGCAATCTTGCACCTTGTATATAGTGTATAATGTATAGAGTATAATGTATAGTCTATAGTGTATAATGTATAGTGTATAGTGGATAGTGTATAGTCTATGGTGTATAATGTATAGTGTATAGTGTATAATGTATAGTGTATAGTGTATAATGTATAGTGTATAGTGAATCTGAGTGCCTGTATACGTCCCATGTCAGGCCTTTAAATGTAAGGATGAGAAGCTCTGGATCCAAAGCCCCGACGTGAACTTTTAATTTCAGCGGAACAGATGCAGATTTATGAGACGGGAGCAGATGGCGCGAGCAGAACTTTAATTACACCGAGAGATATCAAGCTTCTTATGATAAAGAAACGATTTTAAAGCGCGTGGGAGACATTCGTCCGTATATATACGTCTCTCCGTCTACCTGTCAGGGGAGCGCCTCTAATGACTCTCATTCTCTCTCTCCCAGGAGGAAAAGGCATCACGCGGTCCCAGAGCATCAACCACGACGTCGGCTCAACCCCACGACATCCCCGTCAGGAGCAGTGCAGCCGCCGACACACGCTGACCGGCGCCATCGATTACAACACGGTACTGAAAATGCCATTCGGATCATTTATCCCGTTCCCTCCAGCCCGCTAGCTGCTAACGCTTCCGTTTTTTCCTTTTCTGCCCTTGCTTCTCTCATTGGTGTCATTTCTTTCCTGTCTTTTTCTCTCTCTCTTTATTTTTCTATTTTTCTTCTTTTTCCCTTTTTTTATTTTATGTCTCCCCACTCCCTTCTTTGCTTCTGTAAATATGTCCCCCTCCGCCGCTTTATCATCGTTCCTTCCAAGGTAGCAGAGAGATGACCGACAGACCGGGGGGCTGGGAGAGTGGAGAGGGAGAGTGTCACAGGGAGCGATGAGGGAGGGGTGTGATAGAGAGAAGTGAGGGAGTGCCAGCAGTGTGCGCATACCTTCCCTATTCACACGGGATCGCAGTTTAGGAGGCAGACAAGTCTGTGCGGCTGTCCTCACCCCGAGACACTCAGAGAGAGAAAACACCGTAACCGAGGGGAGATCAGAGCAAAGGCGAGAGACAGAGAATGGAAGGAAAGTAGAGAGGTGGGAAATTAGGAAGTTACAGGAAAGGCCGGAGGGAGTGGGGTATATGGGCAGGAGGGAGAGGAATTAGGAGACAAAAGGTAGTGTGGGACAGGTAACCCGGTACAGGGACAATCTGCCCCATATACCCTGGGGTACACACCACACACATCAGATACACCGGGGGCTTTTACAGCATTTGCAAGATATAACATGGTAAGCACACAGCCATTTATATATGCATGTGTGTAATAAGACAAATTATTTAGGAGACACTCTGCATACATACATCACATGTAATAGCACACACACACACGCACACACACACGCTCTCCATGGCCGTACAAGCTGCTTACACCATCCTCATCCTGCCGGTGCCGAGCAGCAGACAGGCCCTGACCTTCTACCTGTGGGTGAGTCCCTATTAATAGGACCGTGACTCGGTGACAGAAACACGCGGCCCGTCTCTCTGCTGCCGCACTCTTTCACCTCTCTACTGCTCTTTATTTTTATTCTTGCTCACTCTCTATCTTCATTCTCTCACTTTCTTTATTTCTCTTTTCATTCCTTTGCCTCTCTCTCTCTTCTTTCTTTTTCGATTAGTTCTACCTGACCCCGGACCTTTCTTTTCCTCTGTATATGTTCCAGTTCCCTGATCTGCTTCATTCTCTCTCTGTTCTGATTTTTTACCCCGTTTTGCTATTTCTTCCATGCATAATGTTTGTTATTATTGTTAAAGTGTTTCCCCGACCCCCTTGTGAACGGACGCATCACGCTCTTGCATTTGCCAGGAGATAAGAACGTAATGGCCTAATCTGCTTATTCTGCTCCCGGCATTTAAACCCCACATCTGATGCTGGGTTTCTCTGTTCGCTTTACACTTAACTCTCTTTATCGTACGGAGGGAAGATTTAGCGTTCATCTGCATGCAGAGCCGGTGCCCGGACTGGCGCCAGCTCTACTAAATGGGGCATTACTGTCTGGGGGTCTGTTCCGTTAGCTGCTTTTCCCGTGCATCTGATAGCCGTGTGACATATGGGCACGTGATACACGCGCTTTGCCTCATATGTACCGAGATGAACACGTGTGACTTGTTTCGTAGCTGAATTCATAAATATCTCCCGGCCGTGTCTGGGATTGGTTAGGACATCCCAACTGTGCATTCAACATGGAGACTTCTACAAAGACGTATCAACTGAATATAGATTCTATAGAGGGTCCGCCGCTATAGAGGGTCCGCCGCAGCGCTTAACTTTGTGGGATCCGGGTTATTCAGCAAAATGCGGAATCTTGCGATTTTAGATACAGTTTTTAAAGAAATTTCCATCAGAATCTGAAATCACTAAATGCCTCGGATAATGCCTGTAAGCGTTATTTTCACAATCATCGTTTTTGTTTGTTTTTTTCCCATTTTGGTGCCCTTTTTTTTGTGGAAATGTTCTTATTCACAGCCTGAAAACGGACAACAAAAGGAACTAAAGGCATGGAAGAGGGACGTTATGAAGGAGCTCTTCGGACGGAATTCACCGATAAGTTATTTTCGCCATTTCAGCCAACTCCTTAAAGAAAAGCTATTTGCTAGATATTTAACTAAAGGAACCCGTTACGGTGACAACAAAAGCCGCGTTTAGAATGGAAAATTATTTGGAGTCGACGCGGATTATTTGCCCGATTGAGATCATTTGGGATTTTTTATCCTCTTCTTGATCAGTAAAAAGTTCTGATTTTTGGAAAAGTTTACGGCTGGAAGATTTGTGTTTTTTCAACTTAGTTAACCCCTCGTGGCTTCAGATCTCTTTTCGCGGCCAGTGCTGACTGATGTAGGCTTTGCCTTGTTGGTAAGTTCAAGGTCGACGTTTCACAGTCCTCAGTAAAAATCCTGTAAAGCCTGCCCCGGGCCGTCGCTTTCTCCTGCGCTGACGGAGGATTTGGTTTCACGCGGTCACATGCCGGAGCAGAGCCCGGGCGAGCTTCACTTAAAGGGATGACATCTGATCGGCCGAGGCTGCGGCCCTTTAAAGTTTCCACGGAGATGAATGACACTTTGGCCAAGGATTTATAAAGCGTATAGCAGATCCGCGGCAAAGGCTTCTGGATGCATCTCGTTATCCGGCATTCTCGAATTTCTGGTTGAGTCTTTTGTCACAAATCCAGACGTTTACTGATGTGATAAAAACAACGCTCTAATCCCCCCTCAGAAACGCCTTCTTCACAAGTCTTTTTTAAGGGCTTTTGATAGAAACCAGACAGAGAAGAACGGATATTAATATTTTACGGTCAGGGGGTATATATGGCGCACCTACGCCGAACGCTTTGGGCCGCCGTGCGTTATTTGTTCGTGTCGTTCTCAGCTTACCTTAGTTTGCTGGATCAAACGTCCAAGTCCTTAGTGTGCTAAATAATAATATATCTCCGGGCCTCGACCCCCCAGGAACGCCATTTAAACAATGGACGTCTATACGGATATCATTTAACAATTTGCCACCCTGCCATTAACCCCTTACAGGTGGCTTTTAGTGTATGTGTTCACGTGATTTGTTACGACCGTCGGTTCCAGGCCGCCAGAAATACTGATACTCTAATTACCGTAGCGATAAAATGTCCTATTCCTATATTCTGAAAGTAAAAATGTTGGAAACGATCCTCGGACCCCATTGTATGACGGGACAAGGAAGCTTAGTCCTCGTTATCGGGCGAAATGAGTTGCACTTGCAGCCGAGTTGCCGCGCAGGTGCCACATTTCTCACCCGGCTCTCATATTCCACCAGCAGACAGATGACTTTGCTCGTGTTAGTCAGTGATTTCGCTTTCCGTTGCATATTTTTCTTGCGACGTCTTTTTGTGCCTCCTTGTGATTCAGCCATTTAGGTGTCAAGCCTCGCAGCGCAGCATCAACAACACGCTTCTCGCCTGTCAGTTCTGTGTCAGATCAGCCCAGCAAGCAGAGAATAACACGTCTGGGATTTCTTATAAGTCTCTAAATTATAATTTACTTATTTAAAAGCTTTTTTTTTATTTTTCTATGTGGCTGTTTGGCGTACTAGATTGAGGATGGACATCGCAGTATAGGATGATTTTGCAGCAGTAGTAAAGCGTCATTGTACTTTCTACACCCTCTTCAAAGTCCTGTATCTTTATTGCAATAAGACAGTGACATTTTATGAGCATGATGTAAGCCAACATTTTATTTCCCAAATGGGATTTCTCTTGTTACCCAAAGCTGCGAATATTAGACAGGACAAACATTAAAATAAAACTATATAAACTATGTATCGTGAGTAATCACACGTGCGCATGCTCACTTACCTCTCCAGCTACCTTGTTTTGCTGTTGACAGAATAGAGCAGCCGGTCGGAAGTCGATTGGGAAGCATTTCTGTGATCTTCTCTGCCATTTGTTTTTATTTTAGTAAACTTTTTTGAATTTTTTTTTTCTTCATACAGCTGCGTCGAATGAAAGAGTTGGAGCAGCAGCGAGATGCCCTGCTAGACGGAGTCCAACTCGTGGAGCGGGCCCGGAGCTGGTACCTGCAAAGACTGCACGAGGCAGAGCAGCAGAGGGAGCTGCAGTGCGCTGCGGTAACACACACTTACCCTTACCCCCGCTCCCCGCACCGGCACGAACACGGCCCTCGCTGCGCTGGGCGACGGCACAACGTCAGTGTTCATCTCCCACCTCTTTCTTTCACACGCCGTATATAAATTCCACGCGTTGCTGTCCGCAGACTCAAAGTGCTGACCAGCAGGGTGTAGCATCCATAAGGAGGGAAACCTAATAATACGGAACGCTGTAAAACCCCAATAGAATGCTGGGGTACTTCGCGTCTCCTGATAAGCAGCCATCTATAGGCTTTGGTGCCCATCAGAGGGGTAATGATGGGGTGACCTCCGTGTAAGGGTGGCATCGCCACAACAACAAGACGCAAGTCCATCAATGTCAACAATATATTTTTTGGAACGAGACAAAGACAAAGGAATTGATTTCCTACGTTTATGTTTTATTGAAGTCACCTATAGAGGTATAGATCTCAGATCAGCCCCCTCCATACACGGGTCGTACCCACGGTACTAATAATACCGGCTGCGGCTTCTGGCCGAAAGATCAAACAACCATCATGTGATCAGAAGAAAGGCATATTTATGGCCGCCGTACCATTCGGTGATTGGAGAGCGGAATAAGCCGGCAAAATAATCTTATGATTAAGCCGAGAAAATAATAGGAAGCAGCATCTAAACTGTATATTTAAATCAAAAGGTCCGTAGGTCTCTCAGGGGGGTTAATGTCCCTTTTCAGTCACTGTATTGATTGTACTGTAAGAAAATAGATTGTTTACACCAAAAAATTATAAGAAGAGTTTAAAATCACAGCCACACTGGCCAAGTCGTCTGGTAGCCCTCGGAGTGATGTGTCCTCTCCTCACCCGTCTCCCGGTAGCCCTCGGAGTGATGTGTCCTCTCCTCACACGTCTCCTGGTAGCCCTCGGAGTGATGTGTCCTCTCCTCACCCGTCTCTTGGTAGCCCTCGGAGTGATGTGTCCTCTCCTCACCCGTCTCTTGGTAGCCCTCGGAGTGATGTGTCCTCTCCTCACACGTCTCCTGGTAGCCCTCGGAGTGATGTGTCCTCTCCTCACCCGTCTCTTGGTAGCCCTCGGAGTGATGTGTCCTCTCCTCACCCGTCTCCTGGTAGCCCCCGGTGTGATGTATTCTCTCTCGGCTAGCCCCCTGGGGTTATCTCTCTCTTCACCCTACCGTCTCTGGCAAACTCTATAGACAAACTACTCCATATTCATCTATAAATCTCCACGTTCTTCTCTAGGATCGGATTCTTTCGCCTCCTCTTCTTGGATCTTCTCTTTTAATACAAGTTCAAGAAGTTAACAGATTCCTGAATGACCTGATGTCCCCTCCAGAAAAGGTAAAGCATTCGCCCCGTGTCGGTCTTGGGGGAATAATCGTGTTTTTAGTGTCTGATGAACAAACACTCATTGATTTCTCTGAAGGTTTTGCTAATTCTATGTTTCTCTTGCAGAGACGGCCGTCATACAACACGAAGCACGCGGACGCCGTCAGCGCGCTCAAACGCCAGAACCAGCTGCTTACACGGGTAAGAACGCGGCGCATCGGGAGGGACGGCAATCGCCAAACCTGGCAGCAGAGTCCTTCGAGTTACACCACAGGGGTCTGTTTCTGCCTGGAGCCTAGGTGCTTTAATAATTCGCTCACCCTGCCGGCAGACCGGCCCCATGCGGCCCTCGTCTACTCGCCCGCTTCTCCTGCTGTAAAGACTCAAACCTTAATCAGGTGTTGGCCTCGTCTTCGATTCAGGAGCCGTATGTCTATCCCGCGCATGTTTAATACTCTCACTGTATTAACGTCCCCAGACAGATCCTCTTGTTTTCATGTCAGGGGATCCGGGATTTTTAGGGCGATGCTGAACCTGCGGGGTGGAGCGGGCAGGGAGCGGGGTGGAGCGGGCAGGGAGCGGGGTGACCCGAGTTTCCCCGCAGTGACCCGGAGAAGGTACGGCTCGAGGTATTAATGCTAACGCTTTCTCTTCCAGGAGCTCTCGCTGCAGAATGAACAGATCTGGAAGCTTCAGAGGGAGAACGAGTCTTTATACAGAGAGCTGGAGGAGCGTCACATACACAGAGGGACTTTCATATGAGACATGGGGAGCTCTGCACTTATGGCCCTTTTTATATACAGACTCCATGCAAGCGATAAGCGCAGCTGCCACGTGAGGCACAAACATCCCAGAATAAGCTTTTTTTGCAGTGCTAATGTGAATAAACCACGTTTACATAAATAAGAACTCTGCAGAGTATTGCTCCATCTGATCAAAAGTCTGCAGAGCATTTTTCTCGGCCTGGCATCGTCTTGGGCAATCCCTGGAACATCTTGTGTCTGATCGGGGACCCACAGAGCTTCCCCAGCCCCAATAAAATCTATTCTCCTGATCGGAGATCTGCAGAGCATCGCACTTCAGCCATTTACTCGTGAATTTGTCCTGCAGAGCATTGCCGCTGGGACCGCAGAGTATTTATCCCTCCCTTACCTTTTCCTGACTGAGCCAAAGCCCCGAAGTATTTGTTTATGGATTTTCCTATTAAAGACTGGAGATTATATGACTTTATTCTGGGTCGCGTTTATTAAAGGGACCCTCTGGCAGCAGAATTATTATTAAAGCGTTTGGCTGAATGTCTCCTGCGTCCTCCGGCACGGGGGGCGGAGGGGAGGGACAGATGCATACGGGGGGAATTAACCATTGGCAAGCGGGACCACACAAAGAATTTAAAGGGACCGCTCAACTATCATCTGCATTAAAGCGTCCCTTTAAATGAAATATTCTGCATATATACATTATATATATATATATATATATATAGGGAACCCCTGCAGCCTGTACAGAAAACACCTCTGTCTCCATGATTATTAATTAGCTCATCTTATATATTATTATTATTATTAAACACATATCTTACAGCGCTGCATTCTAAGTACGGCTCACGGAAGCAGTGACCACAAAGCTGGCGGTAAATACGGAGCAGCGGGTCTAGCGTCTCGGGAGCGAGCAGAACGTAACTTCTATCACCCAAACTGAATTCATTTTCTAGAGCTTCGCTACAGATCCCGACGTTCCAAAAGCCAAACTTTCATTTTTGGGGCGTGTTGTGTGTTTTTTTTGTACTTTGTGAGATATTTATGGGACCGGGCGAGGCTGTAATAAGGAGAAAAATGGCTTTAATTTATAAACCCGTTTCCTGCTGTTTCTATACACATTATCAGGGTTTTCAGGGCTGTAGAACCCTGCGATCCCCTCATACCCAGCAAACATTTTGACATCCTAGAAAAAAGGGGCATCTGGGGAGGAATGAAAGGTGCGAGGATGTGGGGCTCGCGGAGGGACTGTCTCATCTGTACAAGGACACTTGGAAGGTATGGTTAAGTAGCTTTAAAACGTTTTCCCCTTTAAAACCTCTTAGCTGCCCCTTCACTGAAGACGAGCCACAGACTGCAGCGGATTCCGCTCGTTCCTCCGATCCGACGGCGCGGAAGGAATTTTAAATCATGCTGTTCCAGCCTGACCATCGCTACAGGATCCCCACACCCATCAGGCAGGAGAGGATTACACGACGATTGCGGAGCGTGAGTCCAATTATCTTATTTATCTAGCACTTAACGTACGCAGCTCCTACACCCCGTACACTCAAAGGGTCTGATAAAACTACAACTGACAGACAAACTGACACATTAGGGGCTCGGCTGGTGAGCTGACATTCTAGAGGTGATGGGGTATAGAGAAAGATCGTGCCGTAGAGGAATGAGGGAAGATGCATCGGTGGGAGATGAGCTGAATATCGAGCGGTAGACAGCTGGGGGTCCGGTGACAACAAACAGCCGCTTTATTCTGCACATTAACCTTTTATAGTTATTATTACTATTATTAATATATATATATGATGCATGATAGCGTGATAGCGTGATAGGGCAGCCCCCCCCCCCTCCCCCGGCTTCACCCCGACACGGGCACAAGAGGCTTCTCTTCCTTAAGGATTTGCCCGGCAGAATCGCAGACCGAGGGCACGTATTCCAGAGTCTCGTCTAGATTATCCGGACCCAGGCGGCGGTGGCGGCTCCGATCAGTGGAGACCTAACGAAGAGTTAAAAGACGTCATTCCATGGATGGCCTTAGCAATCAGGGGTTAACAGGGGATAACCGTATTTACTATTATTTAAACGGTCAGGGAACGTACGAGAAGCCGACGTGTCTCAGGGTTTAATACGGAACGCCCTGGCTGGGAATCCGCTTGCGCCGAGGGTTAAACCGGTAACCGGGGTCTCAGAGTTCTGAGCGAATAAACTAAATGGGAAAATCCAGCGAATCAAACGCTTAGCGAGATTATCTATAACCGGCCAGCCTCGGCGGTCGCAGCGGCCGCCAATTCTTTCAAACTACCGGCAGCGCGCGCCAATTACCTGTCAATCTGCGTAAAGCTTTCAGAGATATGTAGTGTAAAAGTTCACCAACCCCACTGGGCTTCGGGTTGCGAGAAGAGCTTAAGCCACCCTGTATAACAGTAAGAAGAGACCCGACCTACTGCACTTGCCGTTATACAGGGCCAGCTCGGCCCTTACTCCGCGAGAAACTCACAGGGCTCAGCGTGGAGTCAACAAACTGAAATAGCAAATGTCATTTTCACTTTGAGAGGGTGGTACATGAGTGGAACAGCCTCCCAGCAGAGGTGGAATAAGCTACAGTGAGGGGATTTAAACATGCATGGGATAAGAATATGGCTCCGGAATCTAAGACGAGGCCAATGACTGATTAAGGTTCAAGGGTTTACAGCAGGAGAAACGGGCGACTAGACGGGGGCCGGATGGAGCCGATCCGCCTGCGGGTTCTGGGTTTTTGCAGCTTATTCTCAGTTTAGTGAATAAACCACAAAAGAGACAAAAACAACAGAAAAAAATCCTATAACTTCACCTCATCGTCTGAGACGTCGGACGCATCGAAGTCCCTTTCCGGACGTTCCATCTGAAGAAGAAATGATTTGGAATAAATTCACGGAGGGTTCTGGTGGGAAGAGCTCTAATTATTCATTAATCCGACCCGCTCTCTCCCACAGAGCTGACACTCACCTTCTGCTTGGCAATTAGCAAACTCCCAGCTTTCAGCAAGGAGCCGAGATTTATAGGTTAGGGTGTTCCATTAACCCTTTCAGTGCCAGAGTGCATGTGATCGCTCTGACAGTCACATTGTTAACCCTTTACGTAACAGGATGTCTTCTGGTGTGACTTACAAGTCTCGGTGCCGGTGAACGGGCAAAAAAAATCCTATGGTCATAAAAAAGTCCAAATAGATATAATTTCTGACCCATTCTGATTCCCCACAAATAAATACTGCGCTGCTGAATATGATGGAGCTATATAAATAATAACAATAAATAATAACAATAAATATTATTAATATTATCATTAATAATAATGGCATAACAGATAACTAGTGACACCCACTGGACAAACTGTGTATTACATGCTGCAGGTTTCTATTGTTATGGTACAGTCACAGTGCTAACGTGGCTAACGTACGAGAAGCTGAACATTATACCCTGTATTATACTGCCATCCAGCGGTGACACCTAAACATAGCATGAGGCTGAACGTAATACACTGTATTATACTGCCATTTACCGGTGACACCTAAACATAGCATGAGGCTGAACATTATACCCTGTATTATACTGCCATCCAGCGGTGACACCTAAACATAGCATGAGGCTGAACGTAATACACTGTATTATACTGCCTTCTACCGGTGACACCTAAACATAGCATGAGGCTGAACATTATACCCTGTATTATACTGCCATCTAGCGGTAATAATACACTGTATTATACTGCCATCTAGCGGTAATAATACACTGTATTATACTGCCATCTAGCGGTAATAATACACTGTATTATACTGCCATCTAGTCGTTCAGCATGAGGCTGAACGAAATACACTGTATTATACTGCCATCTGGCGGTGACACCTAAACATAGCATTAGGCTAAACATAATAATCTAGTGGTAACACTTGAACATATCACCAAAGCTAGGCACATTACACGTTCTCGTTTATATGGAAACCGCTTCAGTTTTTTTTGTTTTAAATCATAAAAAACACTTTGTCATAAGTTAGTACCGAATATGCTACATAAATGATAAATCTATTATATATATTTTTTTATTTTTTAGACATTGATTGCTTTGTATGTCACTGTTTAGTCTAATAAATTACCGGTATGTTTTTCATTCGAGTACCTTAGAATACAAAATTATCGATTATAGTAACCGAGTATGGCGGGTAAAAGTAAAATAAATACCAGTGGCATACACTAGATGGCGCCAGAGACCATGGATCAAACTACCGGTAATATCCACATCCAATGGCTATACGAGGCCTGCTGCTTTGTGCTGCCATCTAGTGGCGGAAAACATACACCGCACAGCTTTTCTAGCGTCAAGCCACAGGTCTCCCGTCCAGCGAACAATGCAGAAAATACAGGAACACACTCAAAACCCATGTTTATATATATAAATAAATGTAAGTGATGTAAGTAATATTAAATGAAGTGATACATGTTAAGGTTGCCATGTGAAGATGTCACAAATACAATATTGAGCATCATAGGAGGTTGAACATTGTTTTAAGCTCACAAGAGCAGGGCCCTCTTTTCTTTTGGTATCAGTTTGTTATGGTGTGTGATCTTAACAGCGCTATGGAATCTGCTGGCGCTATATAAATAAATGTAACATAATCAAGGTGAAGTTTGTACAGATTTCATCTTGTGAGCAGTTTAATTTGCAGTTACATTTGTACTCAGAATTCTATCAGGTGAAAGTTGAACAATGGACGTTCCGAGCACAGAACTAATGTGTTTCAGGCGCTCTCTTTCCTATCCACTTTCCACGCAGACGAAGTCATTTAAGCTATCCTCCAGAACCCATTGCCTTGTAATGTGGTTCGACGTGTTTTGTGGAGTAAAACCGGTACAACTAAAAGAGTTCTGCGGGTTCTCCTTCAGAAGATTAATAGGACGATGGTAATTGTGCATCAGCCACCGCAGCCATTTATTAAATTAAGAATGTTAATTGTGAGTTCTGACTGAGGGGAAAAGAGACTCCGAAGAAAATGGCCCCTGTGGCTTGGCTGTAGAAACGCTGAATACAATCTTCCATAAGCAGCTCGACATTAAGAAGTTAGGGATCAAGAAGGGGTTCAAACACATGAAATCGGAGTCCTTGGTTACATTTACACTCAAATATTTTGGAGAAGCCGTCAATGATCTCCTACCATCTCCTCCCAACTGTAGCTTATCTTTCACAATTTATTGTGAAATAATAAATTACTAACTCTTAAAACAGTTATATAAATAATTTTTCTTGAGACAAGGTCATAAATGTTTTCCCTTAAACAAAAGGTTTTTGTTATTTAGTTTAGAAGATAAACCATTTTTGGTGCTTTTACCTCCAGCATTAGAAAGATCTGGAGTCACGACTGTGCCTTTTGTTACTAACAAAAAAACTCCATGGCAGTGAACTTGTAAGCTTGGTGAGACGCCCTGGCATACGAAGATACTTCTCTGTAACGTTTCCTGTAAGGAATTATCTAGTTTAGAGTTTTTATCGGTTTTATCACATAACCGGAGGTTGCGATAATTATCAGTGGGTAACACAGAGAGTTCGTCCTCCTTATCCAAAGGTGCTCATTGGAAAACTTTCATTATTTATTCATTTTTCCAGAATCATCGTATTCCAAAGCACCAAACAGCGGGTACGATCCCACCGGCACACCGCACACCAGCGCCCATTTGCGTTTCAAGGCACATTGTCCTCTTCGTGCTAAAAACCCAGACTTATGAAGATACGAAAGGCCTCCAGAAAAGCCTTTCAACACGACTGCTCGATCCTATGTGATTACAATCACCTTTTGTTTGTTTGTAATTTGTATTAAAGTGCATCGATAATTTTTGATTGGGAAGAGTAAAATAATTCAGCTGTGATAGCAACTAAGTAGCTTTACTGGGCAACCTTTATGGACAAGCGATTCTAGATAATACTCTGAAGGTCATGTTTAGGATTGTGGACGGCTGCCACGTGCCACCTTCCGCTACCAACAGCCAGAATAACAGCAGCCCCTTTACACGGCTTTGTGTCTCACGGCTGCTCTCATGCTAGAGACAGCCGCCCTGCGGAGAGGAATAAGAGACCGTACGTTACTCTCTCTGTGTGGAATCTGTGTCAGCCACAGGGGTTTATTTGTTAAAATGAAAGAGTTTGCGTTTACATCATAACAGCCCAAACCCAATGAGCGTCTACTGCGGGAAGAGCTTGTATGGTCCTGTATTAGATAAATCAATGTGATTTCTCCCAAGATAATAAATTATGCATTATACAGGGCAGGCACAAATATCTTCAGAAGTATTAGCATCCCTTTCAGTGCACAAATCCGCTGCCGCCATCTTTAGGGTGCACTGAACTTATAAGTCAGTCCAGGACAGGTTTCTGGAGAAAAGGTTCTTGACGTCAAGTTCATTGCGAAGCGTCTCCTCCACGATGGGACAAGATCAGGCCCTTTCTCCTCCGATAAAATGAGAATGCATGTTTCATCCAGAAAGCTTAGTAAACTCACATGAAGAGGAAAATGGAAATTTGGAATTTAAACATGCATGGGACGTGTATAATATATATATATATATATAATCTACCCTGACCTGAGGCCTATGTAAGGTCTGACGTATCACGGCTCTCACCTGCTGTTCTATTGTATCTTTCCTCCCATAACTCCTTTAATGGTGACAGGAACACCTTGGGGCCACTGCCCATATTACACAAGACATATTCCAACAGTAAATTATATCATATTTCTGGGTTTTTTCACATATTTTAATAGCCGTGATTCAGATTCTCCTCTCATCCCTTTTCCTGGGTCACAGAATTCTATTTAATAAAAAAAAAGTCCAAGAGGTAAAAGAAGTTGTTGGAAACGGAGCCATTCCTCCTTCCCCTGTCTCAGCTGCCATTCAAACAGAGCAGAGGGTGGGAGACGAGGTCGGCGGGGTCCGGCTCAGGCAGCGATACTCTATTCTAGCAGCTCCTCCGAATATTATATCCTCCAGGGGGTGTGAAAGGCGCTGGGGGGGAGCGGGGTGCAGTGAGTGGCCTCAAAGTTCTCTAGATGCTTCTGTGCCTGTGGAGGAAGGAGGGCGTTATAAAAGGACCAGCGAGATATTAAACTTGTGTAACATATAGGGCTAGCAAGAGTCAGAATCAGTTGCTACCTACCAGGTATAAGGCCAGCTGCCGTCTGTCTTCAGCGCTCATATCTTCACCTGTACAGAAAACAGCGTTATTGTGTGTTATTCCTGGACTTCCGCAGTTACTCTGTAGGTACCGCGTGCTGATACAGACTGTGCCGTCTCGCCATATTCTCTAGGATAGCCAGCTCTGGCTGGTGCTCTGGAAGTCACTCCTATATCCTACTGTCCATCCCAATGCCCCCGCTGCGGTCACTCACCTACAGTCCATGGAAACTCTTCCGAGTGTTCAGATTGATAGGATTGTAAGACAGACAGACACCAATCCTCTTCTACCCCGTACTGACTGAGAACAGCGGCTGCGGAGACAGCAAAGAACGCATCAGAACTTCTATACCGACCGTATATAATGTAACAATTACCGGTACAATTACCGGTCAGCTAGGGAATGCGTTACGGAAACAAACATGAACTCTCCTCTCACCGCCGTGTGTACCCTACGAGCCGCACGCGGTCCTTGCTCCTCGGGCCACTTGGCCTCGTCTTGGTTTTTATGGATAATTAAAGAATTTGCTTCAATTTTACCCCAGCTGTTAAAAACATATTTCTTCATATTTGTGTTGGACAGACAAGTAAATAACCTTTCCCCAAGGGGCGATTGGTGCAATGCTGACCTTCTTGTTCAGGAGTAGATGCAGCGAGCCACCTTCTCACCGCCATCCTGCCTTCTTCTGACATTACTTTGGGGTAACTGAGGGAGAGAAGAGAAAAGTAAAGTGAAATCCAGCAATGTTACCGATCTATGTCCAGCTTTGCCTGGGTACCGGTTTGGATACAAAATATTGGAAAAACAGAAATTAACAGGGACAGTGGGGGTAAAAAAAACCCCCAAAACCTCTAATGCATAGCCGAGACATATACAGGTAAAAGTATGAAAGTTTAAATAAACTCCATTTCAGAAATTTTATGATTATTATAAAACATAAAAATGTATTCAGACATTCAATGCAAGTTACTAATAGTTGGTTATTCTGTTGGTTTGTTGTTCTAGGTTTTAGTGAACCAATATCCGCAGACAACCATGTTCCTAAAACATATCCCCAAAGCGTCTCACCGGTGCTGCAGCAGAGCCATGAGCAGGTCGTTCCCTCTGTTTGATGAAACGTCATCTGGATTTCTGTGAGTCGAGATGGAAGCGGTTAACGGAGACGTGGTGGAAACGAATAACCCACACCTAGCGTTACTTACGTGGTTGTGATAATTTCATCTTTTGTTCTTCTGATGAGCAGCACCGGGCCCTGATACCTTCGGGAGAGAAGAGATTACAGAGCTACAGGGTAATAAGCAAACACTATCGCATTATAGTATAAAGTTCCCATACGCTGGAAGGATATACATTCCTTGTAAAGAGATTATCCAACACGCGGCAGACGCTTACCTGCAGAGCTGCTCTGCATTATTTAGATTTAAATACTTCTTCACTGTTCTGGTCACCAGGCCCCCTAAACAAATTACAAAGAAAACAAAATGTTTAAAATGGAGGCATTCGATGGAAAAATGTATACATTGACATTTGCATATGTGGGATATAGGAGCAAGAAGGACAATGCCATAAATTATTAGCAAGCGCACAGAGAGCGTTACGGCAGAGGCTGCCGCGCACCCCGTTACTCACTCCAACTCTCCGGCATGACTTTCAGAGCCAGCGGGGCAAGGTCATCGAAGGAGGCATCGAGGACGAGCGCGCTTACATCTGGGTAAGACATGGTGGCCCAGGTGGCTGCAAAATAAAAGCCGATCTTGGAGTCAGTGTGAACCCTTTTGCTGTTTGATTAATTTACTATTACACCCCCTACCTGCTGCCAAACCTTTCCTCCTCTACCTTCTTCCACTTCTCACCTGTAAAGCCCCCAATAGACCAGGCATACACGATGATGTCTTGCAGCTGGAATCCCAGGCGATAAATGGCATACTGGACCACGGCGTCCATAGCATTTGCTTCATTCTGAGGGAAAGGTATGCCCTGCAGAGCAAGAAACAGAGAACCCAAACTGACATTAATGGGTTAAAGGCACTCGAGCCAAAGCAGTTCTAATTACCAGCAATGTTCCTACTTATAAACTATGGGTGAGAGATGAGGGTGAAGCAGCCCCGTGATGCCACTTACCGTGCTGCCAGCAAACCCAGGATGGTTCCAGCCAAGGACAGAATAACCGGCTGAAACACAAAGAAAAGCAACAGCTTCAAAGAATCCTTCGTACCCATATTCTATTAATATTTCTATATCAATTAGATTGTAAGCTCACGGGAGCAGGGGCTCTTCTCTTTTTGTACCAGTTTGTTATTGTGTGTGACTTTAAATGATTCCACTGATTGTTACAGCGCTACGGAATCTGCTGGCGCTATATAAATAAATGTAATGTAATACTGGATATATAGGAATATGGAGCTTATATTCTTTATATCAGGCAGCTTCCAAACATTTCAAACGCATCTCAGACTTCCTACTGACTGTTTGGCCGACATCCCCACAGCCGATCTTCAGCTCCTGTATCAAACACTCTTGCAAGCAGCGCAGGGATCCCCAGGACTGGGACGTATTGTATATTTTTCACATTTTACCCCCTATACGGAGCTGTGGAAGACGTCACCCACCTTCCAGCGGTGTGGACACACATCCAACCTCATAAAAGCCGGCGTTGCCCTCGCAGCAGATGACCTGATGGAGATGGGGAAGGATTGCGTTAAAATGCAAGTATTGGGAACAAAAGGAAAACATAAAATCAGAAAAAGGTGAAATCCTTGCCTTGCTACAGGAATCAATATTTAAAGATCATAAACCCCCAACCCCTCTCCTTTACCATAAAACTCTGGTAACCATTCAGCAGTTTACTGTCCTGACCAATAAATTGGCAGCCGATCTCCTTTAGTGAACAAAACAGGGGTCACGTTCTATGACCTCAGGAATAAGAATAGCGGAAACACGGTGACATAAAGCAAGACATCTGCCTGTATAACAAAGAAAAACTAAAATACACCTTCCCCAAACACTGCTGGATAACACAGAGTCCTCGTAACACAAGGCTGGTCTGGATTATATTTACGGATTTTTTTTAAAGAGAAAATATTCTCTCTGATCATAAACCCTGGCCCTGTATACGGTAATACCAGCTCCTCCATAGACTTTCATGAGAGTGGATGGCCGTGTGATTAAGACCAAACTATTCTATTGTTCCCCACAGACAGCATGATAAGCATACCAGTAAAAAACAAAACGTGCGTGTTTATGTGCTTTGTGTGTTTATGTGCTTTGTGTGTTTATGTGCTTTATGTGTTTGTGTGTTTGTGTGTTTGTGTGCTTTGTGTGCTTTGTGTGCTTTGTGTGCTTTGTGTGTTTATGTGCTTCGAGCAACGTCAGACCGACTGGGAATACTCAACTCCATTCACACGTTATGTTAAATCATACAAGCTTTTCTTTGTCCCAGTTGCGTCCGTGTGTAACAATCGCAGTCTCTCTCTCTTGCTGGACATTCAAAGCAAATGAATCAGGAGCTGACCTGTAAACGTGCCCCCCCCCCCGCAATGTATACAAAGAAGCCGTTTAAAATAAAATCAGCCTCACCAACTTCATCCCGTTAGGCTCTCCTGTGCCTCTGCGGTCGACAAATATGGTGTCTATCTCATTCCCATCGCATGCCAGGAGCTTCGCTCTCTTTCCGTTATACTAAGAGGAGACAGGAGATAATAGGGAGAGGGTCACAACAGACAGGAGCTGGGACAGGTGGAGGCATGGAGAGACATTAAAGCGGCGGTCCGCACGGTGCATCAGCGTTTGGGATCCACATCTTACCTCCTCCACCAGCCGAGCCTGTCCCTGCAACAACATGGGCATGAGGGCCTTCTGTAAGAGGTACACAGAGCCGGGGTAAAGCATCCGTCTGCCGAACGAGTGAGCCACCACATAGCTACGGGAGAGACAGAAAGACAGCATGAATTATCTACCGGCAGTCAGGGGGGGTGAGAACACACTTGGTCCCATTACCACACACAGCAAGTGAGACACAAGAGGTCACACAAAACACTCAAACATCTCATTGCAGTCTCCAGGAGCAGCGCATCCTACGGGACATCTTCTTCTAACGGACTACATGCACAGAATCTACACCAACCACTGCTTTGTGTTTTAAAAGAAACGTATGTGAAAAAATCAATCAATATAAACCCAAATTCCAACAGCACCCTTCCCATTACCTGGTTATCTGGCAAGGCAATTTCTGGATTCGCTGTAATAAGCTATCTGCAGCTCCCCGCGTGCGCGGATCTGGCTTCAGCAACGGTACTCCATTAAAGGGTCCCAACGCCTGGCGGTCCTTACTGCAAAGAGAGGGCGCTATTAATACCCACGAGACCAAACTCCAACCTGTCAAACAGCTTAGGAAAGCAAGACATGTTAGATGGGCGTAAGGCTGCAAGGATCGGGGCGTAAGGCTGCAGGGATCAGGGCGTAAGGCTGCAGGATAGAGCATTAGGGCCATTGTATTGGGAGGAGAGTGAGAGGTCACAATTTGATTCGTACAAACCCAGGTATGATGTTCTTCCACAGCCTTTTAAAGGGTCCCATAGAGATAAAAGTGACCTAAAGTGTTGCAACCGGGGCCAACCGCTGCACCGTGAAGGGTCAGATACCTACCTGCCCGTCTCATCCCACCGGAAATCCACCGGCCAGCTGCGGAAGTCAAAGTTATAACCAGACAACTTTTTCTGTAGAACAAAAAGGCAGAGACGGAATCTGCTGAAGTCACCAGTATACATGAATGTATGTCACACGAGTAATACCGCGCAGGCATGGGGAAGAGTCTCCTTCTTACCTTGTTTTCTGGAGTGTTCTCAAATTTGGTTCTCTCTAAAAGGCTAATAAACTGGATATACTGAGGGTTGCCCCATCTGCCCAACCCTGGAGAGATAGACAGAGGGAGGACAACACTCAGTAAAAAAAGCATAGATCGCTCAGCCGCCTTACAGGGACGGTCATTCACCAGAAATGTCGCTCACCTCTCAAACACGCCACTCCTGCCAGCAGAAACAGCAGCGTCATGCCGTACTGTCCTAGAGGAACCAGCCTGGACACGTTCAAATATCCTACAACAGAGTAACGGCAGCTCACGTCAGACATAATCACAGCAAACAAGTTATGGACTCAAAGCGCAGGAACGGACGCTACGACTCGCGGGTTATAGTGATAAACATCACAAGCTAACACAAACCTTATCCGGATACACAAGACAACTAAAGCGTTCCTTACCTTTTCTGTACATATAGAAGACAGCGATGGGGGAAGAGTAATAAGAAATGGTCCACAAGACAGACACCTGGGGGAGAGAATACACGACGGAATCAATCAGCGGGAGGGAAATGAATACTAGATGTCTGTCTATTGATAATCGTTTGTCTTGATCGCACAGCGTTAGGGCCAATAAAGTTTTAAAAGTATTGTACTCTTTAGAAGAATCATTTAGGAATGAATCTGATATCGTCAGGTGCGGAGGGGTAACCTCCAAACCAGGAGAGCTAAAAAGGAGAGCAAATGAGAAATCTTGCGGGGTATTAGAGGTGGAAAGCGTAGCCTTTATTTGATTCTATTAAAAATAAAGGGTAAATAACTGCTAAGCTGCCCCTGATTACACGGTCACGTCAGCCATATGTACGTCGGGCTTTGGCTATGGAGTTATATATATATATAGGCACCATATTTCCAGCCAATATCATGAACAGCGATTCATTTTGCTCTGTTATGGAGCATTTTGGTCATTATTAGTTATTATGTAGTGGGTACAGTAAGTTTTACTCTCACCGGGCCCAGGGAGCGAGCCGAAGGCAGGAGGCTAGCAAGCGTCCCATCACAAAACCCAAATGCACACCCCAGACCCAAACCCGCTGTGTCTAGGAGACCGCAGGGGCATTAATGGGGTGGGCTCTAAGGGCCATTACGGTCAGTTTCATTAGCAGCACACAATCTGCAGAAGAATGGAATTTTTGCCCCACGAGGAGTGAAGGAGTCCTCTGAGGCAATCATCCCGAATGCAGGGTCCCGGTGAGCTTCATGCTCTGTTAGGGGCAGTTTCACTTTCTTACGGGGCATCAGCAGGCCAGACAGGTTCAGATCTGGAGCCTCCGCACCAGCTACGGACATACGCAGCAGAGAGCGTGGAGGGCCGCCAGCCATCGGCTTATAAATTACTCTGCTGTTTAGGAAGACATTTATCAGCTACACAATAAAATACGTTTCAATACTCGGAACACACTTAATAGTCCGGTCACATGTTCTGAAATAAGCATTTTGGAGCCCCTCGGGGTTGCAGGACCAGGGGCCACACATACCCAGGCCAGCACGCTGTCGGTGTGCTTCTCAAGAGCTCGCGGCTGATAGAACGACTCCTGAGGAAAGAAAAGAAGACGATCTGTGATAAAGATCCAGGCACGGCAGCTCCGCAAGGCGGCGGATGCAGGAGAGACACGGAACGAAAGGACTGACGTGTTCGCCATGCCCCGGGCTATGTATATAAATATAATGCATTAGAACAGCAATTTACAGAACCGGACTAACGCAGGAAGCGAGTAATTATCCGGCAGATACTAGAATGACTCAGAGATAAAACCGCTAAATACAGCAAGTGGATGGAATGAAATAAGAAGATCAAATACGAGGGAGCTTATTAATAAACCAAATATACTCTAATCACCGGGGAACCCTAACCGACGTCCCCCCCCCTCACACTGACCGGGAACCCTGACCGACATCCCCCCCCCCCTCACACTGACCGGGAACCCTGACCGACATTCCCCCCCTCACATTGACCGGGGCCCTGACTGAGGTTCCCCCCCCTCACATTGACCGGGCCCCTGACTGAGGTTCCCCCCCTCACATTGACCGGACCCCTGACTGAGGTTTCCCCTCACACTGACCGGGCCGCTGACTGAGGTTCCCCCCCACCGACTGGACCCCTGGTGAAGGTCCTATCCCCATCCCAGTCAGGGTTCATGTAGCAGGCCCCACATAGGCCTAGTTCCCCGATCTCGCACACGGAGCCCCCGCACACATGCATGAAACCCGGATCTCACCCATGAGACATTTTGCTCAGTCTCTTCCTCGTTCCGGACTCTCCCGGGAGCTCCCAGGCGGTGCTGTCGGTATACTCGGTACAGCCTGGGACCTCGGACACACAGGTAGAGCAGTCCGAGCCCCCGGATCCATCTTCGCATGAGGCTCTCACGCGCGGGGCCGCCAGCAGCTGCCATTGACGCGCTCACACGGTCCTTAGATCTTGTCCGGGAAGAGGATTCGGCCACGGGGACCGTTAACAGACGACCGGGGCTAAGATCAGGCGTTCCGGCGCTCCACACAGAGCCCTTATCCAATCAGAGGGCAAGACGCTGACAGATAGGCGGAGTTAGGTGGAAACCAATACCCGATAGGCGGGCTTAGAAGACGCATTGGTCCTGGTGTGTCGCTTAGCAACAGCAGAACTTATCAAGCGCGAGTTGATAAGGAAGGGGTGATTTGATTAGACGGCGAATATCGGGGTGGGCGGGCAAAAATGCGTCGTTTCCTGTTATTGTTGCCGTGACAACTATACATCAGTCATCACATGACCAGAAATAGTGGTCCATGCAGCCATGTTTGTTGTAGGGGGGGAAGCAAAATAAACAGCTGTTTGGATACAGTCACATGACAGGAAAACATACATGCAGTTTACTTAAAGATATAATCAATAAATATTATGGACCCTTGAGGTCCCCAAAGCTTGGAGGAACTTAGAATTCTTTCTAGTTTGCGCCAATTACATTTATAAACTTCTAATAAATTTCTTGGGCTAATAGCGATATCCGTACCCGGGGACTCTCCTGGGTGAAGCGCTGCTTCTCTGGGTCACTTTCCTCTTTTTGCCGGCAGGGTGGTGGTGTTTGGTCCCAGCTTATTCTAGGTTATCTTGGGCTAATCACACCCCTTGTGCGGCTAGTAGGGCGACCGCATTGGCCATGTTTTCCAGGACACGCAAATGTTTTTCATATTGATGACCAGCACCGGTAAAGTGCTGCCCTGCAGTATGTGGGATGTATAGACTCATGGAAGGGAACCAATTAGTTATACATACTCCATACTGCAGGGGAGCATTTTTTCTGAGCAATATGTAAAAATGATGTGTCCTGGAAAACATGGCTGATGCGGTCGCACTAGTGGCCAGCCCTGCCGCTCTGTATAGGTTAGTTCTGCTTGGCTGGCCAGAAGAAGGAAAGCTCTGGTTGGCCTAAATTCCCAGGCATGGCTATATCCATGTTTCTTATCCCTATAGCAACCAATGGAAAGTTCCAAAGAACCTGAGCATCTGGATTGTTGTTGCGTTGTTGAGATCACTTTTAGAACTTTGTACCAATTGCCTTTTAGAAATAATCCCCATGACCGAGAGTGATATTATAATGACCCAATAAAATTATTTACAATACAAATGATGTACTCTGTTTACATTCTACTCTATTTTACTTGTTGGGTAATTACTGGGTTAATTATCCTAGATCAGGGGTGTCCAAACTGCGGCCCTCCAGCTGCTGCAGGACTACATCTCCCATACTCCTCAGCCAGCCCCTTAGCTGAAAGAGCATTATGGAAGATGTAGTCGTGCAGCAGCTGGAGGGCCGCAGTTTGGACACCCCTGTCCTAGATGATTGACCTCATATACTCCCCTTTTATATATCAAAATGCAAACATTAGCTTCCAACCTTTGGAAATATAATCACTTAAATAGCCCGTTGTGAAGATTCTATGTACAGTGGTACGGAATATGATGGCACTATATAAAACAAAAATAATATGTACTGACTCACTAAATGTGTTGTTCAAATGGCTGTAATATCAGTCATCATCAATTATTATTTAAAGATACACTTAATAGTCACCTGCATTCAAGCAAGGATATCAACCATAACATACTGATAGCAAAAGCACCAATTTGGAGTCTTCTATATGGCCACAGCAGGGAGAATAGGAAGGTGTCAGCTCCAGACGGTGTGACCCTGACAATCTGCCCCTTCACCCAGAGGGTAAAACTCCGAGAGATCCCAGTTGTGGTCATAGACCAGTCCTGGCTAACCAAAAAGAATAACTGGGGTCCGAGATGTAAGTGTGGGGTCTATCACAAGGGAGGTTTGGAGTGAGGACGCCAAATCTATGTTCTTCTAGATCTTTTGTTCCGAAAAGCATCCTCAAAAATGAAATTGAACTGTTTGGGGGCTACCTACCTCCATTCCAGTAGAAATACAGATAAAATCTGGACCGTTTTGCTCCTTAACGGCTGGCATTGACCTCAAGTGGCGCTACCAACTGAGACTGCATAGGAAAGAAACCTCATTCTAGAGTGTGGGGTTGTGGTGAACAGACAATGTTTGTGGAGCATGTCTCTAATAGAGAGACATTCAAAGTTATTAATTAAGATAAAATACATTTATTTAAACAAAACAAATATTGGTTTATACATAGGAAAGGAGACCCAACATTGTCCGTGTTTAGGGAGGATTCTATTTGTAGTTGCAGTTTTTACAAAATACAAAAAGAAGCGGAACCGATCATGGCGTTCTTCAGTGCTTCTTATCTGGGTTGTCAGATATTTTATGATAGAAAACATGTATTCCACATATTCTGTATTTTACATGAAAACAAAATGGAGTCAGAGCCATTTTATTTTACTTAATCATATAGTGATTATTTCTTTTTGTCCTTGTTCTCTCTATAATTGAGAACAAAGAAGTATTCATGTATATAGATGTTTCAGTAAGTATGATACAATTAATGTTATTTTCCATGAGAAAGTTAAGGAGTAGACGCTGCATATCCTTGGGAACGTAAATTCGTATGGGGGATACATGGTAAGTCTACCAAGTCCTGAGTTACTATCTAGGAGGTAACACCTAGCGATAAGGGTGACCAAGGATAAATTCCAAACACATATGTAATGGTTTTAAGTTAATTCTTAGACCAGAGCGTCTCTCACAGGTAAAGTAAGAAATTACAACGGTGTAAATATGAGTAGAAATTCTAATTATAATGGGTAAAACCCACCGTTATGATTGGAGAATTCCAATCAAAAGGTGGAGGCTATGATAATAAGCCCTGTCTTTAAAAGCTTATGTCTTTAAAAAAAAAGGGAGGGACCTTAAAAAAAAATCGCACCCTGAAACAGACAGACCTGACGGATTTATTCACCAAATTTTCCCCAGAGACTGGGAATCTTAAGATTCTGGCACCATATTTCACTCTTGGAGTTACTTTGAGTTATAACCTATATAACTGGTAGACAGTTATATTTTTTCCACTTAATTTCTTGCCACTGAACCTGGATTAATTTCTACAAGGACCGGTGGGATAACAGCAACAAGTGGTGGTAATTATAATTGTTTTATTATTCTGAATAGAGATGAATTTTGTCTTCTTCGTATAGAATTCCCTGTTTCTGGGAAGTACTATATTGCATTATTGTATATGACGGCTTGTGAGACTGCAGCTTATAACCCGTGATAATAACAATAATGAAAAGGTATTTTTACCTATAGATGAAGTTTGACATTATTTGCATCTATTAGGAACTTCACTAATACTCTTAGACACAATTATATTATTTTTAATTTGTTATATTAGTTGAACTAATATTAGAGAGATAGTGATATCTTTATTACTGCCCTGATTATTATCAATTTTTGGTTGCTGAGTGGGATGGAAATTAATTGTGTGTTACTTATAAAGTAGTAACTTATATTGATAACTATCGATAATATACTGTATTTGAATTGATTCATTTTGATATGTTTTAAGAATTTTGTGTTTTATATCATGCACTGTGTGACCCATATATAGATTTGATAAATTGTATTCACAATAAATAATATTTTTGATTGATTATCTTCGTGATATCTATCTAATTTGAATTATAATTTTCGGCGATCTGAAAGAATTTAGGATCGGAGATAAAATATAGGGTATCTCCTTAAATTAATATTGTGGATGTGGTACTACAATATTTGGTAGCGTCGTTATTTTGCGTATGTGATAAAATATTGGTTTTGCCTATTTTGTCTCATTAATATCCCTAACAGGGTTTACGTGGGAAAGGATCTAACCAACCATGACCCATCCAATAATAGATTAATTTGACCTCTAGAAATTCATACCTAAAAGTACTGAGAAATAGATACATATGGGTACATATATGTTAAAATGATATGAAATATGTTACATTACTTGCCGAACATATTTGATCATGCCGTGTTCCATAAAATGACTGGGGTCACCCTTTAATATGTAAGTTCTGAACTTTGTATTTAGAATGGCCCAATCATTACATTGTAAAGGGTTTGCCATATTCACTTGATATACAGATATACGCGTATAACATAAGGGCAACTCAGTTTCTTTCTTCAATATGTTAAAAACAGAATGGAAGTGGCCACCGTTCCCATGATGGCGAGATGTGGGCCACGGACCGAGAAGCCACTGTTACAGTAGTTGGATGTGCAGCACGTGGTGTTGTAGCTGAACATCCGCAGTGCTCCCGCCATTGTTGTCGTTTTATTGCACTCTGCCTGTTCAATGCAACTTTTTTTGGTGAAGACCGTTTCGGTCCCTGTTGTGGGAGAAAGAAACAGAAAATGTAGTTGGACTTCCAACCTTTGACCTTGTAGAGATCTATACGGTCATTAAAGACATCTTCGTATCTAATAGTTTCCATGGAACCCACCATCTTCCATGTAGACATCTATACATATGTAGGAACTTTATAGGGTAGACTTCCAAGAGCTCCCCCTGTAAATGGGGATGGCCATGCCTATGGGTGGGACTAGCCCTAGTTACCCTTTAAAGGGGTGGAGAGTAGGCGGAACTTGGGCAGGGAGTGAGTGTGAACAGATGCCTCTTCCCTCCCAGATGATAGAAGTTAGTAACCTGGAGATCCTCAGTACGCATTGTCCAAGGAAATGTGAAAAATGTGGGTCTCCCACGTCCCTTTCGAAGCTAAAAGATGGTTTTTGCCCTCAGTCCCCACATAGTTTCTCTAATTAACTTGGATCACTAGGATTCTTTGCGGGGAATCCATACCCAGCCCCTACAATAACATGCCACACAGTTTACAAATCACCGATCCAATTGGTTCTATGTCCTAGATACTCCATGACTTTAGACTAGCGCATTCTAGCTGCTCCACAGGCTGTATGATTTTTACCGACAATATACTTTACCTAGCGTGACCGTAACACTTCCGCACTGATACGAGTTATCCGGGCAAACGCTGGTCTGGCTCTGCGTGAACAGGCACTGGGAGAACATCTTCACGTTGCAGTTATAACACTCTCGTAGGAGTTGACTTTTAGCTGTGGGGGCAACAAAATGATTTTATTGCTAACACAACGGAAATATGCTTTATTTGTCCTATAAATGGGAATTAAAACGTTATAACCATCTTCACAGTGCAGTCTAAGGACAGGAAACTTCCATCTTGTGGTTGAAGAGAAGATGTTGACCACAACCGGCCAGACTGACTAATGTTTATGTACTTCGAGGTCTTTCTTTATGGGTGATGACGCCATAGTGTCAACAGTTGTGGTTCATTGTGCCATCATCACCAACAAAGTCACCAACGGATCCTTGCGATCGGCATGTTACCGCCGTAAAACCCGACACACCCAACCTCTGGTTTCTTTTATCTTAGAACTTCTTGTTGCGAAATCCTAAACCTCAAATTCTGCTGCATATTGAAAAGACAATGGGCTCTAGAACACCAACAAACATATTATACCCCTTCACCTGGCGCAGGTGCTATAATAAGAAACAATTCAGCTTAAAAGTAAACATGTGTTCTGAACATACACACCTTCACATTATATCCTTTGGTCGGATTGAAACTTATCTTTGTTAGAAATATTCTTCAATTTCTAATTCTGAGCAACAAAATTCTATATTGTTAACATTTTGGGACCATCCCTATTTATCATATTTCTTCATTTTATTAACTTTCATCAGTAAGTGAGATGCTTGTGATGTCTTCACAAGCCGACAATATAATAGGATTCTACCCCTTCACACGTGTCGGCCAACTTAGAATCATCACAATCCATCTAAGAAACTAAATTCTATAGAGCTTTTCATTGTCTTCATTTAGTGCATTTTTGCAGTAAATTGTTACGTAGGTTTCATTGTTTTTTGGGGTTCACAAAGAATTCCAAACGTTAGAAATGCACACGCTTTACTTGAAATCATAATTTTTACGTGTATATCGCATATAAAGAGTATGTATAAATATATATATATTATATATATATATATCTACACAATTAAATCTATAGAAAGTCAATACAAATTGATTCATTTAGGGAGGAAAAGCCTTCATTGTTCGTTTTTTGGCAAATATTTGGTCAAACTTCAAGTATTCTCTTTTGTTTAAAAAAAAACAAAACCTGACTTTCGTGTTCATTCCTCAGGGATATTCATTGGTAGACAAATTGTTTTTTCCTCCCCAACTCCAATCCCCAAACCCCTCAACAGCCCAGGTTTTTAGGGTCCCCTCACATCATGACATGCAGCTCAATCACTTTCGACGCACCTGTTCTAATGAAAGGTGCTGAGATATTTGAGATTTCTACCATGTTTAGCAAACAAACCTCAGCAGACCTGACTTTAAATTCTGTCTTCTGAAGGGTTAATTACATAAAACTACACAGACGCTTTTTAAAGTTTTTATGACAATAACCAATCAGTGCCTGTCACGTGACAAACATTCCTTGAAAAAAATATGGATAAGGTGTTTTTTTACATAAAAAAAGTGATTATTTCCGTTAGCCATAGAAAGAGAGAAAGGAAATTTGGTACCTTTATTGGTAGATTGCAAGCTTTCAAGACTATCTAGTAGAATTTGCCTAAAGAAGACACCTAGATCGTCTCAAAAGCTTGCAATCCATTCTACGTCATTTATCCAATAAAGGTATCATCTTAAAGTTTTTGATGTCATCCACAACAAAAATGCTCCAAATTAATTTGAGTATTTGTGAGGATATGCAGAATGAATTTTGGTCGGTGACCATTGCTTCGGCCAAAGCAGCTGTGAGTTATGGAACTAAGAGAATCCCAGACAGTTCTTTCTGATGATTTAAATCCATCTGCATTTTATAATCAGAGGTTACAGATAGGAAACCAAATTTGGAACTCCTGACCATATAAGAGGAACCTTCTATCATTTAAAGATTTGGTTTCCCTTCTTCAAAACCGGTAAAAATGATACCTTTATTGGCTAACTGACATATAATGGATTGCAAGCTTTCAAGGCTATCTGGGTCTTTCCTTCAGGCATATAATACGGGGAACGTGTCTGATGAGACATAGATTGTCTGGAAAGCTTGCAATCCGTTATACGTCAGTTAGCCAGGAAAGGTATCATCTTTCTTTCTATGGCTAACACTCTCTATACCTTCTTGATCCCATCACTCACATCTTCATAATATCTTTGTAAGGAACTGCTCCTGAAATACAGTGCTAGGATTTTATAAAAAGGAGGAGCAATTATATTCTTGTGGTTTATTTAGTTATTCAAATTACAAAAATCTCCTTCTGGTATTTTAATATAATATATATAGTTTTATGCTGTTGACGTAGGTGTAGATGTTGGCCCCATTCTCCAATGGCAAGACCAAGCCCTTTAACAGTGTAGTTATTATTATTAATTATTTATTGTTTTATATCGCGTCATTAAATTTCGTAGTTAAATGATATAGTCTTCCTAATCAGCCAACTACAAAAGAGAAAAGACCTTTGTGACTATTAGGCATTTCTCCTTAATGATCAGATTTATTTTTATACATTATTATATTTTTTGGGTTATTTTATTTGGATACATAAAGGATAAAGCTGAATAAAGTCAAAGTTTGTTTAAGTTTTTTTTGTTGCATTAACTATGCTATAATCTGATCACGTTACCTTACAAACCCCCATAATATTTCATGAGAGAATATGTCATACTTACTTACGGAAACCCCGTAAAGGGCCAATAGAAGGAGCAGCAGGTAGGAGGCCATCCTGGACTTTAACGGAGACATCAGTTCTTGGACCTAATGTTTGACGACTGACGAGGTACCATGAAATGATACGGAATATGAGCCTCAGTATATTTGCCCCGCTCTTCCTTTTATATGAATTTCGGACACCTATAGGGTGAGCACCATTACCTGGAATGTGGATTTGGTAAGGGAGAGGCTTGTGGTCCTCAGAGGTTGAATTACAAATAAGGAGGTCTCTTCCTGGAGTTTCAAGGTGGGGTTCTAGTTTCAATAGTACATAAAAGGGGGGGGACATAAATAAAGGCAGGAAGATATTTGTGGTAAGAGGTACAGGGTGTGGTGTGTTTTTTATTTTTCTTCCACTGTTGATTCTGTGGTCAGAACTCATTAAAGGCGATCGTTATCCAACCGGTAGGACTTCTTATTGCTGCAGAGAGATAGCATAATAATCAATAGGTACCCCCTCCTCTCCCAACAACAATATCGGAGTAACAGAGAAGATCTGGGAGAACATTTCTAGGAGAAACGGAAGTAAACGTTATCCAGAGTCTCCATTCTTAAGAACCTCCACCCAACCAGACCTTCCCTTCCACCTCAACGAGGATATTTCATGTTCCTACAAACCATCCTGTCTCTACATGCCCCAGTTTGGGCGGTCGTGCACCATATGACCATACACTTTATTTATGTAAAAAGCCCATGTTCTAAGACTAATCATAAAAATACTTAAGGTTTTTGGCTGGTTTGCCAGATGGCCGTGCACACACGCAAGCACACTAACTCTTTCACTCACCTCGCACAGAGCCTGTCTTCAGAGTAATTACCTTGATTAGCCCCAACTCATTGAATTGAGCCCTGGACCCCCCCCAAGGCACTTTCAGGAGGGCAATTGTTGACTCCCCACCCTGGTCCCACCAATTCCATACTCAAATTCCACCAACTCCATACCCAAATTGCACTGCCTTCCTGACCCTTTCTAGTATCTCGAGGAGCAGCCCACCTCCTCATCTCAATCACACCACCTTCCGGCCTCTATAAGGAGCAGGAGGTGAGAGAGAGCTGGGGGGGGGGTTACACAAGTTGGGCTTTAACACAATAACATAAAGATTTGGGGCAGACAGACTGGGATAATCAGATCTATAAGGTTTATAATAGTCTGAAAAATGCAAAATTTAAATAATTATCACACAATTAGATTTTTGTTGGTCCTACTATGTTTATACCGCGTGATAAGTCACAGCCTTAGGTGATATTTAACATTCCTGCTACCAATTACACGGTCCATGTGCGTGTGTTTGCTATGCATTGCATCATCTATTTATATCACCGTCAGTCGTATTTACAGGTTTAATCACTTACCCAAAGCTCAGATTTAGTATGCCCTAGGGTTGCCGGCTTTAGAACAGGTGCTTTAAAGGGGAAATGTCACTTTTTTTCTTGCTGCACTTACAATGACAAAACATCACTTACTCATTTGCCCATCACACTTCAGCTTCTGGGGATTCCCCTCTTTAATGGCACGAGATTTGAAAAACAGGCCAACAGGGGTGCGGTGGCCGGGTGGGCAGGAAGGCAATGCCCCCCTAGGTGGGTCCAAACTCTTCATCTCCTTTAACGGTAAGAGTGTGTGCGGTGTTAGAGTAAGTGTGTGTTAGAATGTGGTGTTTGTCTGTGTGTCAGTATGTATGCTAGTGTTTGTGTGCACTAATTAAGTTGAAAAGGGGCATTTTGGTTTTACTTGCCCCCAGCAGGGTCAGAAGTTTCGGTGCATACCCAGTCAATCGTGTTTGGATTTGTTAAGGGTGAAGTCTTGTGCAACTCTGCAATTATTTTCACGTTTCACGTAGCACAAACCCCAGCTAATGTTGTGTAAGTGGCTGAAGTTGGCTGTTTACATGGTGACGATACAGACGCTAAATGATTGCAGAGCTACACAGGCATTACGATGTAATGACGTAACAAACAATTAAGGAATATGAATCAATATTAATGTAACTGGTAGTAATGAAAGAAATATCTGAAGGAAACTCAGGATGATAACGAGTCAATATAAACAACTTATTACAAGCAGGCAGGTAAAGCCTCTAGGTCATCACACAGGGGGTAATATCACACCTCCTCACATACGATCAGGTTGTCTTTGGAGGGGGTCTATAGGTTGGGCTTTACTGAGACATTTATGGATGCTGTCAAACATATTATTGGAGCTTTTAGGGCAATAGATCCCTGTGATACCCTCATACCCAGCAAACATTCTGAGCTCCTAGAAAACAAGGGCATCAGGGGAGGAGAGAGGGGTATCAAAGGTTTCGTGCCTAAAAAGGGACTGACCTTTCTTAAAAGTGACACTTGGTACGTATGCAATACATATATAAATATAGCTGCATGGGTCCTCCTTCCTTTTTTACTTTAATCATTTCCTTCATCTCTCTTTTTACCCCTTGTACCTTTTCTGAAACATCACCCTTAGAGGGACCATATCAGCCATGTTTTCCATAACATTTACAAATGCTGCCCTGCAGTATGGATGATGTATAACTACTAATTGGTTCCTTTCCATAAGTCTAAGAGTTTTTTACACTCAAAGCTATGTATACAGTTTTTGAACCAAGGATCCCAAATACAAATGGTTATTACAAAGAAAACAAAAAAGTGACAAATCTTATTTCTTTCAAGTGTATTGGGAGCCTCCAAATTCTGTATTTGGAGCAACAGTGTTGAGAGTTGTGTGTTGAAGTATATAATAATAATTATAATAATAATAATAATAATCACCTTGCTATATAGAATATTCAGCATATTGCAATGAGAGGTTTAAATCTACAAACCTCAAATCTAAAGGGGACCTGAGGAACAAGGGTATTTGAGGCTAAGGTCCTTTGTATTTGTTATTGTAGTTGCAGTTCACACCTTCGTCCAGTAGGGGTCACTGTAATTCTTATTAGAATAAACAGGTCACAAAGTTGCCGCTCTACTCTGTAGAGTTCCATCTAATCTGCTAATTTTAACACTTTTATAATTAAAACAGCATTCTTAGTAAAGTTAAAAGCTCCAAACCCTTCCCGGAAAGAATTCTTTGCATAGTCAGTTCAACCCTCCCAAGTACCCGGACCTGTTGATCATACAAACTTTTTTTTGAGTTACATTCCACATCGTAACTTCTCTTTGAAATAAGTTTCCTCTAAACCTAGGGGATACTCGTGTGTTGTCTGTAAAAGTTCTATGAACAGATCCCCAGACAGGTGTTTGCATTGTCCTTGAATATACTTGCATATGGTAACCATATCTCGTTATAGGAATCTTTTCTCCAAAGGAGCTCAATTTGGAAAACCTTTATTTTTAGCTGGCATGGTCTATTTCTTTAATCAATTTTTTTGCCCATCTCAGAACCCTTTAAAACTTCTTATAGGACCCTGAAGATTCACATTCGATACGCTTTTATCTCGTAGATTCAAACATTTTGAAGGAGAAGAGCCATCCTCGCGGATGACATCGCAACCCATGCCACGCTATGTAAAATGTAATAATGGTATTTCTTATATATGTTTTTTCCTAATTAATAATATGTTGGGACCATAAGTGGAAGGGTTGGGTTTTGACTGTTGCACTTGATTTTTTTTACCATATATATTCTAATTGGGACTGAATTATACATTATTATTATTATTTTCTCACCGCAAGCATGCATTGCTCATTCAATACAGAAAAATCACTTGCTTGTTTAAAATGATAAGTACTCCCAGATTCTTCTCCAAAGAGAGTTTCTGGAATAAAATGTAAAACCTATCATCCCCAGACCGGCTCCACTCCCCATGCTGTATGGTAAGTACTTGGGGTGATGAATGGCCGGGAAGGATTCCAAATTCCCTAAGCACACAGATACCCCCCGCTGAAAAAATACACCCCCAGTGGACGCAAAAAGTTAAAAAAATACCAAACAATAATTTAAATGATTTAAAGGTATTTAACCAGCTATAAAATAAATACGTTAGTTTAGTCGTTTTTAATTGTTCGTGGATTGATTGCAGTCCATCGGGTCGATGTTACATTGCATTAATATCAGTACACATGTTTTTGTCATTATATTAGTATGGTTTCTGCAGAGAATGTGATTACTGCCCTTGTAAAAGTTGCCCTTGCCAGTGCTGACGCTTCCATCCGTCGTATAAAGGGAGAATATGATGCCGAAGATAATTACATGAACTGGGAAAGAAAGACAGACAGCAGGGTCAAAAGCCCCATGAAGGCCAGGGATGTAGTGCAGTTCTGAAGAGGATCGACACCTTCATTATTACAGAGATCTGTTTCACAACATGATTGCGTAAATGAGGGCAGTCCATCGGGGGAAGCAGGGGTAGCGGTGTTGCACAGCCGACTGTTGACACAGTTTTTAAAATATATAACATTGTTACCTGTCATGAAGATACAAACACATGTTACATGATTAATATAGAATATCCTACAGCACAACCACTAGTGGTCCTCAGCTTCTACAACCTCGTGGCGTATCACAGTGTTCTACAGGCTTTAAGTCATGGTAATGTGTATAGCTAATGATTCTATATGCTCATAGTGAGCAACAAAGTATGGAAATGTCATAGACACACACAAAGATGCAAGGTATGTTATTTTTTGTCTCCTACTCATGGTTTTATAGGCTCCCACATATATCTGCTGTTTTGGCCAGCTTTTGAGCATAGCATTGGGTTGGCTTTTGCCTTTTTTGCTCACCATAAGCATGCAATGTTGCTGGGCAAATGTAGCATTCTCTGATTTACTTCCATAAGCCAAAGATGTTCTATCCTGCGAAGAACATATCTAATAGGACTGAACCGTGGAGCCTCAGAGACTTCACAATCTTGTCATAGGTTCTGCGTCACAAGAGTCTTCCCGTGCTGCAGTACGTGGCTACAATTAGTCGAGCCATCACCAGGACAGTTTTTTTGCTTCATCTTTGGCTCCAAAATGAACAAAGTAAAGTGCACAGCCATGAACGAGGACACTGGCTCTGCAGGGAGCTTTATGTCTCACTTCTACTTGCTTCACCACTAGAGGAGTCTCAAATGGGATAAGTGGGACAGCTTCATCCCTTACAACTAGAAAACACACTGATTTTACCTCGATCTTATCAAAGTTTGTGAAGGAAAACCAACTAGGGGGTAGTGAAACCCGACTTGTGGTACCCTAAGGTGATCAATGTGTTCATCAGAGCCAAAGACAACATGGAGCAGACTCCAGGGCTCCCTGATGCCACACCAGAGACTGTTTTGACTAATGTGGCATTAAGCAGGTTGACCAATAAATACAAAGACATCTCATGGATGGGCATCCAGGGAGGTCTCCCCCTAAGGACATTAATGCATGCTAGGGGGCTGCGCAGAGACAGACATTGCCGTGGTGCATCATAACAAAGGAGACCTCAAACTACATCTGTTCTGGCAGTGTCCTTTTACACAGGCTACATTGTTAAATCACAAGATCTTAGGGGGACAACAAAATTAAGCCACATCTCTAACTACACCCTTAGATGTGTCCCTTTTTGAGCATTTTAAATGTTGGGAGGTATGCCAGAGGTTGTTCTGTAAATCTCACCTTGTTGAATGCTTGCAAACATGCACTGTTCTCCAGATCCGCATGTCTTATTCAACACATTGTTATTACAGGGTCCGGTGCAACTGTAGCAGTTCAGAGAATTACCTGGAGGAGGTACAAGATAATAAATGGATCATTCCTAGCATGGCCGGACTGGTGATGAGGAGGTGGCACTTTTGGGCCAGTGGCCACCTGTTGACGTAAGTGCGGTCAATGACTGGATATGTGCAGCCATAACGTTTTGTATTAACTAAATTCACCAAAACCACTTCACCTGGCAGTGCATTCCACATCTTAACAGCCCCAACTGTAAAAAAATGCTTGGAACACAAAATGTATATTCAGGCTAGGGCTAGCACCCTCTGACATGGAGGCAGGTAAAGTTGGCCCCATCAGCCAATATCTCCCCATTAACTCACATATAAACTGACACACATAGTTACACACACATGCTTACACAAACTTATACACTCACGCTATCACACATACACATACTTATACATACATACTTATCCGAACACACACTTACACACTCATGCTAATATGACATAACATTCATGCTGTCACACACAGATTCACGCCCACATACACTTACACACACAGATTCATGCTCACACATTCTTACACACACAGATTCATGCTCACACATTCTTACACATTCACAATAATGCTAACACGCAAACACTTAGACATATAGTACACATACATGCTCTCACACACAGTTATACGTACATACATGCACACTCACTCACTCATTCCCTCTGTTCTTTACCATCAACTTCTATAAAGTAGAAGAGTCCCTTAGTTTGAGACCACCTCCTAAAGAGTCTACACTGCATCAGTATCAGTGCTGATACAATTCTCTCCCTAACCATCACCCAAAATGTATTCTGGATAATTACACAGACATCTATGGAGCTCCCTTCCCCCGGTCTTACCAGTATGATAACCCTGGAGAACCAGCAGCACAAAGAGGACTGAATTTCTGAGCATCTCACTTTCTTCTCTTTGACGTTTATCCTTTGTGTTGTATCTTGTTCCCTAATTTATGGTCCTGTTCCCAATTTATATTTGTTACAGTTTATCTCAGTTCCACCCAAACTATCAAACTTACCTGTGCATTTTGCTGGGTGTGTTGAGATCTTCCCACTTTTTTGGAACTGTATAGCCCTGCACTTTTTTGAAATAATTATCAAGTAATTAGCTAATTATATGGCTATACATGTGTGTCATGAGCCCTGGGGTAACCACTAACCCCTTACACCAAGTACCAAGGAACAATTTGTAGCCAGGAGTCTAAGCAGAAGGTTGAGAAGCCATATGCCTACGCCATTTATGTTTAAATCCCCTCACTCTATTAGCCTCTATCACTTCTGCTGGGAGACTGTTCTACGGACAGCCTTCCCCGAATATGCAAGGTGGAAAGATTCCCAGCTTTTGGTAAAGTTTGACTGGGTTTTTGGTGAACTTCTGCTTCTGCAGAATGTAAGAATAAGCCCACTTGTGGCAGGGAGACCACCGGACTATACACAAAGGAATAATCTTCACTTCCCAGGATCCCATCAGAATGCCCGACAAATCGGAAGGTTTACATAGGGCCCTTATCAGGGGATAAAGGCAAATATTAAATAGGAAAGGTGATAACGGGCACCTCTGACGTATCCTCCGCTCCATATTGACCTCCTTCGAATCCAGACCATTGACCACTACCCTCGTGACCAGATTGGCATACAGTTTTTTACTCTTATTTAAGCCGTCCACTGAAGCTGCAGAACAAGTTTAAACATCTGTTTGCAGGCCTAAGCAGAAACAAAATCTAAATAAAGTCAATACATTATTTTTTAATGACTGCAAACGAATGATTTAGTTTCTTCATCAAGACTCCCTTAAGCAAATGAATCATCCATGCAGTAAAAGGCTTTAATTATGATCAAGCTGGTGCAAGTCTAAGGTGATCATTCTTCCACACCTCAAAGGTGTTGCTGAAATGTTATGTTATCTTGGCCTAGCTCCGCCCTTGTCATCAGTTGCTCCGCCCACCCCACAGCTAACCAAATATTACACTGACATGGTGTGGCTCTTAAGACCTGCTAGGAGCATACCTGGGAACTTTATGGCTTCGGCTACCAGGAGCCCTCCTCGCGGGACGAGGGCAGGAAGTCCCACTGATGTCAGTCATGGTCCCCCTGACATCGTGGGCGGTCCTGCGGACCCGGCGCTTCTCCTGTGGTCATAAGTTTAACCCACATCTGATGTTACTGATCTAAGAATACCTTTAAACAGGCGAAGGGAGTGACAATTGGTCCAACCTACCTGTACCCAGATCCTTCCTGCCTCCCATGAGGAGCGAGAGAGGGTGAGCTCAGAGAGGCAGCCCTAGAAGGTCCTCGGTTTTGCCCACCAATTTGTTTTCTAAACAGAAACAGCTATCAACATCTTCATAAAAGAGGGAGATTTTAATTTACTTTTGTTTTTTGCTCCTGGTGTTCTGGGCAAGGGTGGAGGGGGCAGAGAGCCAAGATGCCTTGTGAAACCAAACAAACATTGGCAGTCAGCATTTCGAGAGGGCTGGGATCGCAATGCTAAGGTGTTACACTTTCTATAGGTGTTGCCTCAAGTAGTAACATGGTAATGAAACAGGTTGAAAAAAAATATATTTGAGACCGAATTCAACCTTTCATTTATTCCTGCCCCAATACATTAGGTAAAGAGGGCCCGGCTCACAAGCTTACAATCTAAAGGTCTAATTTATTTATACAAATATGTTTAAAGGGACCACACAGCTATCACATCCATTAAAGTGAATAAGACGGTTGGAGCGGCCCTTTAACGTCTTTTTCCCCCACTTTATATTTTATTGTCAGAACAAAGTGACATCAGAACTTTTGCCAGAAGGACAGGAATGACATCATACATTAAAACTGGAGACGGATTCACTGCGTATATACCGTACATCACAGACTCCTCTGGCCTTTAACGAGTCTTTCAGACATTATATTCATAGTAAAATATAACCTGTTTCGTTTATGCATAATAAAACACAATTCAGCTTCCTTCCTGGGCGAGCAAATATCTGGAAATCTATGAAGGGATTCTGTGAGCTGTGTGTCTGTCCTAAAAAATGGAAATATTTCACTGGCAATCATTCAAAAAGCAAATTTCAGAGAATAATGTTAGTAACATTGTTAATACAGAAACGTTAGTGAATGCGTCAGGTTATGATCGACCCTGTGAGTGCCAAGGGCCCAATGCAAACAGTTTGCTATTTGATGTACTGGATTTGTAGCCAGCACCTAAAGGGTGTGAATTCTATGTAACCAAATTCTGAATATTTCCTTAATTTTCTTGTCCGGCTATTATTACTGCAAAAGAGATTTAACAAAGTAGGGGGAGGGAAGTTTATTTCAAAGAAGGAGAAATGAAAAGTTGGAACAAGAGACCGTAATCTAACACTAGAGGGTCAGAGGCTGAGACGGAGTAGAAGGAAGTTTTACTCGACTGCTTAGGCCTGGAGCCCATACCTATTAAACCCCTCAAATAAAGACACCAATATGGGGGTAGGGCATTGGCCACGGCTTTATTGTCCCATGCCAGCATAAACAACCAACACAAACATTAACCAACAACCCGCCAGCTGCATGGAATAGCCCTGCAGGCGGTTCTCACCCCAACTTGCCAAGAGTCCTAGTCCAGCGGCTGCCATGAGCGGCCCGCTCCACCCATCTCCCCAAGCCCAGTTTGGGCACCTCTTCAGGCAACAGAACTTCCACGCTGGGAACTCTGAAATAAATAATAATAAAATATGCAATACATTTGTGGGTGAGAGGGAACCTGTCCAGGGAGGAAAAAGGTAGAACCCTACCTGCACCCCCTTTATGAACACTTAAAACCCTGAAATAATGTTGCCGGCACCAATCACTAAACTGCTGGCATCCTTTAAACCGCCCCAGGCCAGCAGTCATACTCTCCTTTCCTTATTGTCCAGGGGGGCCTTTACTGAGAGGCTGGAAGATAAGCGCAACAGCCCCAGGGCAGAAGTTGTAGAGGCTGAAACAAATAAAGTGTGACAATAATGTTAGCAGAATGTTAAAAACGAGGAAAGAAACGGTTACATTTCTAAAAATGACTGTTCCCTGCGGCGTTGGGGGGGGGGGAAACCTGCTATTACAATAATACCTCATTATGCGTGCTGATGGTAATGAGAGTAAATGAAACCTGATCCTGGCATTTCTCTAAAAATGAAACAAAGGGCTGTCAGATCACACAATGAGAGGCCACAGAAACTCAGCGTCTCACGTTCCAAACAATTGACTTTGGAGAGAAGCATTGTAGGCAAACATCAAATGGGGCGGGATAATTTCCTTACAAAATTAAAGCTGAATAAACCATTGTGCTACGTGATCCCACCGTGTTCCTGCGAGTCCAGGTCAGATTGCTTGAAGAATTTTGGACCTGCCCCCCTTCCAGGGGGAAACTGCCCACTGTCCCCGGTCCAGCCCAGCCCGGGAATGTGTATATCGGTATAGAAACAGCAGAGGAGGTTACTTTAATATATCGAATTTTGTAAATAAAATAATTCTCCTTTAAAAATCCCTTTAAAAGATCTACAGCAATGTAAAACGTCTTAATAAAACCCTGCCTCTAGCCACACCCCTTACCACACCCTCTAAAGCAAAAGTGTCCCCGTTTAGTCATCTGAAATGCTGGGATGTATGATCGTGGGAGGAGCCAGACAGAAGAATATGTCAATAATCGTAACATAATTTATTAAAATAGAGTGATTATAATGAAAGAATGATTCTAAAGACTGGATCACAGTAAGACATTAAGGTCTATAGGGTAAGACTTCAGTCCACGTTCGTATCATAGCTGACAACATTCTCTGTGCTGCTGATGACCACAGTGCACGCACCCTTAGCTGATCATGATACCTGAGAACTCGTACCTTTTGCCCCAGAGACACCAGGAATAACAGCTGATTGTACAGCTTCCCGGGAAGCCTCTTCTCCAGATGTGCGGGGGGGAGGGGGGGGATCTTCAAACTTAAATATTTGCCAAGAGTGCTGGTTTAATGGGACAGTCATGATTTTTTAGCACCGTCCTGCTTTTGTGAGCAGTGTGGAGCATGGATCCTCTGATTTCACTCAACTGGCCCAGGAAGGTCTAAGCTGTTGCAGCAGAGGCCTCCATTGCAGCTTGCACTCTACCTTCTTACACTGGTGCTGCGAGGTGGCTACTCGGGAAGCCGGGTGGGTGGCCATACCTCCCATGCTGCCATCTTTCTGGACTTACCTGTATGTGGCTAGCCTTGTCTACCATGGGAGCCGAAAGGAAGGTTCTATGGGGGACCAGCCCCGAGAAGTTACCAGGGCTGATAATTTGTCTTCATGGACAGACTTGGTCACTTGGTAAAGTCCACCCCGGCAGCTTTGCCACCTCTAGACAATGTAACAAATATCTGAATAGTCCACTGGGCTTATATTTCAACAGCAGAACCCATACTATCCCGTCACCTGTTGACTTGCGTGCCTTAGACAGTGAGCCGTATTTTGTATTCCGGCCCTGCATACATGGACACCACTAATGCCCTTTGACGGGTTCTTGGGCATTCCTGTATCTCCACAATTACACTCCCGGTTGGGCCCTTTCAAGCGTAAAAAATGACTAAGCTCGTACTAAATGAAAACTTTTGTTCCTTGCCTGTTTGTTAAAGAGTCAGTAACACTGACGCTTTAGCAAACAGCTAATCTCCGGGTTTATCTTCTGTCATCGGCTCCTACCAGAACTAATCTATACCGTTCCATTACATACATTCCCATATATTACCTTTTACTATGTGACTACAAAGATCTGAACATCAGAACTACCCTAAAACAGACCTCTCCCTCTCTTTAGGGTGGTAAAAGGTGGTTAGCACTAAAGGGTTAACGATGGTCCCACACACACAGATCCCAACCCTTAAAGAGGGGGGGGGGATTTTAAACGTTGCCTCCTGACCATATTAAAGCTGTTTAGAGAGCCGTGCCCCAGCACATTATCAGATATAATTAATCGCTGTGTCTCTAGGTGTAGTCAGTATCCCCGAGGCGAACACATATCATAAGATATTGATTAGAACATCCCGTATCTAAATGTGATTACCGACTAAGCTTTCTCTACTCCACACCCTAATTTCCATTTTATTTAAATTTAAAGGTATTGTAGAAAAGGATGTTAGAAACCAATGCCTCCCAACTGTCCCGATTTTGCCACTCTATGCTGCTGTTCTATATTTATTTGATTGCATATATTTTGTCGGTTTTTTTGGTTATTGCTGTAATAATTCATGCAGCTGCGCTGTGTCTTTAAATGTATATATATAAAAAAGAAGTTGTTTTGGGGATCAGGAATCCTCTGGTTTGGTGATTCACCGCCTGCCACACCTCGAGACACAGAGACTTTCTTCTTTAGTTATGTACAATTCCACTCAGAACCTGTTTTTTTCCCCTTGCTTTGTTATTAGGTCCGTCTTCATTTTCCATCGACTCAGTTTACAGTGTTTCATAATTACAATATCCCGTGAGTTTCTGTGTGAAAACTGAGACCCCTCCTCTGGACTGGACCTGACCATGACATGAAGTGTCCCTTTAAGTATTGGTGCGAGAACATGGCACAAATTGACACCGTATCCACGTGCATAAGGAGCTGGGATGGGGGGTCGATAAATAGCCCAAAAGTGGGGGTCTGATTAATCTCTCCATGCATGTGTCCCTTTAAGTGTATTTTAATGCAAGCAAATCAGAGCTCACGCTCCTTTTTATTTATTTATTTATTTTTTACACGGTATGATTTCCCTTTTATCAAATACTGGGGGGGGGGGGATTATAAAGATGTTTCATATGCAAAAAAAAGAGAAAAATGTACAATTATGATTGCACCCTATGGTTGCAACAACATTTTCCAGAATCTAGCTAACAGACCTCTAGGGTGGTAAAAGTTGGTTGCTTTATTCTTAGGTCCATCTTCATTTTACTGCTGAGGTCTCCTCTCAGGGCAGGACTGGACCAATCAGCCTGGCACTTTAAGGCCAGCGGCTATGAAAGGATGTACATGCGGGCGACGTCTGGATACACCCAGCCCCACATATACCTTTATGCTCACTCAGCGTGCGGGCGATCACACACTTCAGGCCCTGGTATGGGTAAGAATGCAGCGCTATTGACCCCAACCCAACCCTAGCCTGGCACCCTGTACTATGTCCATACCTGGGAACTTTTGGGCTTTGGCTACCTAGAGCCTACCCTTGCTTTTGCAGGCAGTGAGGATCATGTGTTGGTTGGGGAGATCCTCTGATCTCCCATGATCAGGCCAGGGACCAGCAAAACCAATGGAGGCTTATGATGCTTCATGCGCCCTGCCAACCTCTAGCCCGACCGCCTGGCATAGACATCATTATTTGGAAATCTGGGGCATCAGGTTTATCCGTCAAGAATGAGTGTAGCTAACTACAGATCTGCATGATGAGGGAGCACAAAATTAAAAAGAAGCTTAGCACAGGCGGACCCCTCTTTGGTGGGATAAGTGCCTCGCCGTTCACTCTTCACCTTCTAAGTTTGTGTGAAATTTCTCTTAAAACAACACGTGGCTTCTGTCCCAGCTTCTGAAGGATTGCAATGTTTGCCTTAAAGAGTGATATAATTTAGGGACAAGTGATTTATGGCATAAGACTAGTGAAGACAAATGTCAAGCGGTCCAGCCGACACACTCATCGCTTGGTGATGGTTTCTGATGAACATTTACGGAACAAATATAATAGTGACTGTGGAATAAAATGTTCTTTGGGAAACAATTAACCTTTGGCCACCTTTCTTAAGTGACCACAACCCATTGTTGGGTGCGTGTTTTATCCCACTAGAAGCTTGATGTCCAGAACTCATGACGGAGGGGCCCCATGAATGAGGTGCAGGACAGGTGCCCCTAACAATTATTAGTAAGTTGTTGGTGATTTCAGTGTAGAGATGGTGGCAGGGAAGGGGTTAATACCCCAGTAGCACCTGGAGACCGGGTATTGGGGGGGGGGTGAGTAAGCCCCACTGAGGGGTATATAAAGGGGCCTGTGGGGGCAGTTGTAACTAATCTGAAAAGGACATTTTCCCGCCCATCCCTCCCCGATGTTTCTGCATCAGCCGCGTGCTCAGGTTTGAGGCTGGTACGGTGCAGGAGTTAACCATTTATAGGAATGCTTACTCGTGGCGCACAGAGGTGTAAGTGCAGGACACTGCAGGGGATTCGCCCCTGTGAATCTTATGGTCATGTGACTGCCGCGCTAGGGGACGCCGGCAGTTCCAGGAGGGATACAGGTGGATATGCCCATACCAGCCGGTAACTTAATTGGTTATAATTATTATTGTTTTGGTTTGATGGTAAAAGCAATGGTAATAAAGCTGTGTATATACTGTGTCAAAATGTGTCTGGCAAATAAAAGGATAAGCTTAAAATTGATGTTAAACATTAATAACGTTTTCCGGGTTACCACGACGAAACTCCAGGTTGTTGGTGTGGCGTTCCCATGAACAAAAGCGTGCGTCCCACGACGTCAGCCGGACCTCCTGCCCACATCCGGCAAGGGGGCTCCTGGTAGCCGGAACCCGAAGTCTCCAGGTATGTGGCACATCATAGGGGCAGATTGTTTGATGCGCCAGGGGCTTCTCAATCAGAGTTCTCCTTTATAACTGGCCCATATACACTATAGAGGAATGTGCCTAGCCAGTACAGACTCCATAATGACCTTACTTACATGTGTCTTTAAAATGCTACGAGCTAGGATATGATGTCATAGATGATGGCGGTCGATATACACAGCTGCCCGTCAGCATGGTTTTTGGCCCGATTATAGGCTGCACTTTTTCCCATAATTTAAATCTTTAAAGTGGGGGTGCGGCCTATAATCGGGATTTTGCATTTTTACCTTCTCCAGGGTGTCCGGAAGACCGGATCAGAAGACTGCAGAGCGTTTTCGGTAATGCGGTCCGGCGAAAATGCGGCCCCCCCGCCCTGATTCTTGATTCTAAACATTGATGTAGATTAGGCAGACTGGTGCAGGAGGTGGAGGTCACGTCTGCCGCATCTACATCAACGTTGCAAAACTAAAGTTTAGGTAAGGAGGGTGGGAGCCTCCTACCATACATTAAATGTAAAAAAAAAATTAAAAATAATAATAATAAAAAAAAAAAAAAAAAAAATTCTTTAAAAAAGCACCAAACTATAAGGGTGCGGCCTATAATCAGGTGCGGCCTATATTCGAGCCAAAACAGTATATATAAAACGAACAGCCGTTTAAAAAAAAAAAAAATATTTTTTTGTGGCTTTGAATAATTTAACAGGGAGGAATAATCATTCAGATCTTGAGAACAGGTAGTTAAGGTGGCTTCTCGCATGGTGTACATTAGAAATGGTTTATAATACATATTTATTGGTTATTTTAATCTGTAAACACAATTACATAGGTTTAGTGTATAGATTAAAATAATTTTTTTTAACACTTCTTCTTTCAGTATTTTTCATTTGTTTTTCCACATTGAGGATACTGAAAGAAAAAGGGATGGGAACCATTTCTTTTTAAAGTATTAATATATATCCTGTCTTCTTATTAATTTCTTTTTTTGTAGACAGTGAGACGGGAAGAAATCAAAGCATTTTTTATATAAAGGGTGCAGCCATTACATAACAAATAACAAAACCTTATATTAAAGGCAGCGTTGGGGTGTATGCCAATTCTGACTCATTTGTTAAAAATTTTTTAAGGAAAAACCTTGGAAAGTTTTACGCAATTTTAACGGTTGTTCCCATTCTGTCCTTTTATGTGGGAATGTGGATTAGAGGCTGAAGTGTCCCTTTAACTAATGGTACAAAATAACACCGTATCCACGTGCATAAGGAGCTGGCATGGGAGTCGATAAATAGCCCAAAAGTGGGGGTCTAATCTCTCCTTGCATGTGCAATTTGTCCAATTCTGCAATAATAAATAATAAAAATAATAATAATAATAAATTAATTAATAACGATTTTATTGTTACATTGTCATCCAGGCAAATTTTCTATTTTCTGTCGCTTAAGTAGAAAAACACTATAAAGAAGTGTGTGAATTGTTTAAATAATAATGTCAAGGGCACTTATCAAAATGTCAGTGAACATTAGTGAAAAACACACATACTTCAAGTTCAAACTATCCTGGAGTCCTGTGACCGTATAGAGTGAGAACACATTAGTCCTTTGTGCAGGTACTATCCTATCAGCGCTGGGGGGAGCGCTCTTTTAACCTTTAAAGGGGAACCCAATAATATACGCACCATATACATTCATGTATAATATGTATGCCTAATCCGTTCTGGGGGGCAACCTTTTTATGCTAAGGGTAAACCGATCAGATTTAGATTCTTTGTTAATTTAAGAGGGTCGTTCCGCTGACACAAGCAGCATGTTAATGATCGTTTAATGACTAAAAACATTTTATATCGTCAAAACCAAAAAGATAACTTTTAAACGTATCTCTATTTAGAATGGGGGCATATTCGCTAACATTTCAGGTATCCAAATCGGGAACTAAGCTGCCTATGATGCAGGAGTGGTCTCCTGATTACAGGACTGTCCTAAGCGATTTAAGACAGGTGGTCACCCTTACTTAATATCTACCTATAAATCTATCTATATTTTATCAACAGGAGAGCCTCTGGGCACATATAGGACACATGATAATCCAGGGCAAAAAAGGGATGGGCTGCTGGATAGTTATGCAATATTGGTAGAATGTCAGGTGACATCATCAGTATTGAAGGTAGAGCTATGTATGACATCACATGCGAAAAGATACAGGGGGGCAGCAGTGACTTTTGGGGGGGCACATCGAAATACAGCCATGTAGATAATTGTCATGTGACTCAACAGCAGGGAGCGATAGGTGGTAGCAGATTCTTAAAGGTTTCTTTAAGACCTTTAAAGATGTGATTTGCTATTACAGTATATATTAACAATGGGCCAACATGTGCTGGGGTTGGCAGCAGAATATCATACAAAATAGGGCCCTGTCCACAAGAGTTTACAATCTAATGGATATATTTACGTATTCTCTTTGTGAATTTACAGTAAAAGTGTTAGATTAATCCAATGGGTCAGCAACACTGCGCATGCCCAGTGGACGAGTATAAAAATATTCTTTATTCAGACTTTCATAAATAGCATCTGGAAACACGAATAATAGATCCAGCCATAAATTAATTTAAAATAATACGTGTAACAAAATAAATAAGCAGGAAGGAGCGTAACCTACGAGGTTCAAATAAATCAGATTTCATTAATAAAGAGATATGTAATAAGTTAGCTAGAAAATCAAGAAAAATATATATTTTTAAACTAAGAGTAAAGAATAATTTACATTATTCAAAATAAATCCACAATTAAATTGGATCCAATAACCCTCGGGAGTTGTGAATAACTGCAGCATTATGATGTCATACATTACGTGTGTTTGCACTCTAATGTATCTCCAAGTAAAGGGTGTTGGTTTCGTGAATAACAAAACCCCCCCTGTAATTGTGTAAACATTTGATGAGCGGAGGAGGGGATTAGTTCCCTTTGTTTAAAAGGGAATCCCAGTGGGAGTAGCAATCAATTGGGAGAAAAGAAGAGGGAGAGGTAACGTGAAAGAGCAGCGAAGAAACAGAAAAGATGAAGATGCTGCTAACTGCCTGTTTTATTGTTCTTCTGAGCTGCCAAATAGGTGGGTAACATGGGGCGAGGATGGTGATGGTTTGCCAACCCTAACATGTAGCCCTCCGGCTCCTGGGTTCTCTTGGGCAACTGTTGAGCGGATCTAGAGAGTCGAGCGCACTCCAGACCTTGGGGAGGAGGTAGGGTAACTTCAGGATTTGGAATTTTGTGCAGTGAAACAATGTATAAATATTTCATTTTAAATAAAAATGATAAGAGATAAATGTATTTGGTCTTGAGATTTCTATATATTGTAAACGTATTCCTTTCATGTTATTTAAGGGTGGTAATGGCTACAAGTAATTGTCTGGGGTTCTATCAATGAACTATTTTAAATATACTCTCTAAAGAGCAACGGATCGTATTATATATAGAGGATGGTCTGGTTACTAGTGGGGTACTTCATGGATTAGTATTGGGATCCATACTTTTTAATAAGGATATTGCAAAAGGTCTAAAAGGTGCACTTGGACATAAAAATCCCAAATCAGACTATAGCTTTGGGGACACTGCTCTGTCAGTGACAACGGAAGAGAGGAACTTGGGGAATAATTATTTCTGTTGGTTTAAAACTTGGCAGACGATGCAATGAAGCAGGGCGCTGGATGTTAGTAGCAGAAGGATGAAGGTGGCTCTGCCACGTTACACATCTGTGGTCACATCTCACCTTGAGTATTGTGTGCAGTTCTGGAGACGCATATTCCCGATCGTTTAGGCATTGGAAGGATTTGGGGTACTTTTTGAGGGACTGAACTGTCAATTTGGGGGCTATTCCACGAACACATCTGATTTCCATGCCCCATAAGAGGAATATTATATACGCTATGATAAAGCAGAGAGGGAGAAGGGTGTTGGCAATGCTGCGGTCTGATTTATAATTGAGATTTGTCTGGCCAACATTCCAGAAGCGATTGTAGATCTAGAGCACCAAACTGCATTTGCCTATTGGTTTATATCTTTATATGGTTTATAGTGATTCTATAAAATGCAGAAGACTTGGTAATATATGTATGAGTGTGTGTGTGTGTGTATGTATGTATATATATATATATATATATATATATATACCTGTCTTAATGTAGAGATTCTGTTGCACTCGTAACATTCTGTTTTACTTAATTCCTGGGGATTAATATTTGTTTAACTATAATGTTTCGCTAAGAAAAAATTATGTGTAAGAAGGGCGGGGGTATTTTCTGTATCAAGGTCGACATGAATTTCTCTGTTTGCCCTTCATGCTCAGTGATCATGATCCAACTCCAAGCAAGGCAAGAATTATAGGGAAATATTAACTCTTTATTTAGGCATGTGTTAGCAACGCTCTTCTCCAGTCTTCCGAGTCCTTTCCATGTAGCAGCTTGCCCGGTGTCCTTGGCGTGTCTATATTTCTTAATTGCAAGGTTAAAACTTGTGTGTGAAACTTACTGATTTAAAGCCACTTTTTTATTCTCATGGGCGGATACAGTGAAGATTTTTTTGTGCGTTTGTGCGATGTCTTACAAGTGAGGGAAAGACCCCTTTGAAAACTGTTTACCCTCATTTTCTTAGGTCAAGCCCTGGATTGCTATAAATGTGAATATGGAACCTGCTTGACCCCCACCAAGATGACCTGTGGAACGTTGGAGACATGTGTGACCTACACCGCGCAGACAGGTGAGACGTCTGTACATGTTCTGTCCTGTGACACGGTATATATGTAGGTCTCCAGCTTTAACGCATCTAGTTGCAAGTGCCGGACCCTTTGCTACGCATGCTCCTCTATCATCCCAGTCTTCATGGCTCCCCCTTTATCTTTGTTCTTTTCATGGCGCGTCTGTTGCTACATTGTATGTATTCCTGTCAGAGTTCCACATAATCCACCATCTGTGTGGTTGTTGTCATTCATGGCAAACCCGGATTTTATTTTCACAAACTTCAACTAGTAGCCACGCTTTTGCAAATTACACAATAAAAACGGTTTGTTTGCCTCTACTTCTTGATTCCTCTAGGACATGTTTGCAGATATCCTTGGAAAATATGAATATTTAAAAAACCAGTTTCGTTGTACTGCGAAAGAGGCTTTGCAATAATAATTCCTGCCCTACTGTTTACATGGTACCATTGCCATCCTGATGAATATGCTGGGGTTCTCGGGCATTGAGGGGCTGTCAGGGTTCCATTTGTTGGCCTCCAATGGGCATTCCCACCCTTGGCACCTTCTGGCTGGTGGCAGATTACGTGCTTCAAATTGGCAACTAAACTGCACCAAGTACAGTGGGGGTATAAAGTATATAAAACCCGCATCCAACTGGTCAACAAAGAACAGCACATACATTGGCATTGGCTATCGATACACCTAATCATACTCCATTCATACTCCATTCAAACCAACATATGAACTTGACCAGGGCTGGCGTGATGATCATCGGGCCAGTCTGCGCCTGATTGTAACAGTGTATGTACTGTGGAGGACAAAAAAGAAAAGATATGCAGATCCTCCATAATATCTTTACATGCCTCGATCACTGGATACATGCTATGTACTGAAATGGCATGTTCCAGCGTTCTGAGATGAAATTCTCCATGTGTTTGTAACCGATCTCTTGCCACACTTGCATGAGATTACATATACCGCACCAGATGCTCTGCAGTGAACAAATGTGTGGATCTCAAATGTTTCCGAATCTGAATTGCCCATAAAGTGCAAGTTCCGGAATGACATGTCTCTATTTTCCAGGTGGTCTTTCTTTGAAGAAAAAAGGCTGCACAAGCCCAACTAATTGCATGACGGGGACTTCCGAGACCTACATGGGTATCACAGTGACAACGTCCCCTTCCTGCTGTATGACAAACCTCTGTAACTCAGCCTTCACCCCGAGGGTGTCAGCTGTCACTGGCCTTGCTGTCCTTATCTCACTGTGGATGGCAAAAGTGTTCTGAGCCCACGAAGAGTCGTAAACCATCCTGGGACGAAGAACCGACCCAAGATCGTTAATGCTCTTTCTCTCTGCAGAAGGCCACCTTTTAATCAGTTTTGAATGTGCTGTGTATTACCCCCCAATGTTCCCCTTTTCTTCACAAAAAGTTCCTCCTCTTATGGATCATAAAGTCTGTATATTTACCATGTAGTTGTTGCTATTCAGCTGGTCTTCTGCTGAAGAATCTGTAAAAATTGCAAAGGAAGGTTGCAAGCTCTTTAGACGGACTCTGTCAGGTGCAGCGTATCTCAGTCTTCATCCATTTGGTCAACTGCTGTTACATTTTTTTTAAGCTCTGAAAAAAGACTAGTGCAATGCTTTGCTTTTTTTTTAAATGAAGTTACAATTTATGTTTTTATTCTGTAATAAAATTCTTCCTCTTTATTATATTTCTTGGTAGGATTATTCTGCTAATCTGCCATCAATTAAGTGGATATTTCTCTGCAATAGAAGGGTTCCTTACCTTATGTATCAGCCCCTAGACTGGTCTTCATGTAGGTTGCATGACAACATATAAAAAATGACACAAAAAAAATAATTTATGGGGGTTTTCGACACTTCTGCTAAAATCTCTTCCCTATCATCACGAAGGAAGGACCTGGGCTGGATTGTCGGAGCCAGAAGTCAGAGGGAACTAGACAGAAATGGATTTGAGATAAAAATTGGCACTGGTACTTTAAAGCCAGCAGCTCACAAAAAAATGTGTCCGCGTTCTTCATTCTTACAGTGAATCCAGTAAAAATTGGCTGATGACCAGCTCTGGCCTGGAAATGGCTACCTGGGGCCAATAGAGCATGTCTTGCATAGCTACTTGAGGAGTATCTGCTTACCCCAAGGTATCCCAGAACCATAGGTTTCCAAGAAGAAGGCAAACTTTAAACAGAACGATCATGTCTCTCACATCCTATGTTTTACAGATCTATGCCATAAATAATCCCGTATAATGGTCTGAACAGATCAAAACAAGCAATATACTGTATATATACGGAGTATGCACTATGCATGATTATCCCACCCGGATTAGGTTGCTACTGGTTCAGACAAGAGGAGGGAGAGAACTTCAGGACACGAAATGAATGAAATAATTCCACATGATCGAAGAGGACCACCTGTGGTTTAATGGTGTAGTCATGTGCAGGGCCCAGTGGCAGAGCTCCAAAGACACAATTTATTAACAAGTTTTCTGCTGTTTCTGCAGATTATTGTGGATTTGGAGCTGTAGAATCCTGTGATACTCTCACACCCAGCAAACATTCTGGTTCCATATATAGAGGGATTTGGGTCCTAGGAAGGTACTATGCCTCCTGTGAAGGTACACACTGGGTGTTGACCTAAATGTGTTTATTAGCCTTCACGTATACCTATTTTAGTAGTAGAACCAACACTTTCCCCAGGAGGAAGAGTATGCGAGTAGCCAAGCATCTTTCCTATTGCCTTCATCTCCAGTGATCTTCTCCGGGTTACCCACCCTTGCTTCACAAAGCTAAATGTTTAAAAAAAAAGGGAACCAAAGAGGATGGAAAATACATGTTTATTGCAAATTTTAATAAACATTTAGAGGAAGATGAAACAAAACGTGCATGCCGAGTTAAGACAATGTTGCATTGGTTTGGAAATGGGTGCTTGTTTGCATTATTGGCAGAAGCCTTTAACTAGATTTGCTATTTCAATGCCAGAGAAGTTAGTATTGCATTTTACATCTGAGGCTATCGTGTCGGCGTAAATGAAAGACGTGGACAGCAGGTTGTGAGAAGCGTCCGCTCAGAAGAGTCTGGCCACCCACAGAACCGTCGTGGCAGCAATCATGCTTATTACTGAGGCGCTTGATGCGACGGCCGAATTGCACAGGTTGGAAAAACAGCAGGAAGGCGATGTTGTCAAAGTCGCGCCAGCAAATGTCACAGAGGAGTCAGACAAGCAACTCAAGGGGTTCATACAGCCCTTCCGTTTAAAATTAATAAAACCTGCAGCAAAAACAAACAGTCAACGGGTTTGTAAGCCTGACCACATGGGTGCCAAGTCTATACCCTGATACCTTCTGCGAGTAATAAAGGACCTTGCCCTCCACAATGGGCCCTAGAACCCTCTACAATTTATAGCCATGCTTTGGTTAGATTGAGTTTATTTAAGAACCAAACGTGCTGGTTTAGCAGAAGAACAGTAAAAGAACACTAAAGATATGGATTCCACTACAGATGTGGAGAGATATCTGTATTACAGTAGGGAGTCATAAATCAGTGACATCCCAAACCCTTTCTCCAGGGCTTCGCGGCTCAATATTGGACCTGTGGGTAGTCCCTTGATCACCTGGTGAGGGTGAATGGCTTTTGGCTGTCCTATCTCCTAGCCCACCTGGCTTTTTACCCTGCCCTGCTTTCATATGGCGATACAGGCTTGGAGGGCTGTTGGGGCTCTACAGAAGTGCTGGCCAGCTCCCAGGTATTGGGTTTCCACCAGGGATTGGGGCTGTCAGGGGCCACAGGATTAATACACACACATGTTTATTGTTAATCCAACAAGAAATGCCATTGCCATGTTGGAGTCAAAGATGTTTCTTCAATAACTTTTGGATCATGGGTTTTGGATGGTGTCCTTTTATTCATAATCACAATTTTACTGTGCAATTAATGATAATGTTTGAATTCACACTTGTCTCACATGGGTCAGCAGATTCATCGATAGTATTTTGTATCACTCACCAGCAACCTTTGTCGTCTCCGTTACACAGGCTTCCAGAGGCCCACAACTCGTCTTTATACGAATCAAGCAAGTGCCATAGTCACACGAATAGCAGTCTAGAGTATGACCTGCAGAAAAGGGTGATTCGTTGTGTACAATGTAACAACATGTAAAAATATATATATTTTTAAAATAATCATCAAGGAAAAAAAAAAGCAGCTTAATGCAATCAAAAGGTGTGGGACCCGTACTTTTTAATATTTTTATTAGTGATATTACAGTAGACATTCCTGGTCGAACAAGTCAAATGGCAAGTAATAGAAGTAAATTAGAAGAATGGTCGAGAGTGTGGCAGCTGCAGTTTAATGTTGATAAATGTAAACTAATGCACTTGGTAAAAGTAAAAATCTCCAGGCAGCATATAGCATTGGGGGCCCTGTTCTGTCAGTGACAGCAGAAGAAAGGGATTTGTGAGTCATTTTTTCTGAGGGTTGTATAGCGAGAAGCATTAGCAGCAGAAAAAGACCTCTGGTCAGACCTCATCTAAAGTATTGTGTATAGTTCTGGAGAAAAAAAATAGAAAGAGGAGAAATGCTAGAAACATTAATATACTTACAGGGCTTGAACAAAGTACAGGTGCGAAGCTTATTTCAAGGGAGGGGAAATGTTGGAACAAGAGTTCACAATCTAACTAGAGGGTCAGAGGTTTAGATGTAATGTAAGGAAGTTTTACTTTACTGAAAGGTTGGTAGATAAATGGAACAGCCTCCCATTAGTAGAGGTTAATAAAAGAGAGAATTTATACATGCATTGGGTCTCACATCAGAAAAAACTGTCAGACTAAATGGTTCTCAATATCTATGTAAGACGATTTATGATCTGATGATTCATTGTTGTTCCTCTGGGCATTTTGGTTTTTACCCCTCACCTCTTCAGGAGAATGCGGAAAAATTTGCACCTTAGACTTATGTATAGAATTCAAGCCTTTCTTTGAAATCTTAGATGTTTTCAACAGACTGACCCTACCGGATCCTGCAAATCCTGATGCAATCAGCCCCTCTGTTCCTAATACGTCTAAGTAGGTAGCTGACTGCATTTAATTTACTACAGCAATTTCCAAAGTGCTTTTAATCAGAAGATGTGCAGACCTCAGCTGCTTTACCATGACCCTTGCCTATGACATCATCTGGGAGCGGCAGGGTTTGCTGCAATGGCACAGCTGTAATGACATCGATCACATGCTTGACTATTGATCCAGTATCTTTTAATGCAAAAAGCCTTTAATGCGGAGGTTCGATAAAAACTCTATTAATACTCCCTGGTGGAAACGCGTTACCATTGCTTAATTTCACTTTCATATATAATACTTTGACATACTGTGATGATGCCATCTGCACCCCTCTTCAGGATCTTGTCCTGCTCATGCATGTCGGCCTGACTGCGCTCCCTGTTTATACGTGTGTTTGCCCCTTTATAGAAAGTGACGGCAGATAAGAACCATTCAGCCCGTCCAGTCTACCCAACTCCGAATACTTTCCTTAGTCCCTGGCCTTGTCCTATATCTATTTTTATGTTAGTTAATTCTCCCCACGGGTCTATTTCAACCGGCCTGTCCTTATCCCTATTTCCCTACATCGGCTAGAGTCGTCGAGAATTGCCGTATTCCCCTGGAACCCTTCCATCCGAATGCTATTTTGGGACGAGGGAGGCCATTGTGAGTTTGAGGAAGCCCCATTGGGGGGGGGGATCCTGTTTTCAGTACACCGGGACATATCACAGCAGATTGCCGAGGTCAGAGGCACCAGGCAGATGGCCAGAATGGTTACCCTGGCGGGACAGGAGGGGAGTGGAGGATAAAGCATTTCACTTATTTCTGTGTGCATAAATACGAGTGTCCTGTTTAATAAACCTCAGTCTGTTTCTCACCCTATAATTACTTGGTTGCCTAGTGCATTCTTGGCAAGGCAGACCTACATGGCGGAGCTACTCATCTGGCGCAAGGGGTCTCCTCTTTACAGACTATACCCGTTTTAGTGTAATTAGCATATATATAAGTTAAAAAAAAGTTTACATCATTTTTTGGTCTATAGCATCTTGTAAATGTCCGGTCTATATAGTCTCTATGTATTAGTCATATATTATCTGTACTATATATATATATATATATATATATACCATAAATTGGTTAATTTGAAAGAGGGCAGCGTGCATTAACTCAGTATGAACGATTATTTTATTAATAGTAATAATGCTGTATGTTTTCTTTTTATTACTGAACTAAAGAGTTAATTTGTAGAGTTCTCTCCTTCCTACACCCCAATATTTCAAATGATCAGGACTTTTAATGTCACTTTGTTTATGACCTGTTTATAGTTAATTATGTGCTATAGTAGGACGTTAAGGAAAACAAATATTTATTTGATTATACAAAAATCCAATTTCCAGCTGTTTTTCATTATTTTGACTTTTAGGGCCGCAGAACCTTGCGACGTCTTCATACCCAACAAACATTCTGAGCTCATAGAAAAAAACTGGGGCATCAGGGGAGCAAAGAGGTTTGGGACCCAAAGAGGGACTGTCTCTCCTAAAGAAGGACACTTGGCAGGGATGGCCCATTGGTGTATAAGGAGAGGCAGCTTTGCACTGTGCTGATGGTATGTATTTTTCAATATTAAATATAGCTATTAATTACCACATATTTTAATTATTTATGTACATTATTATTAACAGTAAGTATATTAAGCATCTCTGTGATGCCCCTCAGAGTCGTCGCCTCCCGTATTTGCCCCGTTTCACGAATGCAATCTGTCCGCCTACTCCAAGGGTGTTAAGGGGACATTTCTCATTTCTGGATCAGGGGCCTGTCGACAAAAACGGGAGCCTCTTCATCCAGCCAATCACAGACTGCCTCACAGGCACAAGCACTCACTGGCTGACAGTGAGGATGTTTATGATTGGCTAAAAGTAACGCGCGGCAAATAGCTGCCTGCTGAGGTAACTTCAACTGGGACGAGGCTGTGGTTTCACCAAAGATATTAGCCCTCCGTCACCCCACTTCCAGATTCCGCAGTTGGGGGGGAAATAAGGTGCCAACAAGGTAAGAGACCTCCCCTCACTCCTCACATAACGAATGGAGATGGAGGCTTTGGTACGCTGCTTTCCCTCCAAAGGTCCTTCTTGCACCCGTGAGGTAACTGGGAAAAACGGGGTGACAGATAGTTGGATCACCGAAGGTACCTGTAGCCTGGGGTGAGGGGTGTTTGGGGCCCATATGGTGGCAGGGAAGGTTACTATGGAATCAGTAAAAATGTTTATGAGGAGGGACCTGGAGGAGTTAATTGCACACATATAAAGAGCTGCCCCCTGCGGTATGGTTGATGTATAACTGAGTACTTGTGAATAACTGCACTGTAACATGTAAAATGTATATGTGTCCAGGAAAATCAAATGGCCGATGAGGTCATCCTAATTTGAAATGCTTGCAGGTTGTTCCAGTTCAGGAATTTTTTAAATGGATGATTCGTTTTCTATTTTGTTGAGAATCAGCACCACAGGGTTCGGCTGTTAAACAGCAACATATATTATTTGATCCGGTCAGATGAAATCAATTTTTTTACATTATTATGTTTATGTTTATTATTATATTAGTATAATTAGAAGTATAGCAGTAGCATGGATTGTGTTGATTTGCCTCACGGTTATAGTTAGGGACTAATTTAGCATTTTTTTTTAAAGAATATTGCTCGTCATGAATCATGCATTTTCTTTTCATAAATCCTCATCTGTTATTTTAGGGGTTAAAGAGCCTGCGTGATCCTGGACGGTATGAAATAGATCCTGATGTTTCTGGTAAGTATATAGTAATAAGAGCTAGAAGCAAAGACACACATGTCTAACACACTGTGTGCACTAGGACATATAAGGCGTATAAAGCACACTAGGACCCGAACACACACACACACACACACACACACACACGCGTGTCTAACATATAGGGTGCACTAGGACAGAAAAGCCTGGTGCACTTTATATACCCACAAGTACCAATGCATATCAAGCTGGGTGCTTCGCCAGAACCTACATAAACCAAGCTGCGTAATCCTAGTCATGCCAGGAGGCCATGCAGACACCCGCTCCTTTTATTTTTCTTGATTTCTTACCAATCTGGCAGCTGACGAGTAGGAAAAGGAAAACAGCTCCCAATGCTCTGTCATTCATGTCTTGGCCTGCCCGTGTCCGCGTCCTTGTGTCCGCTCTGGTTAAACCACTAACAATTCCTCCGAGCAGGGGGATGGAGACACACAGACGGATGGACCAGGGGAGGGCTGGAGGAGAAGCTTAAAGCCCCACACACAATCACTGTGTCTACACGCAGCATGTGGTCTTGCAATGACTGCTATTTGCCACTCGGTTAGGAGGATGGATTGCGTTGTATCCCGTTAAATTATTTTAATCTTTTATCAACGCTGGTTGGCTTATATTGATAATCTTTAGGGCACAGGCAAATCCTGCCAATTTAGTTCATTCATTACATATACTTTTTTTTTGTTAACAAGTTTATTGGGTTTACAAAACACAAAAAAAAGAACAGAAAATACAGAAATAAAAAAACAGAGCATGCGGAACAAAATTCCAATAGTGAACACAGTGTATAGTGCATAACGGCAGACGTAAATAAAAACAAAAGTATAGACACATGAACACGAGAAAATCCCAGACAACACAGAGGAAGGACAAGGACACAAACAAGGTAAGGACGAGACACATATACTTTTTAGTGGCCGCTACTCATTTTCTGGCAAGGAGATCTACTGAGCAGGGGTATATAACGACCATGGTCACAGGTGTCACAACTGCAACCACCTGGCCACCCCTTTAACCTCTTCACGACCAGAGACGTACCAGGGACATCATGCCAAAGTGTCCTCATAGGACATGGTCTAATATGCCCCTGCATCACCACAATCAGATTCCCTGTGCTGTGTAGTTTTTAAAAATATGTATGTTTATTGGGTTAAATTGAAATATGAGACCACTGCCTTGCCTCAAATGAGAATGTGCTTGTTCTAATGTAACAAAAACATGCCCTACCCATGCATGCATGGTATTCCTGTACTCGGGGAGTGCTAGATACTAAGAAGATTTTTCTTTCAGTAATTTTGCATACCCAGTGAAAGAAATATACAGAAACACAGTGTTTGCATAAAATGTGTTTGTTAAAAACCAAAAAAGGAAGTTTTACTCAAATATTTGGCACAGAATGGCACAAATGTTTTTAAATAAAAAGCGTTAACATGCCCCAGGTAAAGTACTTTGGGATGTCAACTTTCAGCAATGCACATCATTCATATTTAACTCTGTAACTACCAAAATAAACACCAGACATATGAGATGGTTCCAAAATCAGAACAAATACCGTATTTTCCGGCCTATATGACTACTTTTTAACCTATGAAAATCTTCTCAAAAGTCGGGGGTCGTCTTATACGCCGGGTGCTGAAACTTACCGAGCCGGAGATTCACGATTCCCCACAAAGCCCCTAAAACTGTAGCCTATCTCTAGGGGAGGGGCGAGCGGAGAAGCTCCCCAACTAGCCCTGATCAGCGGGCGCCCGATAAGCAGGGCTGGTTGGGGAGATCACGACCTCCCTCTAACTAGCCCAACATTAGGGAGCTCGAGGTCTGGCACTTCAGACCTCGGCTTCCATGCTCCCTAATCACTACGCGCCGGCTATTGATGCCAAGCGCGGGGATGCCGTCATATCCCGGCACTCGCCATCAATTGCCGGCGCATAGTGATGCGGGAGCAGTAAAGCAGAGGTCTGAAATGACAGACCTCACGCTCCCACAACTGGATGGAAGATAGAACATGAGGGAGAAAGGGGTGTAAGTGCAGTGTATGTGTATGGTCCGGTGTGTGGAAGAGCAGTGTAGGTATTTGTGTGTTTGTAAGCTGTTGTGTGTGTGTATATATATATATATATATATATTTACTCACAGAGTCCATTGCACACCATTCCAAATGTTCCAAGCCCGGTGCTAGTAACCAGCAGTTTCCATATAAAACACTTTCAGAAAGATGGTCAGCACTCCAGGTCTTTAAATTGACAATTTCATTTTATTCAAAGTCAAGTCGACGTTTCAGTCATTACTGACTTTCATCAGGACAGGTGAATGAAAAGGACTGATGAAAGTCAGTAATGACTGAAACGTCGACTTGACTTTGAATAAAATGAAATTGTCAATTTAAAGACCTGGAGTGCTGACCATCTTTCTGAAAGTGTTTATATATATATATATATATATATATATATATGTGTGTGTAAAGGCAGGGTGTGTGGTGAGGGCAGTGTATAAATGTGTATGTATGGACAGGCGTATGTTATTATGTGTAGATATATGTATATATATATGTGTGTGTTTGTAAGGGCAGTGTATGTATGTATATGGCTGTGTATGGGCAGTGTATGTGTATGGACAGGTGTGTGTAAGAGCAGTGTATATGTGTGTTTGTAAGCTGGTGTGTACGTGTAAAGGAAGGGGTGTGTGAGGGCAGTGTATGTCTATACATGTGTGTGGGAGAGCTGACCCACCCAATCCAAGCAGGCTTTGTATACAACAACAAGCCAATCACCGGTAAGGTACATCGCTTGCCGTGATTGGCTGGTTGTTGTATACTGGGTAGAGGGCTAGTCTTATACGACGACTATAGCCCAAACTCTATATTTTAACTGGAAAAGTTGGGGGTCGTCTTATACGCCCAGTTGTCTAATACGCCGGAAAATACGGTACCTAAATAAATTTCAGTTTTTTTTATTTGCACTGGCTGTGTATAGTTTCTATAGGTGAAACTGGAAAAATTTGCATTTTTTTTAACCCCTTAAAGACTGGGCTGTTTTTCAAATTGTTGTACCCTTTGTGACTGAGGCTATTTTATCGCTTCTGCCATGTTTGTGTTTACCAAGAATTTTCTTGTTTAGTCAAACCATGCAAATTATATGTAGTTTTTTCCAGGACAAGAAGGACTTTCTTTAGATGCTGTTATTTTATGTCATCTAATTTACTATATAAAAAAATAATATATAGTGAAAAATTAAAAAAAACTAAAAACTTTTTCTTTTTTTTTTGAAAAATATTTTACTCATCTATAAAGGCTAATGGACACACGCTCTAAATAGATTCTAATGTTTGTCCTCAGTTTAGCATACCAAATGTTTTACTGCTTTTTTGCAAGTTAAAGTGCAAGTAGGGTTTTGCTATTTCAAAATATTTTTTTTTTTCAAATCTGGTCATTCTGCACCCAGATATCCTATTTGGAACATCTTTGAAGCTGACCAGATCAATTTACCCCATCAAACGTATTTTTCAAAACTAGACACTTCAGGGTATTTCAGACACCATCATTTTAACACTTTCACACTAATTCTACCATTAGCTTTTGTCAAGGTTTGTGTTTGTGGTAGTCATTTTTTGTGTGTATGTGTGAAAAAGAAAGTACATCGTCTTTGAATTCTATGGTTTTACAAATCAGGACATAATCTGTTCCTTAGCAGGTCTAAAAATGTAGGTAAATACAACTTTAGATGAAGAACAACACATGACATATTATACCGGGTCATGATTTATTCAACAAAAAATAAAGCCAAAATGGAGAAGCCATGTGTGAAAAACAATTTACACCCTTATTGCTTCCATAGGAATTAATTTCTTTTAGCAGTTAGCTGGTCATTTGCAACCCTAAATCTTGGGGGAGTTGACAGGAACTTGAGTATGGGAAGGGATTAGAAACATGTTTCAATAAATGAGCAACACCAAAACAACAGGTACCTATTTAAATGCAATTTTATTTCTCTGCATTGACAAGCTCTTTATTTGTTACACATAGATTACCAGTGTAATTCTAAACAGATTTTGTAATCGCAGAGCAGTGCGAGATATATGAAGATTGGGTGGATATTGCCTCGGAGGGGAAACAAGAGTTGGAGTGATGGGGAAAGAGGCTCGACGTTTAATCGTTTTCATCTTCAGATGAACCTTCATTGATCCGGTGGAGACGCTCTTCATGTAGAGGACAGTTTAGTCACCCAGAAGACCACAAGGACAGCAATAATTGTGGCAAACGACATCCTAGTGGACACAGCCGAGTTACACAGATCGGTATTACAACAGTACATTTTTTCACCACCGACTGCAACATCGCAGGTAATTTGTGGGGTACACGATTTTACAGCCTCTGCAAAGGAAAAGAAACTATTAATGGCAGTTTATTTATCTAGAACTACTAAAGGCTACGTCCCATAGACCTAAATATATAATATATACAGTATATATATTGGAAGTTCCAGCAGTATAACAATATGTATGTGACAGTCGCCTATGGGGATTTATATACGGATATATTATTGACAGGCAAGAAGATGAGAAACAAGGTGGACGGTGCGTTACCTTCAGTGTTACTTACCCCCATTAATCTTTATTTTTCCGCAGAGTTCCCCAGCATTACATGGGAATTCGACAACCTGATCCTTTACGCCGGCATAGCATTTCAGAGAAATACCTGGTAGATGAAGGAGCGGAAATTCACAATTCAGCAGAGCAAAGCCCACCTCCCAACACACAACTTTGCTTTACATCAATAGGTAGGACATCCCCCCCCCCATCAACACGTAGAACATAGAACAGGTAGTGCCAGCCATTCTCAACATCCATGAACCATGATATGTAAGCCACAAATGTAGCAGACTGTCATAATGTTACTTGTCTGCAGCATATTCCTTGTAAAGTATTGTGTTCTTTACTTTGTCTCTAGTTAAATCCACTGGCCGTGCTAGATATTGGTTGCAAAATTGTAAAACATAATATAGACCAGCGCTCCTTATCCCTCTCCTCAAGGCACACCTAACAGTCCAGGATTTAGGTATTACTCAGGTGTGTCTAAGGTGTTGCACAATTAATAAACAAAAACACGTTAAACACCTTAGACACATCTGAGTAAAACCTAAATCCTGGACTGTTAGGAGTGCCTGGAGGAGAGGGATGAGGAGCGCTGATGTAGGTAGTTAATCAAAAGCCACAGAACTCAAAATGATTTCCAGTAGCAATTCCTTTTCAAGTTTCCAGATGCACCATTACATATTTTTTTCATATTTCTCTATCAATGCCTTGAATTTGATTAAAAAAAGCATACAAAATATCTATTTTTTTTTTCTACACAAAGTCAACTATTCTATAGAATTCCCTGGCATTGCAATTAATTCCTCAAATGTGATGTCACACATGCACCGTACAGATGGCGTTTCTCTTACCGATCTGGCAGCTCAGGAGAACGAGAAAAGCGATTGTTATGAGGCTTTTCATTTTCTTTCCTTTCTTTCTCGGATTGTATGTCACCTAATTTTTTTTGCTGTGCCCCCTCTATTAAATAGCGTGGATTATACCGGCTCCTCCTTGAGGGCCTATGACGTTTTACCTTTCCTTTCTCTCTTTTTGCATTTTTAGACTCTATAAGGAATCGCCATAGGTGCCTCTTAACCTATAAGACGCCTACAGAGAATGACATGCATATTTATGTCAGTCAACCCTGAATTTGTTTTGATGTTTATTGTATTAGGTGTTCACACCTATCCCCTGATTTCAATGACAATGGTTCACAAACCTGCACCTTGCTGGATGCAATTGAGGAACGCCTGAGAATGAGAGTCAAGCAAAATTTGACTTGGCCTAAATAATTACCGGTATTTCTTTACAGAGTTTAGGCTTGTAGTAATAATAGTAGAAATACTATTTTTAATGCAATATTTAGTTTTCTAATCAATACAGCGAGTGGAAAGCAGTAGCCGTGGCTTTGGGTAAGTAACCTATCTTTTGGATGACCTCTATCTCCACCTTCGGTAGTTCCTACTAGAATTTGTGCATTTGTTTTCGTGCAAACTTTATTTTTAACAAAAATTGCATGTTTTGCGCGTTCGTACGAATCAACAAAAATGAGGGGGATCTGACGGAACGGATGAAAACAAATTGCAAATGTGACGAAAATGAGTTTGAAATGGTTATACTCGTTGTTACATGTAGCCGTCATCGCAAACCCTTTTGGCGCCATTGCATGCAGCCGTTTAACCATCCTTTACTCTGGGGGAACCTTTTTTAAAACTTCTATAATAAAAGGTGAGTCCAGAAGGTGTCAGAGACCCCCCGCTTTTGGGAACGCTCCCCGAATGTCGATTGGAATAAAAAAAAGACCTCTGAATTTCATACAAAATGAACGGCTGGGAAATGAACTTTGGTGCCCGAAATGGCCGCGGCAAAACCAAACGAAAATTTTGCCCAAATCGGTTTTGCTTGCCGTGCACATGTCTAGTTTCTGCCCTGTTAATTCTATAGTATTTTAGGAGTATTCGCTGCTTCTGTGTCTTATATACGCCCGCCCCAGAGCACCCCTCAGTCTTTCTTTTATATAATGTTTAGGGGATGGGAAAAGGGATCATTCATAGCAACTGAACTACCAGTAAATTATCCTGTGCATTAATTTTATAAGAGGTACAAATATGTATAATAGAAAATGTATCAAAGGGTAACAAAATGCCTTTGAATGAAGGATAAATAAATGCAGTGTCACATAACAGGAAAGGTTTGTAAAGATATTTTTCGGACCACAGCTCTTTAATGGAGACCAAAGAGGGTTATAAATTGTAGGAGTGTGACGGTGGGGTAAAAGTAATGCAGTCCTGCGGATTTAGCTCCATCATAAACGATACAGGCATGTTAGGGTTACATAGGCCACTGCCTATGGCCTAATGGAATCTGTAATATCTCTGTGTTTAAATAGCATTTGCGTTGTGTATGTGCTGGGTTTGTGCTGAGCTTTTAGTCTGTTGTATTGCTTTCTATATCGACAAAAAAAACCCCTCAAGGAATGTGAGGAGGGTCTAGAGATGAAGAGAACAAAATGACAAGGAAGGGCTGATTTACCCCAAGCAGTGGCCCTAAAGCAGTACTTTGTAAGGGTGCCGGTGGCTAATTAATTACTGTCACCTTTCGTAGTGGGGGGGGGGTTCTTTTTGCGGTTTGGTGCCTCATGTAACTTTGAGCAGCAAATGAACATCGTAAACTCCAAGGATAAATATGAGAAGACAGCCTTGTGTAATTATGGACATCACGGAAATGTACGCTATGAATGAAACCTTATTATGTAACTGAGAACATTGACCTTTTATTTATATGGCTAGAGGTGGGGTGCCTGCCTTACCCGTTGTTGACTCATTAAAGCAGAATATGATGTCATATCGTGAAGCAGTTTCAGTGCGCAGCAAAAAGGTCCGGTGGGTGCTTTGCTTGAGGTCTGTGCTAAAATAGCCCTGACCTCAATTGATTTTACAGCTCGGTGGGGCGGTGAGGTTAGATCCTCAGATCTCCTTAGGCTAGGTTTCCACTTGGGTTTTTGTCCTGCGTTTTTTTCTTGATGAACAGTTTGCCTGATGGAAGACTTCCATTAAATCTTTCAACACAAATTTCAGAAACAAAGGGGTTAAATGCAATTTGATTTTATTTCTCTGCATTGATGTTTGCACTATAGCTCTGCATTGACAAGCTCTTTATTTGTTACACATAGATTACCAGTGCGAGATATATGAAGATTGGGTGGATATTGCCTCGGAGGGGAAAATAACAAAGAGTTGGAGTGATGGGGAAAGGGGGCTCGACGTTTAATTTTTTTCATCTTCAGATGAACCTTCATTGATCCGGTGGAGACGCTCTTCATGTAGAGGACAGTTTAGTCACCCAGAAGACCACAAGGACAGCAATAATTGTGGCAAACGACATCCTAGTGGACACAGCCGAGTTACACAGATCGGTATTACAACAGTACATTTTTTCACCACCGACTGCAACATCGCAGGTAATTTGTGGGGTACACGATTTTACAGCCTCTGCAAAGGAAAAGAAACTATTAATGGCAGTTTATTTATCTAGAACTACTAAAGGCTGCGTCCTATAGACCTTACTATATCGTATATATATCTTGGAAATTCCAGCAGTATAACAAAATGTATGTGACAGTCGCCTATGGGGATTTATATACGGATATATTATTGACAGGCAAGAAGATGAGAAACAAGGTGGACGGTGCGTTACCTTCAGTGTTACTTACCCCCATTAATTTTTATTTTTCCGCAGAGTTCCCCAGCATTACATGTGAATTCGACAACCTGATCCTTTACGCCGACATAGCATTTCAGAGAAATACCTGGTAGATGAAGGAGCGGAAATTCACAATTCAGCAGAGCAAAGCCCACCTCCCAACACACAACTTTGCTTTACATCAATAGGTAGGACATCCCCCCCATCAACACTTAGAACATAGAACAGGTAGTGCCAGCCATTCTCAACATCCATGAACCATGATATGTAAGCCACAAATGTAGCAGACTGTCATAATGTTACTTGTCTGCTACATTTGTCTCTAGTTAAATCCACTGGCCGTGCCAGATATTGGTTGCAAAATCGGGTTCCCATTAAAACTGAAACATGATATAGAAAATTAAACAAAAGCCACAGAACTCAAAAAGCTTTCCAGTAGAAATTCCTTTTCAAGTTTCCAGATGCTTCTTTACCATACATCCTACAGACGTGGATTTTACACTTTCTCAGGCTCAGGAGTGTTAGCGTTTTTTCCTTTTTCTTTTCGTATTTCTCTGCCAATGACTTGAATTTGATTAATAAAAGTATACAAATATACTTTTTTTCACACAAAGTCGACTATTCTATAGAATTCCCAGGCAGTGCAAATAATTCCTGAAATCTATGTTTCTGATGTCACACATGCACCGTACAGATGGCGTTTCTCTTACCGATCTGGCAGCTCAGGAGAACGAGAAAAGCGATTGTTATGAGGCTTTTCATTTTCTTTCTTTTCTTTCTCGGATTGTATGTCACGTCTAATATTTTTTTGTCGTGCCCCCTCTATTAAATAGCGCGCATTAGACTGGCTCCTCCTACTTCGATATAAATGATTTGCTAAATCTCGAGGTTTACTTTGAGCGCCTATGACGTTTGATCTTTCCTTATCTTTTTGATATCGAAGCATTCCACCAACACCGGCTGAGCCATTGTTTATTGCTTCCTGAGCTCATTACTGCAGCAGAGTGGCGCCATATTTGAAAGGCGTTGCTCTATAGAGGCGTTGCAGCAACACCGGCTGAGTGAAGAAAGAGGTTCTTGATCGCTTTCTAAGCTCCTTGAATCCCATGATGTGCCAGGCATGCCAGTTGTCGTTAACTGCATGTTTTTCTGTGACATGTCTGGCACGTCAGTTGTCACAAAGTGGTTAACGTAGTTGTATTTGCCTGACCCCAAAACTTTAGATCTTAATGAAAGAAAAAAAAAAAGAAGGCCTGAATATAAGAAAACCCTATTGGGAATGAAATAAAAACCACTGTTTTGGACGCTCACTCATACGCACATGAACACGCTGCCACTCATACGCACATGAACACGCTGCCACTCATACGCACATGAACACGCTGCCACTCATACGCACATGAACACGCTGCCACTCATACGCACACATACATGCTGCCACTCACTCATACGCACACGTACATGCTGCCACTCACTCATACGCACGCTGCCACTCACTCATACGCATGCTGCCACGCACTCATACGCACACGTACACCCTGCCACTCACTCATACGCACACATACATGCTGCCACTCACTCATACGCACGCTGCCACTCACTCATACGCACACGTACACGCTGTAAGAAATTATGACCCTCTTACAGTGTTATTGTTTTAGGGAATGTGTGACGAATAAATTCCAGCCTATTGAAAAATGGATATTTATATTGGATTAGGTGACTGATACAGGTTATAAAACATATAACATACACAAAACATTTGATAATAAAACAAAACCAAAGGGATACTGAAGCACATTCTTGGGAACCTCTCTCAGCTCACAGGCTTCTCCCAGACCCCATCTTGCGCAGCTCTGTTCTGTGTCTCCTGACCCGGAACATGTCTGTTTGCTGCGCTCTCTTTTCTTAGACTCTATATTGCAGCCCCTGACTAGTCATTCCAGAATTCCTGGTACCTCCCAGAAAGTGGTTCACCCGAGATTTTGTGTATGACCCAGTTACGAAGGAGATAGACAGTCTACGTCAAAATACACACAGCTATGTTATAAGTTATAACACATCTTCTGCTTCAGGTGTCTGACCCCCTGGGGGTATCCCATCTCTGTTAGAGCTTTTGTTCCAAACCCTTTGTAGTGCAAATGACCTTACAATGTAAAACCAGATATCTCACCTTACAGAAACCCAAATCTTCCCAAAAACATTATGTATAAAATGTAATGTCCCATTTTAAAGGCACCCTTCATTTCTTACAACGCCGCTACGCACATTTATGCAAGTAAAGGTTGTGCAGGAGTCGGGGGTAACAAAATGTTTTTTTTTTAAAAGAGAGATAGGGCTTAATTTTGAGACTTAACGCTTTGTTTACTGTTTAAAATACAATAGAGGATGTGGGAATGGAAAAAAATGGGTTTATTGCTTTATTCTTTTATTACCGTACTTTGTTTTCAGGGACAGAGTATTTCTCTCTATGACACAAGATGTAAGTATGCCAGTAAAAGAGAGGGAGTATTTTAACTACACATTGATTTGTCATTTCTTGCATGCAATCACGGTAATTAAAAAAAAAAATAATGGTTGATCTCGGTCTGTCTAAATTTTACACTTACTACCTTTATATCTGCCTAAGTAAACTTATGTAAAGGTGAGCAGGAAACCCATCAGCAATTTACAAGGGTAAAAACAGCCAACTGAGATGTAGTAGTGAATTTACTATGTGACATTCCCTTTATGTAAGGGATAGGCTGGCCAGGGGGCAACTAGGTAAGTGTTGAGTATGAGTAAGTGTATGTTAGTGTAAGCATGTGTATATGTGTTAGCATAGATTAAGTTTGTGTAAAGTTCCCCCACAAGCCAGATGGTGCCAGCCGTCACCCCCGTTTTAGGTTCAGAGATTACATATGGGAGCAGTAGAACTAAGTTTATTGAGAACATTAGCTTCTAAAGATATTTTTATGTTTATTATGTCTGTTCCCATTGTGAAGAAGGTGTGTTGGAGGGTTGACCATAACCTGTAACAAAAATAACTAAAGCCCAAATGTTCTTTGAGAGACAGCTCTGGGCGTACGGAAATTAAAAAAAAAAAAAAAAAATGGCGTTCAGATACTACCTCTACCACTTACAATAGGGTGCTGTTCCATTTCTCTCTCTCTCTCTCCAACTCCCTCTCTTCTGTAGTCGCTGACAGAACAGCGTCCCCAGAGTTTTACGTCCCAAGTGCATCATCTTACATTTATCAGCATTAAACAGCAGCTGCCACATTTTAGACCATTCTTCTAATCAACTGATGTCATTTGCCATTTGGCTCGTTTCACCAGGAATGTCTACCCTGTTGCAGACCGATGTACCATCTACAAAACTCACCATTAAGACATTTTGTTCTAAGTAATATGTTGGGAAACTAGCAAAAACAGCCAGGATTTAGTAACGTAGTAGACAGTTCAAGAATTTACTTTCAGATATACCGGTATGTATTAAAACGTTGCCTGCTCCTAGAAAGAGAGGCGTATCGGTAACTTACTGTAATATGAGGTGGTACAGACTGGGTGATTGATACCGCAGGTCCCCCTAAACATCGCTGTGCGTGACACAGAATTGTTGCACCCTGTAAACTTGGAACATGTATTTGTCGGTAACTTAATACATTAAATAAACAAAATGCTGCTGGCGGTCCGTAAACAATTAATCACAAACAGACCAGCTTGTGCTTCCTATTGTCTCCTAACACATTTGCATTGTGGATTCTCCAGTCAATTAACCCTAATTAGCATTGCCTTTTAAGTATTTATTAATATTCATTAGCATGCTTGATCATTCATACATAATTTGAATGCGCGGTAAATATTTTTTACAAAGTTCTCTGGTTAATGGTAAAGTTTGGCCGTTTTTTGTTCTCTTGCGGCTAATGAAAAAAGTGTAGCTGCTATTACCAACAACGTCCACTAGGTGTCCCCTTGGTGCGTTTGCGTGGCTGTTTAGTAAAGCAGGCAACTGCATAGTTTTGTTTGTTATAATATTATCATTTATTGGTATTGTTATTATTGTTATTCTTCATTAGTATAGTTTTAGTGTAAAATGAGACAGAGATACATTAGAATTTGAGAAACCTAGAATGATGATAATCCTACGATATATGACACTTGTGAGAAAAATCCATCCTCTGCCTCCTTCCTCACATCACAATGCCATTTAACTACAGTATATAAAAGGAATGGACCATTACTGAACAATAACATCAGTGGGACACAATTTAAATTTGAATGCTGTTTTATTTCTCTGCATTTGTTGTATAATTTTTATTTGTGCTGCAGCTTTACATTGACAGCTTTGACAACCAAGATAAACTCGTTACACATAGATTACCAATATAATCACAAACAGATTCTTTTAAAATCACAGAACAGTTGAGAAACAAAGATGCAAGGTGTGATCATTGTCCCAGAAAGTGATGGGGAAGGGGCCAGACATTTAGTCATTTTCATCTTCAATCTTTAGATGAACCTTCATTGATCCGGTGGAGACGCTCTTCATGTAGAGGACAGTTTAGTCACCCAGAAGACCACAAGGACAGCAATAATTGTGCCAAATGACATCTTAGTGGGCACAGCCGAGTTACAGAGGTCGGTGTCACAACAGTAACTATTTGTAACATTGCTATATTTACATAAATCTTTCGAGACACATGCTTTCACAGTAACTGCAAAACACAAAAAAAATATCATGTTTGTTGGACAAGTTCCTAAACGCTTTTAATATTTGTGCACCTGTTCTAAAAGACTGTCTTATTGGCATAAATATACAGAATATAGAGATATTATAACATGATCCCGTTACAGTGTGTTTATTCTTCTTATGCCAGCCTGCCAGCATATGTAATGTACTTCCTGGGGTCCCACGGTTACATTCCAAATGTAAGCCCCACCCCCCTCTGACTAGGTTGTCCTCGTCTATAAGTCATCACCCTTCCCCAGCAATCCTTCCCATTGCAGTTGGTTACTGTTCTGTAAGGTAGGGTCAATTTGATTGGTCACACAGCAGCTACTTAAATCCCATTGGCTGGAGACAAGGGTGGGCAATTAGAGGGGCAAAGTTTTAAAAGTAATATCACGAAGTATCACTTTACTAAGAGGGTAGTGGATACATGGAATAGCCTTCCAGCAGAAATGGTAGCGGTTAATACAGTGAAGGAGATTAATCATGTATGGCATAGGGAAAAGGCTATACTAGAGATGAAATAAGGCCAGGCACTTATCTGCAGTCACATTCTATGTTTCATTAAAAGTCCTGGTTTTCCTTGATAAAGTGTTTTAGTGTTCTGTATCCTGTCTGGTGCGTTGTGACCTTCTTGGTGACCCAGTTCGTAGGAAACTTTCTGCAAAGGAGCTTACCCAGTTGTAGCTGCCTTTCGCTAGGAGGAATTTGGCAACGACAGCAAGTGACCCGTCGGGTCTACCAGCAGTGTAACAATATCTATGTGACAGTGATCGATCTATAGAGATTTGCTGCAGGTGTTTATTGTTAATATTCACTGTACCAGTCCTAGACATTTAACGTTTTATACTGTCCTAATGGTATAACGACATACACTACCGTTCAAACGTTTAAGGGTCACTTAGCTGTTTTTATGGAAAACAAGGGAATTTGTACCTGTGCTAACATAATGCAAAAAAGGGTTTGCTGATGATTAAATAGCCTTTTAAACTTGGATCAGCAAATACAACGTGCTGTTGGAACACAGGAGTTATGGGAGTGATAAAGGGCCATTGAAACACAGGAGTGATGGGAGTGATAAAGGGCCATTGGAACACAGGAGTGATAAAAGAGTGATGGGAGTGATAAAGGACCTCTGTACGCCTATGAAGAGATTCCATTTAAAATCATCTGTTTCCAGCTACAATAGTCATCTCCAACATTAACCCCGTCTGTGCTGGATTTCTGATACATTTCATATTATTTAAATGGACAAAATTAGATTTTGTTTCAAAACCAAGGGCATTTCTAAGTGACCCTAAACTTTTTAATATATACTAATATATACGACTGAAAACAGAAGTTCTACTGTGTGATGTCACATTACTTACGACCATAAGCTGTCTCTGACGCACAGATTTCCCTGGCAGCACATGTCTTTATTTCACATTTGTCCTGAATACAATGGTAACATCTTAGAGAATAGGCTGGTAAGGAAAGGAGCAGCAATATTAAAGTGACAGCGTAATGCCCACTGCCGCACGCATACACACTGCTTTACAACCACACATAGGACATCCTGGCAGTGCCAACTATTCTTTCCATCAGTGATCCACAATAGACATCCAGCATTTACAGTTGACATAGATTTTCAGAATGCTGTATCCTTTACCTTTTGTATTGTTAAAACCATCAGTTGTGGTACATATAGGAAGGAACATGCTGATGGCAGATATGAACCGTGAGGTCATCTAGTCTGCCCACTTTTTCTGATGGAAGGGATTCAATCCTCTTATCAGTTCTTGGTCTGGTCTGATATTGAGGATAGTGTTATGCCAGTTTCATGCATGTTTAAATTCCCTTACTGTATTAGCCTTCATCGTTTCTGCTGAGAGACTGTTCCATTTATCTACTACTAATACTACTATTCATACTACTTTTCTTACATTACATCTAAGCCTATGTCCTTCTAGTTTTAGACTATAAACTCCTGTTGTAACATTACTCCTCAGTTGAAATAAACTTCTGTACTTTGTTAAATCCCTTTTATGTATTAAAATGTTTGTATCCCATCCCCTTTCTCTCTTCTCTCCTCTCTCTTTTCACCACTATGTTGTACATATTAAGATGTTTTAGTCTTTCCTGATAATTTTGATTCTGTAAGCCACTTACCATTTTAGTCCCTCTCTTTAGTTGTCACTGACAGAACAGGGTCCCCAATGCTGTATCCTGCCTTGGGATTTTTACATCCCAAGTGCATTATTTTACATTTATCAACATGTAACTGCAGCTGCCACACTCTAGACCAGACCTGGGCAAAGCACGGCCCGCGGGCCACATCCGGCCCGCTGAATAGCTCGGACCGGCCCGCAAAGAGTGTCCTGGTGACTCACCAATGAGTCCAGTGTCAGCAACGGGAAGCAGCGAAACTATGCACTCCGAAGCCTTGTTCATTTTGTTCACTTCTGTGCTGTGCTAATAGTTATTCAGGCCTTACTTATTCAAGCACCTCTACCAATGACGTAGGCTTTAATAACTTTATTAAACAGCACATAAGTTAACAAAATGGACAAGGCTTCGGAGTTTGTAGTTTCACTGCTTCCCGATGCTGAGTAAGTGATGCCACTGTAACTTCTGAGTGCCAGGATGCTCGTTGCGGACCTTGGGGAGTGCCAGGACAATCGTTCCACGCTCGTCATTGGTAAGTGTCAGGACTTTTCCCTTTGCATTGTAATTACAATAATAATAATGCTAATAATATTCACTTTTTAAGCTCTCTTCTTGGGGCAGCTCTCTGTGCCCTCTCCTAGGAGCATACTACTGTGTATTAAAAAAATCTATTTTCCGAGGTTAGCTGTTAACCCTTAAATATGGCGGCTAACATTAAAAAAAGAAAAATTGATGCAGAATGCCGAGTTTTTAACAAAGAATGGACTTCTAAATATCTATTTACTGAAACCAAAGGTAAAGCTGTGTGTTTAGTTTGTGGAGAGCAGATAGCTGTATTTAAAGATTACAATTTGCACCGCCATTATGAGACTAAACACGGAGAGAAATACAAGAACTTGACGGAGGCAGAGCGGGCACGGGTATCTGAAGATTTGCTAGCAAACCTGCAAAGTCAGCAAGGATTTTTTAAAAAGCTTCACTCATCCAGGGATGCAGCCGTAAGGACCTGCTTTGTAGTATCCTACAAAATTGCAAGAAACAGTAAGCCATTCTCTGATGGGGAGTTTGTCAAAGAATGTTCGGTGGACTCTGCAGCGCTAATTTGTCCTGAGAAAAAAGAAGCATTCGCAAATGTGCCCCTCTCCAGGCGAACTATAACGAGACGGGTCGAAGACATAGCGGGGAATTTGGAGCTTCAGCTGCAAAAGAAAGCGGATGATTTTACCTTTTTTTCCTTGGCTCTGGACGAGAGCTGTGATATCCGAGATACAGCCCAGTTACTTATTTTTTTACGTGGGATAACAAAAAACTTTGAGATGATGGAAGAGCTGGCAGCTATGCGATCAATGAAAGATACTACAACGGGGAGTGATTTGTTTACAGAGGTAAATGCATCCATGGACAAGCTAGGACTAAAATGGAACAAATTGGTAGGTGTTACAACCGATGGCTGTCCAAATCTGACAGGGAAAAATGTCGGACTTTTGAAGCGGATGCAAGAAAAAGTGACTGAAATGAATCCAGAACAGAAATGTATATTTCTGCATTGCATTATTCATCAGGAGGTGCTGTGCAAGTCGGTGCTAAAAATCAGCCATGTTGTTGATATTGTAACTAAGATAGTTAATTTCATCAGGGCAAGAGCACTAAATCACAGACAATTTGTTGCACTGTTGGAGGAGCATGACAGTGAACATAGTGACATAGGCTACCAGACGGCTGTGAGATGGCTCAGTGTTGGCAAGGTGCTTAAAAGAGTATGGGACCTGAGAGCCCAGATTCAGGAGTTTTGTGAGCAGAAAGGCAAAGACATCCCAGAGTTCTCAGATACACGCTGGATGGCAGATCTGGCCTTTGCTGTTGATGTGACTGCACTCATGAATGAACTAAATGTCAAGCTGCAAGGCAAAGGCCTCTTTGTACATGAAATGTTCAACTTTGTGACAGCTTTCATGAGAAAGTTGACGTTTCTTTCAAGTCAACTGAAGGACAAAATTCTCACTCACATGCCAACACTGAAAGAAGTCACACCATCAGCTGATCACCTCCAAAGGTATTCATCCATGTTAGGGGCACTACATGATGAGTTTTCCAGAAGATTTCAAGACTTCAAAGCAATTGAGAGTGAAATGCACATGATTTCTTCTCCCTTTACATGCAGTGTGGATAATGCACCCAGTGATGCCCAGCTTGAACTCATTGATCTGCAGTCTGACAATCTACTGGCAGAGCATTTTAAGTCAGTATCACTGCTGGAGTTTTATTCTTCTCTCAAGGTGGAAAACTTTCCACACATAAGGACGCATGCTCAGAGGATGTTAGTTCTCTTTGGATCTACCTACGTATGTGAAAAAACATTCTCAATGATGCAGTTCAACAAATCCAGATACAGATCCTCTCTCAGTGATGATCACCTGTGTGCTGTCCTTCGCATAGCCACCTCGGATATTCAACCTGATTTTAATGCACTTGTTCAAGCCCAAAACAGGCTAGATTTCTCTCATTGAACGTTTTTGTATACATTAAAAATGGTAATGTTACGGTGTTTGTCACTGTTGTGATTTTTTTCTCTGTTTTTGTATGTTGAAAAATGTATTAAAGAAATATCTGATTTAAAAAAATGGTAAGGATGCATATACTGTAATGCAGGTTCATTAAAGTTTATTATCTTTTCACTGACTCATTGTAAAGTTTCATTTACCATTTTTTTAAGAAGGGATAGTATATGTATGCAGTATACAGGTATTGGTAGAATGAAGTTAAGGGCTCATGCACACTGCTGTAGTTTCGCCCGGGCCGTAACCCAGGCGAAACTACGGCGTGCTGCTGCGGAGAGGAGATGGGAGTGCTCCTTACCGCTCCCCTCTCCATTGGCAGACACGGGGGCCGCGCCGTAAAACGGGGTGAAACACCGGTTGCTCACCGCGCCGTATTACAGCGCCATTCATTTTCAATGGCGGCCGTATTCTGGCCGCAAATCGGGCGGCTGGAATACGGCCCCATTACGGCAATGTGCATGGAGCCTTCGTATGTTGGTCTGGCCCTCTAAAACCATTCCAATTTCTCATGTGGCCCCATGGGAAAATTAATTGCCCACCCCTGCTCTAGACTGTTCTTCCGATTTATTTTAAATTTGCCATTTGACTTGTTCCACTCGAAAGGTCTACCCTGTTGCAGACCTTAGTATCGTCTGCAAAAAGACAACCCTTACTATAAAGTAACCTACCTTCTGTAATATCACTAATAAAAATATTGAAAGATACGGATCTCAAAACTGATCCCCGAGGAACCCCTACTAGTAACAAGGCCTCCCTTCCTTATGGGATCTAAACATGATCTAAAATCCAACATTAGAGCATATATTCCTTACAGTGCCTGGGAATTGGGCAGAGTTCCCGGGGGTTCCTATTATAAAGAAGCAGAATATAGGCAGCTTCTTATAAATCTGTAAAAATAATAATATAATTCCTGGAAAGAGTATACAAAATATTTTATTTTCAAGCTAAGCCTGGCATTTTATATGGATGCAAATAATTCCTGAAATCTATGTTTCTGATGTCACACATGCACCGTACAGATGGCGTTTCTCTTACCGATCTGGCAGCTCAGGAGAACGAGAAAAGCGATTGTTATGAGGCTTTTCATTTTCTTTCCTTTCTTTCTCGGATTGTATGTCGCTTTTAATATTTTTTTGTCGTGCCCCCTCTATTAAATAGCGCGCATTAGACTTTCTCCTCCTACTCAGAGATAAATGATTTGCTAAATCTCAAGAGGTTTACTTTGAGGGACTATGACATTTGATCTTTCCTTTCTCTTTATGTTTAATTTTGTTATTATCTGTTGGATCAGTAAAGTTTTGGAGATTCGGATTCTTACCTTTTGAAGGGTTGTCAAGTGACTACCAGGCAGTGCCTCCGAAGCAGTACTTTGTAGGGGTGCCAGTGGCTAATTGATTACTGTTAGTTTCCTCAATGTATTCCATCCCCATGAGCATGGCAAACCCTCTTATATGGCACAATTCCATTAAGATGTTCTTCATTGGAGGAGAGCATGGTTACAGGTGGGATACTTACCTTACTCATTAGTGTCCTATTGTAGCAGAATCCCAGAATATGATGTCATATCATAGGTCACAGCTTGTTGGGGGTCCCGTGGGAGCTGTGCTTGACCTCTGGGCTGCAAAATCGCTGAATTCAAATGATCTTACAGCTTGGTGGTCTGGTCTGGAGAGGCCTATGATCCCCACTGCCTGCAAAAGAAAAACTTGTGACTGTCTCACAGAAAAGAGGACCTTCAGGAGCTTAAAATTGCACTTGTGCCATAATGATGGGTGTAAACAGTCAATTTATGCCTTTCCGCAGTGGATGTGATGCCATCCACTCAGCATATGACAGTGAAAGAGGCATCACTGTCATCATATACTCTTAGATTGCTCCTGTGCATGCACGTTATGCGCATGGCCAGCTTCAGCTCTGGTAGTGTGAGAGTCCCGGGGTTGATGTAGCGAGACCCAATGTGTACATGTGCAGAAAGTGCTTCCATTGATTTAGGGGGGAGTGCTTTCCTGTCATTGATTGGCTGCTTAAAGCAAAAACGACTATACATTTGCATACACACTGTGCGTTGTTTTTCCTTACTTTCGCAGTTGCAACGCCATTGTACTATATTTCCCTAAATAAACCTATGTAAAGACGAGCAGGAAACCCACCACTGATTAGCAAGGGTATAAAGTGAAAACAGCCAACTGAGACCTGGGAGTGAATTCACTACGCGACACCACCTATAGGTTCAGAGATTACCTTTGTTTATGGGAGCAATAGAACTCAGTTTACTGTGAATATTAACTTGTAATGGTAACTAGGTGACAACCAACAATGCACCACCCTGAAAAGGCTTGATTAAATGTTGGTAGTACTAGTTTTAATATTCTGGGGTTTGTTTTTGTTTTTTTATTACAGATGACATTCTACAGAACATTGCTACACATGGTTAGTATTCTGTCTATATTCTAGTCTATACCAACTGTCTGTATTCTAGTTTATGTTAGACCTGTGCAAATGGGCCAAAAATGATTTGGACAAATTTGTCTTTTTCTGTCTTTATCTTCTCTCCTTTGCCTTTTATCTTCTCTCTATCTCTCTATCTCCGTCCGCATCTCCGTGCACAAACTTCTGCCAAAATGGTGGCACTTCCAGTGACGTCCTCTCGCCTGATCCTAAAGTGAACATCCAACCAAATCACAGTGGTTTCGCTCCGTCGATTCCCCTGCTTTAAAGGAGGCAATGGTGTTGCTGAAAGGCCTTGATATCGAGGCATTCAGTGGAAACGAAAATACACCCCAGGATGCACTGTGATCTCTCCAGAGAGCGACCACAAGTGCCGTAGCAAGAGACATTGCCTCTCGCAAGATGGCGGCGCCAACTAAAAAAAACGAGCTCCCAAGAGGGTCTGTCCAGGTAGTTCATTCAACCATGCAAGTTAGTGGAGCCCAGCTAACTAATCTCAATGTGATTAGTAAAATATATAAAAGAAATTTACAAAATAAAAAAAGTTAATAAAATAAATTCTCCAGTGATGTCAGAATCAGGGGACCATTCAGTTCCAACAAAATGTAAAAGGTCATTTTTATGAGCAAGTCCTCAATTTAGCGCTGTATCCCATGAGGAGTCTAAAAAATAAAAACATTGGGTATTTCTAAACTTGGGAAAAATATTAGAATCTGTCTAGCAGGTTTTTTCTTTAGCTTTTTCAGATGACAGTTAAACATTTTTTTTTAAAAATGTCACCATATTTTTTTTATATTTATAAAAAATTATATGATATGATGAAAATACTGATCTCTAAAGAAAGCCCTTTATGTTCTGAAAAAACAATGTATAACTTGTGTAGGTACACAAAATGAGAAATTACAGCTAAAAATGTTAAAACAACCTTGGTCACAAAGGGTGCAAAAAGGAAAAAAAAACAGCCCAGTCCTTAAAAGGTTAAAAATAAATCTGAGCTCTTTATAACATCTTTTCCCCCTTTGTAATATTGATACCAATTTGTAAGGCTATTACTAAATGTTAACATTAATGCAGCTAATCTACCCAGAGGTCAGAAATATTCTCAAAAGAGTTTATTTCTGGCAGTACATGCGCATTAAGGCATGTCTCTCATTTAAATAAAATGTGTTATTCACATGAGTTGCACAGATTATTTTTACATTTACGAGGGAATAAATAATCCGCCTGGACCCTCACCAAAAAATGTTGTGTGGGATCCGATACTTAGAATTTACCTTCACCTTTTTGCAAGGCCACCATCAGAAATCTTAGTGGCCAGTATGTAGTTAAATCACATTGCTCCGCTCATGTTCCACCCATCGCCCTGCCGTATGATCCTTGATGAACACACTTTATGAGAGTATGGGCGAGCCTAGGATTAGTGGCACCCGGGAGCAGTATTTTTCAGCGCTTCCCAATAACTAACACACATTCACACCACATACATTCTTCCTCCTGCCCCTCCTCTCCAATCCTCAGGCACCGCTCACCCTTCACGCCAAAAGCTGACACACACTCACATGCCGACATCATATGCGTACGCTAACACCTTACAGTAACACACGTATGCTAGCACTATGCGCTCATGTACACGTGTGCTAACACCGTACACTAAGGCACACGCTAACACCAGAGCGTATGAGAGTGACAATGACTTTCTCCCTCTGGATTTCATCTGCAAGGGCAGGAAGAAGAAATGTGTTGTCCGAAAAAAAAATTCCACTGCCATCGTCGGCTGTTTTAATTGATATGAGATGGCTGTGCTGGTGCAATCAGATTAAGAACTGACACAGAACACAGGAGGACTCTTCTGCTGGGTTTATTTCTATACCCAATATGAATACCAAGGTCTCATAAAAATCCTGCATTCATAGTTTTCACTTTTCTTACACCTTAAGATCTTAAAGCATAAAATGCTTAGGAGAAGACTATGTCAAATAGTTACTTTAAATGGGCGGGGAGTGGGGCATGTCAAGCTCCCGCGACCTGGAGGATTCGGGTGTTTACCTGGATAAGCGCTGCTTCTCCCGGAGCTCCCCGGGTCAAACCTGGAGAGTTCCCAGGTATGACTACGAGACTTTTCTGGTCTAGAGAATATTATTCACTGGATCATCGAGCTAAAACTAATTCTTTTTACAGCACTATTAATGAACATGTCATCAGGGAGCAGTTTATATTGTTTTATAACAATATTTTATCCCCTCTAAAACAACTTTTCTAGCCTTTCTTCATAACTAAGGCCTTACTGGAACTCGCACAGCGCGTCGCAGCTTGTGTCCACCCTGTGGCCACTCAATGAAGTGCCGGATAAGCCAGCTGAGTGGCAGCAAATTAAGTGGCCCTCACCAGATGGCCATTCGGGGCCGGTTATTAACACCTTGACCTGCATTGTGTCAAACTTTATAGTTTTGTTTTATTATTTCTACAACACATAAAATGTTGGTGATTGTGTCCAACTTTGTTATGTTCTGCATTTCCAAATCACACGGCGGTTATTGTTTTCTGTCTCTGTTGACCATATATGGAGATTCACGGAGTGAGAACATTTTCTCCTTCCAGTAATTCTAAACCGAAGGGCAAAGTGTTATATCAGCCGACGTTCTAACTGACTCTTGATTCATGAGGAAATCCTTGAAATTTTAGATTTGCTTAATTTTTTACATGTAATGTTAACTGATTAACGAACCCTTCCTTTGCATATGTTATTTTTCATTAATCATTGTGAATTTTATGATATGAGCATCCATGTATTTTTGTTTTTTTATTTCCTTAATGCTACAGTTTATACCTTCAGTATTTAAGGCAATACAGCTACGATGAAAAAAAACCCATCTTTAACATTATTGTTAGGGATGCACTGAAATTAAAATTCGGGACGGAAACTGAAAATTCAGGATGGACTTGGCCAAAACAGAAACCGAAAATGACCCCCCCCGCTACTTAAAAAAATTTTACACCATGTATATGAAATATTTTATATATACACAATATTAATATACAGTATATATATGATTGCTAACAGCAACAACATTCCTATCATGCCAAGTCAGCCAGTACATGCTGGAATCTGGGTATGCCTGGGCATTTGTCACGAGCTGAGAACACAGGTTGATAAGGAGCCCAGGTGCAGGGGATACGAGGGGCTCTGTCTGTACCCCACGATGCATGATGGCCTGGGGGTTGTTACAGACAGGCGCAGGAATAATCCACAGACAGAAGATCAGGATTTAAGAGTTGTATTGTAATATGGTGGTACAACAATATTTACAAAGAAAGTCACTCGACAGGAAGCCCACTTGCGGGGCACACGGCAGGAAGCCCACTTGCGGGGCACACGGCAGGAAGCCCACTTGCGGGGCACACGGCAGGTTCTGGAACAAGGCAGGTTCTGGAACAAGGCAGGTTCTGGAACAAGGCAGGTAGTCCTCAAACATTAATGTCAAGGCCCAGACTGCAGGGCTGGGCAGGTTTATAAAGGCTGACTTGATCAGGTAAGCCACTGCAGCTGGACCTGATAATGAGTCTGAGAGGTTCTGAATGGCAAGGGCGGCCACTAGTGGCTGGAAACGTGAAATGAATAAGGCAAAGTATAAACAAGTCCAGCCAGCGCATGGTGAAGCGTTACAGCATTATAGGAGTGTGATTGCTGTTAGCAATCGTATATATTCAATATAGCAATCACACTCCTATCGTGCACAAGCAGCCAATACATGCTGAAACCTGGCTAGCTGCCCCACTTGTGTATTAATGCTGCCCTGCAGGATGGGGTCTGCACACATATTCATTCATTTACTCATTCACAAACATTCATTCCCTCATTCACAGATACTCATTCATTCCCTCATTCACAGATAGTAATCATTCAGAGATACTTATTTATTTCTTCAGTCACGCATACTCGTTCATGCACCCTTCCCCACCCCTTTACCTGAACTGCATATTTCTCCTTCCCTCTGTATTGCTTGTTGTTGCTCGTGCGAACAACTTCTCTTCTCAAGCCCAGGGAAAGCAGGAACGGAGCAGAGTCATGTGATGTGATGTAAATTCACGTGACTCCGCTGGGTTCCTGCTTCCCCTGGGCTGAACAAGAGAATTTGCTTGCACAGTGTGTGCGAGCAACGCACAGGTAAGCAGCAGCAATTGCCCCCCCGGCCCAGCCTGCCCCTTGGTGGAGTTAGATTATTTTCTGCAGTGTTTTTTTTATTTCGGCATTTTGCTGATAATGCCATTTTTCGGCAATATGTTTCGGCCACCGATATTTCTGTGCATCCCTAATTATTGTTATTTGTTGGTTGCCGTAAAGGTTGCAGTTGAATCTCCGATTATGAAGGCATAACTCACTTTCTTGTACTCCGTGAATCAGTTGTTACAGCTTGGTAAGGCAAGGAATTGAAATCATAAGTGAGCCAGTTAAAACTGTAATAAATCCAATCTAGGGGGTATATAGTTACCCCTTTACCTTTCCCCTCTTAGTCAGAATGCCCGTGCTCTCTTTTCTTTTGGGATTACTGGAGGGAGAACATTTTCTCACTCTGTGGATCTCTATAAATGGTCAACTGAGCAGATTACAATAAAGTTTGACGCAATGTATCACGCTCCAGTGAAATATTTTATTTTAGCAAACCCTTGAAGGGCAAGGATGTCTTACTGTTGGATTATAAAACATGGATATCTTTCCATATTGCTTGTGAAGGTTGATGATGTATTGTAGCTTTCACACAGCATACTTTGTTCCCCCGGATGCACGTGTCGCACAAACATAAAAGGAGAAGAAGATAGTGTTCAGGAACTATAAGCAGACTCAGAATGAAGAAGGTGAGAGCAATTATAAAGTTATGCTTAAGGAAGCAAAGCGCATTATTAGATTCACCAAAGCCAACACGGAGGAGGAAATTGGCAGGTTGACAAAAGAAAAGATGAATGAAAAAATGTTTTAGATATAGAATTGAAAATAAAGGGATAACCAGCGATAATTAAATTAAAGACAAATGAAGGGCGTTATATAAATGAGGAGAGGGAGTTAGAAAAGAGAAACGGGGGATAAGAAGTCACACTTGAACTTTCCAAAGTACAAACAGACAAACCGATGGGATACACCCAAAGTTATTCAAAGAGTTTCAGAGTGTCCTGACAAAACCATTGGCAGAATTATTTAACCCTTCACTGTTGACGGGAGTAGTTCCACAACATTGGAAGCTGGCAATTGTAATACCAATTCACAAACCCACATCCCATGCTTGCTTAAACGCCTTCAATGCTAATGCAGCAAAGCTAGATATAAGACAAGGCCGGGGGCTAAGGAAAGTTTTTAGAGGTTGGGCAGACTGGACGGGCCGAATGGTTTTTATCTGCCGTCACTTTCTATGTTTCACAAAAAAGGTAGCAGGGTAGACTCAGCCAACGCCAGACCAGTAGTGCTTCCTCTTAGTCATTATCAGATAATGAATCTTGATTTAGAAGTGTAATTGGGCAATGTACCACCTGAAGGTCTGGGTTTGGTTTGGGTAATAAAACATGTTGTCTGTTGCCAGTGTTTGAATAGTGATACTGTTGTAAAAGGTTAATGTTTAGCTAGGAGGGCCAGGTTAAACTAGCATCATTTTTCATTTTGAGTAATCCAGCCTTCCTTAAATGTTGTATACCCGGGTTAAAATTATAGGGAAGTGCCTGGTGCAGGGTTTGAAGGCAGTCCACAAGTTCTGTACTTCTGTAGAAGTCACCAACGTGCCTTCCGTAGCCAACAGTCTCCCTGATTTATTTCTCCACCTGCAGAACTTGCGTCGTTTATATTCTAAGCGTGTCCCCAACGATCATTTACTATATGTTCTAAATTGTCATCCACACAATTTTACCTATTAAATATGTATGGAAAACTCCATCATGGAGTGAATGTAGTGTTATCCATACTGGGGTATAACCTGAAATTAATATCTCTTCATTTTGTGTGAGATACATAAAGAAGATTTTTTTTGTGTATAAGCGTATGGTCTATTCAAGAGTTTAAATTACGTGCTCAGGGTGAATGTGTGGAGTTCCAGACACTAGGATTAAAAGACACCATAGAGCCGATTATGGATATAATCTGCGGAGGGAAGTTTGGAAAATGTTCCCCGTGGTCCAGTGAGGGGTCCTGAAATTCACTCAGTTCACCTCCTTAAATTATTTTAGGGAGTTTTCAGATAGAATTCCATACAGTTTGATTTGAATAATTGGGTAATTGGGAATGTAAACATTGAATAAATGGGTACACAATCCAAGGGTCCCAGCAGGCAGCTGTAAACAGCTAATAATGGCAAGAAGCACAGAGGAAGGGGTACGCTGCTTTATAGGGCTTGACATTCTGCGTAATGCTTCTAGCTCCACCCCTTGAACACTCCCCCAACAGAGAGCATAAAGAGAGCGCTGGGGCCACTGGCTGCACCCCTCCCATCGACACCGCCAGGACCCCTTTGCTATGCTTCCCTCATCCCCATCAGGACGTGGGAGTGAAAAGGCAGAGGGCCGAGGCCATGATGGACACCACAAGGAGTAATACAGTTGTTTTTTGCAATCACAATTTGCATGCCCTTGTGATCCAGCATTTTGATACAACTCGCATGCCCCTGTCCAGAACTAGCAAAAATTTAAGTCACGGGTCCTTGCAGGAACAAACAATTTGCATTTTAGAAAACATTGGACATTGTATATGCTAAGCTGCTAGTAGTCACAACTAACACGATGTTTGCTGGTATATCCTGTTGTCAGGACTATTTCAGCAAATTCAGAACAGTTTGTGGCCATAGTTCCTAGACAGCAGCCACTTCCGTATATATATATATAATGCCAAACCCTATGTAGTCCGCATATCTGCCAAAGAATCTTGATTGTTAAACTCAGCGCATACAAAATCAGTTTATATTTTAATCTGTTTAGTATCTGTTTAGTATATCATTAACCTTTTCATGGTTCTTGTTATGTCAAAAGGTGTACACAAGGAAATCGGATCCTATAAATGACTCAACCCATAGTTGTAAGAGGCCAGCTGGCAGCATGTTGGCACTTTTATAATACCAGCATGGTACAGTGTCTTTTATCGTGGTAGAAAAGGCAAATCGAGCCTTTAATATGAAACCTGCCTCTTTCCTTTTTAATAGGGGTCCTGCACGAACTGTGAAATTCGCGAGACTTCTGTTGGGATTAAAGATAGGATGGTCTGGGAAAAAAACAAACAAATTGTGAAAAAAAAACCCTGCTTTTTTCCAAAGCCCCCCCCCCCCCGAAATAAATGGAAACAAAATGTTTATCTTCTTTTACAATGACATATAATATGTTTATGACATAGAATTCAAACTATATTACATGACGACCTTTATTAAAAAATGCACAAGTAATGCCAGTTACTGCACTTTTTCATTTGTAATTGGTGCTAAGGTGCAAATCTGATCTCCCCGTCCAATCCATGGAGGAGGATTAGACGAGATCTTATTATTTTTTTTATGGTTTATTTATTTAATTTGAGAGTTGAAATGTGCTTGACATATACAGACCTTGTCATTCCATTTGCAACAAAATTTTTAAAAAAGTTTTAAAAAGCAAATTTAGTTTATTATTTACTGATTATTTACTAAAGCTGTACTTTATTTCGAGCATTTTATATACACTGCATTTCATGTTCCCAGTGTAAAAAAATCATTTTAAATTTGTGAAATTACTATTTTTTTTATTTTTCTGAAAATTTCAATTTTTTCTGTAAAAAAAAAAAAAAAAAGCAGGACCGACCTCTTCCCAGCCTTCCCCGTCTGCTCCCTAATATTGTAAACTCAGTATGACTTTTCTGTTGTTACTCACCTCCAAGAGCCCTGTTAAAAGTGCTGATAAGAACCGGGGGGAGGGGGGGTTGTTAAAGCCCCCGCCCAAACAGAAGGGGGGAGATCTAGAGAGGTTTCAGAACCAAAAGAGGGGGTAAACCTGAACATGCTATGTGCTGCTGATATATTGGTGGGTTTTAGTTTTTTTCGGATTGCTGAATGGAATTAGATGGCTGCTGAATTTTTTTGCCAGTGAGACCTACTTCACAACTATTACTACTTTAAAATGAAATAATATACCAATAAATGCCGCTTGGATTGATGCATTATTGGAATTATTATTATTATCCTTTATTTTTATAGCGCCAACAGTTTACGCAGCGCTTCATACAATACATATAATAAAGAGGTCTGACAAGACGAGAATTGGCAGACTGAGACAAACCGATACATAAGGTGGAGAGGCCCGGCTCGCAAGCTTACAATCCTGCAATCGGCTTCTCGTTTTGACTACGTTTACCATAATGATTCACAATTCGCTGTGTTCATGGTTTCACATCATGATACCACTATTCTCCTTTTTTTTAATTCTCAAAGGTTAGTTCTGTCTTTATTGTTCTTCCCCTTTACACGATGGGAGGTGTTGATCACTACTTTGCAATTCAAGCGGTTTATTTTGTTTCATATTTAGCCACAAGTAAATATTAAGTCAGTTTTGTTCTCTGTTTTTGGCAAGCGATCGTTGTTCTTTCCTCTTCTTCTTCTTGCTCGGGTATTGCGTGTTAAACCACCGGTGGAACTAGAGAATTACCACATTCGCAATTAAGTGCTTATTGTATATTGTCATCTTGTATGTTATTGTATATTGTCATATTGTATGTTATTGTATATTGTCATATTGTATGTTATTGTATATTGTCATATTGTATGTTATTGTATATTGTCATATTGTTTGTTATTGTATATTGTCATATTGTATGTTATTGTATATTGTCATATTGTATGTTATTGTATATTGTCATATTGTATGTTATTGTATATTGTCATATTGTTTGTTATTGTATATTGTCATATTGTATGTTATTGTATATTGTCATCTTTCCGCACCCCACCCCGACGCTGGTTTCTGTTTTGCCAACAGCCAGCCAAAAGGAACGTCTGGTAATGTCATTTTGGAAAGGTGTTAGTGAGTCCACTAAATAAATCTGCTTTCAGCGGAAACGGGTGACTTTGGACCCGGTCTTCCTTTGGTCAGCCACATACCGAGGGTAACTGTGGAAAGTTGTTGGTCATCTGTAATTAGCATTCATTAAAGCTGAAAAATAGGATTAAATGTCTTACCTCTGGTAGAAGTGTTATAAAACCCAAATATGCAAAAAGCCAGTTACAATGGCTAAAGTGGATAATGAGAAACGACAGCAGCCCCCAAAAATTATAAATTTATTAATGACAAAAAAACTAAGGAAGGAAACTGTTGGCTCATTCAAGTCTGAAGTTAGTGAAGACAGATGTTTAAAATCACTTGTGGCCCCCATGTGAATACCCATGAAGAACCGGTGCCTGCAGATCGGCTGCAAAAAATGCAGCAATCCTGTGATTGGCTGACACAGGATAAGGTGATAAAAATAAAGTTAAAATATACAAAGTATCAGGAGCAGATATATACATCCTACTTAGCGTATTTCCTTCCCTGTCTTGCTCCTCTATTATTTCTCTCCCTGCCCCCCCACTACTGCTCACCCCTGCGCGCACTCCGCTTTCATGGCCCATACAACACAAGTGTAGCTGTGTGTCCTACACGGAACCAGTGCCTCGGTCTCACCAGGGGTACACATCAGCACGAACAAACAATTCCCCCGCTGACAGGCCTTTATACGTACAGAGATATGCCTTTTATAGAGAGATGCCTTTTATACAGTGTATATAGAGTATATAGAGAGAGATATAATAAACCAAAACACACGTATAGGCAGAGGAGGCTTTATTTAGAACACAAATTAACATTATAGTCATAGAAACGTTGTCTGATGAAATTGCGGTGGAGAGGCATTGCCCAGAAACTTTCTGACTAAGGAGTCAGATATGTGAAAAGAAAATCGGGTGGACATAGCCCAAAGAGGAACAGAACCGATATCAGTGGGAAACAGGCTGGAGATTTAATCATTTTCAGGTTCGGGTCTCAAACGGGCCGTCATTGAGGTGGTCGAGATGCTTTTTACGTAGAGGACAGTTTAGTCACCCAGAAGACCACAAGGACAGCAATAATTGTGCCAAACGACATCCTAGTGGACACAGCCGAGTTGCAGAGGTCGGTGTCACAACAGTAGGCTTTTATACCGTCGATTGAATTGTCACAAGTATTTGCTGGCACGCACGATTTTGCAGTTACTGTGGGGAAGAAATCATGTTTAGTAGACAAGTTCCAAAATTATTTTGATATTGGTGCACTGTTCCTAAAAACTGCCCTATCAGCATGTAATGTACACTATATATATATATATATATAATGATATATTTAAGTACCGTATATTTGGTATTTTAGCAGTATAAGGGTATGTTCTGATTCATAAGATTTGGAGTAGCTGACGGTTTATATCCAATGTACCACTCCTAGAGGTTTTACAGTACTGTCCAAGAGGGATATAAAGATTGGTGGAAGGCAATATCCGCGATGCATGTTACTTACCGCCATTAGCTGTCACTTTCCCACAGACTTGCCCATCAAGGCATGTCATTTGTTGACAATTGTCCTGCGCACAAACGTAACATCTTAGAGAATAGCCTGGTAAAGAAAGGAGCAGTAATATTAAAGTGACCGCCACACGCATACACACTGCTTTACAACCACACATAGGCGTTACACACACATACATTAAACTATAACATGTATATGCGGCACATGCAGTGCCAGCTCCTCCTTGTACACACAGAATTTCATAATGCTGTTTGCTCTGTATCCTTGATGAAAGAAACTTGGTATGTTGTAGTTAAATCCACTGGTTGTGGCAGACATGGGATCCAAAACCCCTTTCTCCTAAAAAAGAGACCCTAAGATCCCACAGCAGGCCATGCATTCATTCCAGAGCTTAAGCGTTATACAAAGCGGGTCCTTACTAAAATTGTGAAATCGAATACATGCAATAAAATCAAAACACAGCTAAAAAAAAAATTTAACTTTTCAAATTCTCCTAATTTATGCAATTCTGAATTTCAGTGTTTTTTTTTTATTATTATCGTAATTTTTTTCATCTTCTGTCAAAAGACATAAACAAATAGCTTTATTACATAAGGAAAGTATACAAAATATATGATTTTCACGCCAAGCCAGCCATCGTATAGAATGCCCCCACAGCGCAAAGAATTCCTTACCGATCTGGCAGCTCAGGAGAACGAGAAGAGAGATGGTTATGAGGCTTTTCATTTTCTTTCCGTTGCGCCTTCTTGAACTGTTTCTCCCCAACGGTCGTATATTCTGTTATATATATATATAGCTTGCATTGGGCTGGCCCTTCCTACTTGGCTCTATAATTGCAAAATCTCAAAAAGGTTTAGGAGGTTTGGATAATGCGCTGTCACCAATTAAAACAAACATCACTCAGGCAGTGGGTGTTGTAATTAAAATTACGCAAGATGCGTTTGTACGTTTAGGTAGAAAGCCTTTGTATCCGTACCCCCTCGTAGGGTTAAAATGAAACTATTGATCAAGAGCATTCACTTAGTTCAGGCTTATTGTGATGAGAGTTTGAGTGAGTACCTTTTAATATACTGCCACGATGAACAACGAGAAATTAGATAATAGCTTAGGTAAAAGAAGGTATTTGATCTCATGTCTACCCCTACGTTGGGAGTTTTATTTCCCGTTGAAATTGGTTAAAGTTAGGCTGTGGGCATTCGCAGGACTACTGATGTTTGTAGTTATAGTTTGCAGTTTTTTTGAATAAGTGCAAAAATGTATAATAACAATATATTAACCAAAACATATAAAACTTAAATTGAGATTAATCAAATATATCACATAAAAGTGAGATGATTAACACACTGTTTGTATGAAATAATTAACTTTAGAGAAAATAAAAGGTCAAACCAATATGAAAAAAATAAATAAAAAGCCAATTTATATTGCGGTGTAAAAATGGGATCTGATTCTTAAGTAAAGTTATTAAGATACATAAAGGTTTTATTTCCTGCTCCGATCATGCTCCCGTTATTCTTGAATTAAAAAATAATGATCAATATAAATTAAGAACAAAATGGAGACTTAATGAAAGTATTATAAATACCCTAATCTTCAAACTGAGGGCGAAAGATTTGTGGCCACCGGTGGTAATGGTGCAGTATCCTCGGGGACGCTTTTAAGTGCTTAATAAAAAACCTATGAGAAAATTAACCAAGCGATTACAACAACAATGGAATTATGGAAATAATAGAACTGGTAAATTATTAACTAAAAGACTACAATTTTATAAAGGAGCAAAAATAATTAAAAAGATATTAGTAGGCGATAAACAATATGGAATTTCTTGGCTAGGTCGAGTAAATACTATAAATTCATTCATTATACCTAACTTATTATATCTTTTTAGAACAATACCTGTTAGAGTAAAAATTAGTATACTTCAAAAATGTCAAAAACTTTTTTTGGATCATATTTGGTTGGGGGGGGAAAAAACCTAGAATATCACAATGTATGCTTAAACTCAGTATTAATGAAGGAGGAATATCATACCCTGACGTAATAAAACTACATGAAGTAACTATGACAATGCACTCCTTAGCCTGGTTTAATTATAACCCGTTGGGTGGCATGAAATAGAATCAATAGACCTGGCCCCCTACCAAGTATCACAATTTTTGGGGGCAAATATAAAGAAAATTAAACAGAATACAATTAGTAATCCAATAATAAAGCATAAAAGATGCTTTATTTACTTTGAATAAAGTTAAGAGCACATTCAAAATAACAAATTCACTTTCTTTGAACTCCGCACTATGTATTGTCGGTTATGATAAAGACGATATGGATATTTCTAATCGGTTGAGTGCTGGGATATTACGAATATCCGACGTTGTGGTGGGTGGTAAAAATCTACCATTCTATGACATCCAGATAAAATTTGCTTTACAAAATAAAAACATGTTTTCGTATTTAAGGTTAGGGGAAAAAGATATTACGATCTCTTCAATAGACATAAAAAGAGACAACATTCTAGAATATCTTTTTTATTCAAAGAGATTAATAACAGCGGTAAATATGCCCCACCTATTAAAATGGGAAAAATGAACCCCCTTAATGACAAAGCCCTACATGTACGGGATCAAAATGCATTGTTTTCAATGGGTTTAGGGACCGCCCATTATCCTTAAGGGGTTAATAGGAAGCGACTTTGGTTTTGAAGATTGGATTAAGGGATTGCTATTAGTTAGACGGAATACCCACTGTATATCATTAATGGAGCTTCAATATAAAATAATGTACCATTGGTAGTACCAAAACGACTTTATAAGATATTCCGTTTAAATAAAAATCGTTGTTGGAGGCGCTTCAATCAAAGAGGTCATACGGTCCATATACGGTGGGATTGTCCGGTATTAAATTCCCTGAAAAATACCTTATTGCGAATGTTAAAAATAAGTCAAGAAATTACTGCCGAAGCTTTTCGTTTTAATATTAATCTTCCGCCAGTAAATAAAATACAGAAAATATTAATATCGCAATCGTTTACAGTAACAAAAATTCGTATGGCAAGAAAATGGAAATTTACAATATGATACGAGTATCAGAAGATGATGGAATCTGGTTTCTTTAGATCATGAAGGTCAATACGGACACTACAAACAAATTTGGAGACTTTGGGAAAATCTCATTAGTAATAATATCTTCCTAGCGTTCCTAGAGAGAAGGTAATAACAAGAGCAGGCACTGAGAAGATAGTGACTTCTATGTCTGGATAGCTTTCTACATGAACTACGCCAAAAAGGAAAAGAACAAAGAGAGTTTAACTCTTTGCTTAACATGAATCTCTTTTCCCCATAACCTCGCAGAATGTCCCGGCATTGCCTGTAACGATGTGTTGTCCTTGAATATATTGTGTCATATCCTCACGTAGGCGTCTTTTCTCTAAAGTAAACAAGCCAGTCACAAAGTAATCGAAGCCGTTTGGAATGCTGTCTTCCTACTTTAGATCTCGCACTTTTTAAATAAGTTTGTTGCCGGTCTCTGAATTTGAGATGTTGCTTTTATTGCCCTGTTCTAGATCATTGATAAATGAAAAGAATTTTTTACCCTTGGGGTACTTGTTCTAAAACAGCCACCCTCTGCATTCTGTATTTCTACTGGTTCTGTATCCAACACCATTTTAACATTAAGGCATAAGCTTATCTAAGATGCATAACATAGAAGTACATACAAGCCAAAAGGCTTTCTTTTCCCTCAGAATTCTCATGGCGCTGCCCTAACCACAGGGGATTCTGGGTAGGCGCATGCAAATAAGGTCAACAATAATCACCTATCACCTTTTGTCACTTTATACATGAATCCCTTGAAAGTTATTGCCTGCTGTACAAGACAGCCTTTAGACAGCCTTTAGACAACTCAGGAAGAGGTGGCAGATTATTTTTTTTTGAGATCTCATGGTGCCGTCACACCCACAAGGGATTCTGGGTAGGCACATGCAAATAAGGTTAACAATTATCATCTTTGCCTCTATATCCACTTCATAGATGGATCCCTTGAAAGTAATTACCCGCTGTACTAGACAGCCATTAGACAACACTCGGGTAAGAGGTGCAATAGCCAGATCACCGCTCATGGACAGCTGGAAGACCCAGACAAAATCCCCCCCCCATGGGAGTGCCGGATCTTCAAGTCTCACCCCAAAGGGTGAGACTCCTTTACACTTCGGGTTTGGATGGAGGGAAGGGCCGTAAGGCTCCCTACACCTCCTCCAACTGAGCAAGCTTCACTGCTAAAAAAAACAGTGATCCAAAAAAACGCAGTGCCAAATCATGCTCAAAAGCAAGTGCTGGCCTCACCATGGGTTCGATAACATGATTAGCAATCCAAATTAATGGGCACTCGTGTAAAGGTGAGTGATTAAATAAATAAATAAATAAGGGCCAGCCATTCCTGGCCTGACAAGATCCAATAAAATGTTTGCTTAACCCCAAGCCCATAAGGGTCAGGGGGAAAAGCGTGCATATAGCCAAGGAGTGAATCCTTCAGTGAGATCACGCACTCACGGTGCACAGTTGCGCGCAAGACTGTGCATTACACGACTCCAGCCTTGACCAGGGGAAATGAGCACCTCGGGCTCCTTGCTATCCCAGCCATAAGGCCAGAGGATCAAGTGTTTCCCCCTCTTCCCACAGAGTACTATGCCTCATCTAAGCCAAAACGCTGAGAAGCAATCAACACTCATGGATGGCCGTTTTGTTCTTAACAGGATTTATCAGCATGAGGTTGTGATTCTGGCTCAATACTTAAGGCTTGGGGTAGCACAAGAAATACCATTATATAAGTTATGGTGGATAAAGGTGATGGAAAACCCTTCCACTTAAAATTAAGGGGGTAGTAGAAGTATTATTATTATTAATCACTCATCTACAGACACCAGACACGCCAGAAGTGGATATAGAGGCAAAAGGTGATTATTGTTGGCCTTATTTGCATGCGCCTACCCAGAATCCCTTGTGGTTGTGGCAGCACCATGAGATTTCTGAGGGAAAAACAAGCCATCTGGTGTCTGTAGATGAGTGTTTAATAAAACTTCTACTATGCTCTTACTTTTAAGTGGAAGGGTTTTCTATCACCTTTACCCACCATAGTTTATGTAGTGGTATTTATAGTAGTACATAATAACGTAAAAATCTGTAATTGTTTATTTAAAAATGTCTATGTGGAATGCCACTTTCAAGCGGCTTTGGCTAAATGCTGTGTTTTGGGGCAGAGTTTTGGTCGGTCGGTCACTGGCTACACAGTCCTATATTCTACTTTCCTAGGAAGAATGATGTGGCTGTTATTCCAAAATAAATACCCCAGCTCACCTGTAGATGGAGACACAGATCAGGTAATTATTACCCAATGTTATACATCGAATCACAGGTGCATAATATAAAAAAAAAACTGTTGGTTCAAAATATATAGCTTTTCCTTCTGTACTTTAACTGACTAAAAAAATAAGGCAAGCTGCTTTTAGATCAGTGAGGGAGATTATAATATTAAAATCGCACTTTTATTTAGTGTCTGCCTTGCTGTAAAGGATAGCAACCCTCTGAAGACATTAGGAATATTTCCTTAGTGATGCACTATTGTGTATAGAATCAAACTGCGATAACATTGCTGAAATATTATTAGCGCTATTACCTTTGTTTGTCATTTTATATTAGTATAGGGTTTATTATATTAAAGAGCGGCCTATTTAGCCTTTTTTATCTGTTGAAGGACGGATGCTGTATATTTATTAATCTCTCAGTATAGCCAAAAAAGACAGATTAAGATAATATTTTAAATCAAGTAAAAACAGACACAATTTGTAACAGATGTTTACGCAGAACTACTTTTTATGGTACAAGATGCTCCTTTTTTATCTTATTTTATAATTACTATTTGCAAGCAATACCTCAAATTACCTGTAGATGGAGACACAGATTAAGTTATACACAGTATTGCTCAGAAGTGTGGTCTATTCACTAACAGGTGAGTGCATGCGAGTCAGAAGAAAATGTGAGTTTTCAGACTCACATGAGTTGAACTAAAATCCAGTTTGCATATTTACTACTGGCAACTTCCATAAGTAACAGGGGAGCTGTTGTGAGTAAAATGTGCAACTTGATTTAGTATTCAAATCAATATTTGTGAGTTGGAGTACCACCAAAGCCATGCCCACATCCATTATCTTCTTATATCATCATCATCATCATCTATATCATGATTAATAAATGTACATAAATGTAAATGTACGCTCACAGAGGAGAGAGAAAGGCGCCGAGCGGGTAAGCGAAAACCACTCGGCGCCCCTCTCTCCCCCGCTTTAAAATAATAATAATAAAAAAAGGGCTTGGGGCGGCCCCTTCAAAAGTGCCGCTTGGAGCAATGAAGCAAATTGCCACCCCTGCCAAAGTGCGCCTGGGTCCCATGGACCAACCAGGACTAATTAGGGCTACTCCATGGCTGCTCTGCAACTGGCAAGAGATTTTAAAACAGTGGCAGGCTATAAGGTAGCGTGTTAATATAGTCCCTCACACCATCGACTATGATAGAAGTCAAAAATAATACATCATGTTTTATTGGTTAAAATGTTTTTTGCAGGGTACGGGTCGGTCTGAATTTCTAGATCTTTGCTAAATGAAATACTAGTCTTATTTACCAAAGTCAGCATATTTACAATATCTTTGTGTTTGTGGGTTATTGGGAAATGCTATGTCAGCATTAGTAAGGATTAAGTATTTACAAGCGATGGTATTATAACCGTAGTCCGATAATAATGTTAATATTTGCTGTAATGGCAAGGGCTGTATGCATTGGGGTTTATCAGATCGAGACGTCATTTAACAAGAATATTATCGCGTGACATTGTAAATAAGTCTATAATACATCATTATTAGTTGATTTATGACATCACTGATTTAGTAACATATAACCGTACCAGATCAAGTTTACTGTCCCTGCCAGTCCTACAAAAAAAGCATTCTGTGGGTACTTCAAAACAACAACAAAAAAAACAAATCATTTATCTTAGGTAGAAGCTGCAGCCTTGCAGCTTCCCTCCTACTTGGGGCTGCGGTACAACCCATGTTTGCTAGAAAATGATTCTTGCTAATATTAAACGCTTCTCTGTGCTAATCCATTCCCAAGGACACTGAACCTGCCCCTGAGGCTACACACATACCAGCCCCTGGTTTTTTATCACTTGGGGAGGAAAAACTAGTCCTGTTCATAAAACTACCCCATCACTTAGACCTATTAACCCAGAGATCACGGAGAGGAATGAAGGAGGCTGAGAGCAGTGCCCTAAGTTATTAAAATACAGTTTGGGCTAAGATTATGGCAGATCTCTTCCTGGTCTTTTCAAAGGTCAAGAGAAGATCTCGGATATAAAATGTTTCTGAAGAGATTGCAACAGAGATCTGCACCCAAAATCCCTAAAACAAACAAACAAGCCGAATAAACAGAGGGTTTCCGAGGCACAGAGAGAAATGAAAACGTTTGTAGTGAATAAATGTAGAGCTTGTTACTGAAAGAGACGTTGACAGGACCTGGCAGGTTGTTCCCCGTTACGCCAGCTGCACCTACTCTGTACCGGTTAATCAAGAAACATTTCCAAAGGAAGAAAAAAAACACAAAACTAATAATAATACTTATCTCAGATTCAATAAAATACGCTGGTTTTGGGTGAGGTCTTTTGTACAAAAGACATACAGAGGTACAGTAGATCTTTGCCCGCTTTGACTATTGGAGACATTAAAAAGTGGAGTGATGGGAGTTATAAACACAGGAGTGATGGGAGTGATAAAGGGCCATTGGAGCACAGGAGTGATGGGAGTGATAAAGGGCAATTGGAGCACAGGAGTGATGGGAGTGATAAAGGGCCATTGGAACACAGGAGTGATGGGAGTGATAAAGGGCCATTGGAACACAGGAGTGATGGGAGTGATAAAGGGCCATTGGAACACAGGAGTGATGGGAGTGATAAAGGGCCATTGGGACACAGGAGTGATGGGAGTGATAACAGAGGCATTGCTAAACACTCACATCCATCCTGAAGACTTGTTTTTCCCGCAAAAATCCTGTAGTGCAAAGTATTTTGTGTAGGTAAATGCAAATCAGCTGAACAATGATCACCTCTGTTATATATATTTTTATATATATATTTTTATATGATGCGTGATTATTCCTGCCCATTTGGTGCCTCTGGCCTGCCGTTAGCTTGCTGTTTATTGTTGATTGGTTCCTCTAACTTTTGTAAGGGAGGGAGAACGTCATGAAAATAAGACAAAAACAGGTTTATAAAGTGTAAAAAAAAGTATTTATCTCCAAACCAATTACAAATGAAACTCCCAAGCTGATGAATGAATTTATTTTATATGCTACACGTGTTCATGGTGATCGTTGCCGGTACAAGGCGATATGGAGGACGGATTTGCCGATGTGCTTCCTGGGCCTGAAGTTCCAAAACCAATTGGAGTTTATTTGGAAGCGAGTGAGCGAGTGAGCGAGTGAGCCAAGTGCCTCCTTATCGGAGCCGCTGCCGTATCTCCGCTTTCCCTGACGCCATTCAGCTGGATAAATAACTCCTTAAACAAATGTAAGCGCTAGATGTTAATGCAGCGAAGGCGTTCCAGCAAGCATGGGATCGGCATAAGGCGAAGATATAAGATAAGGAAAGTATGGAGGGGCTGGACGGGCCGAATGCCTCTTATCTGCCCTCACTTTCTATGGATCTACGTCAGTAACAGAAATCTAACAGCGATCTGCATGCGTGTCCCGGCAGCGCGCGCTATCAGCGGCTGTCTAAATATATAACACGGTAAGTGCTTACGATAAAACGATTTAAAAACACAGTATAAAAGCACCGCCGACTCCTATGAACAGACAGCAGGTTCTGTTTGGGGGGTAAATCATTGAATTTCCAGACGGAACCAAAAAGAAAAGGGAGAAAAGAAACAGAGAAACCGCTGCAAAGAAACTCGATACAGTAACCGTAACAGTAACGTATATACGAAAGTAACACGAGGCCTGATCGCGTCGGCCGGCAAGCAATATTTGGTATCGTACCAATTTAACCAGAAACTGGTGACGCGGGGGCAATGTGGGGCATGCAAGGAATGAACGGGAAGAGTTGGGGAGGAAAAAGAAATGGGGGAGGTAGGGAAATTACAGAGAGGGAAGCGGGGCCTGCTCTCCACCCCAGGTTCATCCGCCGACTAAGTTAAGGGCCGGCTAGGCACGAATTAGAGACAATAAAACCGGTCGGGCCGGTATCTCTCGGAGGCGCCGTCCGCGCCCCTAGCCGGTTCCTCGCAGGAGAAGGGCTCTCCTCTGCTTTGGTACCAGTTTGTTATTGTGTGCGATTTTAAATGATTTTACTGACAGCGCTACGGAATCTGCGGGCGCCATATATATATATATATATATAATGTAACGGGTCGTGGAGGTTCTTTTATACTTTGTTTAAATAAATATTAGGGGTTTACTGATGCTGCTGATCCTCTCTGCTTTGCCCGAGATATGTGTGAAAGTATTATATCCAGAAGCCACAGAGGTCTTAACCTCAAGTATTAAGTGGGATGCTGCTGTGAGATGAGTGATTTCCGAAACGCTCCTGTTTTATGGAGATCCGTATGTTTGATTTCCTTGAACCCAGCTCCGGAACTCATCTCATCCCCAGAACCTTCACCAGTTCAGGGGGCACAGCTGCCAACAATCTTGTTTGACCACAACAGTCCTGACATGACTCTTTGGACTGAAGGAAGAGGTTGTCTCTTTTTGGCCAATGAGGCATGGACCAGCTGGGGAGCAACCAATATCTTTAAAGACGCTATTAATGGGTGTGGTAAATTCTGACCACGCCCAGCTCGGTCTTTGCCTCTCTTTAGCTCCACCCTCAGTTAAAGCAGATTATATTGCAGATCTTCAGAGCGAATTTGTGGAGCGGCCTTCCAGCAGAAATGGTAGAGGATAATACGGTGAGGTGGGATGAGGCATATGGCTGTTAATCATCACACCCCTCAACAATCCCAGTTAACCCGGCCAGAATGTGAAACATGCAAAAAAACCAGCAAAATTTAAAAACATTTATTAGCATGAGGCTCTTTGGCACATGTAACATTACTGATCATTCACACACATTATATATATATATTCAAGCAGAATCAATGAGATTAGCAGGCAGGTTACGAGATCCATTTGTGAATCAGCGCGGAGACCTCATTTTCACACGTATGTCACCCAGCATCTGCCTCTAACACGCAAGTCTGGCTAGAAGCCTCCACCACCACACGGGCCGAAGTTTATAGTATGACGAAGTGCAAGTTGCAGGGTGGGGTTTGATTGTCGTGACGGACCAGGGAAGGCCATCTCTGCGGCTGTTTTTTTTTTTGAGATGAGGCGGTGGAGGACAGTCCGTTCGCTCCGGTGGAAGCTTCCTGTTAATTTCCCCGAAGCACCGGCATCGGCTCACAAACCTCTAACCAGCCACAGCAGCGCCATCCCCAGCCCCAGCGACAGGGACAGCTTGGCGGAGGTGCCGCTGTTACACTCGTCTGTCGTACAGCAGCTGACTTTGTAATCGATGTTGAAGACGGAGTCTGTCTCTGTTTTATTGGTAGCTTTGCAGTCTCCTGCACATTCCTGTTTGTTAAACAAGGAAACCTCCCCTGTTAGAACAAGAAAGAAAGAAAGAGATGAATATCATGCCGAGAGAGACATTGATTTAAAACAATGATCAGCCTTCACCGTATCTTCTCCCCAGCATGGTGATCAGGGATCGGCAAAGTCTCCGTACAAGGACCCCAGGCTGCGTGACCCCAATCTCCGTGACTCCGGGCTCCGTGACCCCGGGCTCCGTGACCCCAATCTCCGTGACCCCAGGCTCCGTGACCCCAGGCTCCGTGACCCCAGCGTCCGTGACCCCAGTCTCCGTGGCAGGGTTTGTGAAGGTCCATAGAACATGATTGAGTCGTCCACCACAGACCCCAGTAAATGTCCGCCATGAGCCATGCCTACCCCTGGTGATCATGCCGCACACCGTCCGTGGTATTAAAGCCACCGGGTTACTAGTTTTACATTGTAGATTTATTCTATGACGCCATGTTGACCCTGAAAAAGATTACTTTTGAGGAGTTTGTGTTTTCTCCTCAATTAGATGCTTTTACCCTGCATGTAGAGTCTCCATCCTTTGATTGAGGGACCCTAAATTCGGTGACCTCTGGGAAAAACTGGCAGGAGAAGTGAGAGGGGGGGGGGATAAAGATTTTGATCGACCACTCGAAGCTGTTCCGAGTCCGTAGAATAAGAAGGATTTTAGGTGTGTGTCTGTGGTGACTGGATCATTTCTTAGCTCCTTTTATTAGATTTATTTATCTGGAGCATGTTCTCTGCCAGATGTGTAAGAGGCTGCCGTTTATTGACCGGAGCTGCCCCGCGGGCCGAATGTTTCCAGCCTACCCTACCAACGCTACCATTTACCATTTATCGCCGTGTGGAATGATTTATGGGGAAGTGGATTTAATGTGGAACCAGATTCCAATCCTTGGGTCACGGTGGTTTCGCGTTATTAGTGTTGGGCGAACACGTTGTGTAACTTTGTAAATCTTCATGTTATATCCATCCTTACCTAAAGAAGCTTTGGTTAGGGAGCAGGATCCATTGCAGGTTTTGACAGAGGACGAGGTGAAGCATATTGACAACGCGCGGAAAGAGCAGACTTTGCACGTCAAGGCGGACGCTGAAAATAAAATAGAGATGAGGTTAATATCAACAATCCATTCACACCCTGCAAGCTTCATGTGATAAATTATACTTATCATATTATACTTTATCCAAATAATAGGACGCTTCCTCATATCACACACAGAAGTCTCGTTTATCCCAGGTTCCCCATATTTTGTGCATGCCTGGTTGGCCAGGGCCCTCGGCGTTCACATGTGGAATGGAGAGAAGGCTCAAGGTTGACTTGGAGGTCTTCCATCCACCCCTCACCTCCCAAAGCTTTCAGGCTCTTATTGCTACCCAGCAGCTGTCTAAGAAGAATCTACCCCGGCAAGCTTTGGGTTCCTTTGCTGGTGATCTGGAGGAGACAGCCAAGGTGCGGAGCGTCTCCAACCCTGTGCCCGCTGCTGGCGCAGAGATCCATTGTTTGTAACCATGCCATTCTGTACCCTATTTATTTGGTATCATACCAGTCTAACCAGAAAATATCCCCTCATACCAGACAAAAAAAACAAAACCCAGGTAGAGGAGACCCTTTAAATATTTGTTAATGGGGGTCCTGGGCACAGTAGTTTGGGCCACCTCTCATTATTGTTTGCGACATTTCACAGAGATTGTGGGGGGGGGGACACTTTTGAAGCTCAATCGCGTCTCCCCCGTCACTCCGTCCACCCGCTGTCTTTTCAGGATTCACAAGGAATGTGCTTAAACTAGACGGAAAAAGAAAAACAAGCAGGCGCGCACATACCTGCCCTAACCGGTGGCACACAACGTATACATTATACGGTCTGACGTTCTCCCTGGCCTAGATCCTTTTATCCTTCGTTCTCTGCCAGTTAATCACAATCACTGCCAGCAGAGTTGATTGCGAGTTATTTCCACTGTTTGCAGATCTAATATTTACTTTGCAATGTCAGCCTTCAAGGAGGCTTTTTGGGATAAGCCCAAGTGCGGTGACAGCACCTCTTACGCCCAGCATATGGACCTGGTGCCCTCTATAGACTACTTCTGCGGGACAACGCCCTGGATAAGAACAGGCATAATCACTTATACATTTGTTCAAAGGGGACAGGACCTTCCGGGGGACTCGTACAATCCGATTAAAGTCCTTAAAATACTCCCTTTTTGATGCAAAATAACACTGCGCTTTTTCGGATGGTGCCCCCGGGGCGCACAGTTTGGTTATCTGTGCCCAAACCTGCAGAATACCCCAACTCTACAGATTCACCGGCCATAAACATACTTATAATTATGGAAAGTAATGAAATACTTAAATAAAGAATAGTTTATTTTGGCCTCCGCTCTTTACAGTATACACCTCTTATTATGTTAATAATAAGGCGACGATTACCGCCAACCACTTTTGTATTATATAAAACAAATGACGCTGCGATGAGCTGCAATTCTAGCCTCAAAAATAATCCCAGCGTGATTTTCGTGCCACAACATCTCCTCTTCACACCGTCTGCCACATAATCCTTAAATAGTAGGGTCTCTTTTCAATAGAAACATTAATTTCATTAAAACTAATCGTTATTAAATAATAGCAACATATATATATATATATTTAAATATTATTTTTTAGGTTTAACCCCTAATTTTTGGTTAAAAAAAAATTATGTTCCTTTGTTGTTGGCGAAAGAAAAATAAAATCCTATTTAACAATTCTGTTCAGTAACCCAGAGATCAGAGCAAAGGATGAAGCTTTTATAAGAAATCCCACATACCCACTGCAAGCAGTCCTACGGCGAAGGCGAGGGAGATGAGCAGCCTCATGGTTCTTCAGTTCAAAGAGGTTCTGTCGAGAGTGGAGTAAAAAGCAAAAGTTTATGAGATTCGTTATAAGTGAAGATACGAGGAGGTTCCAACCGCCCGTGGGATAGAAAAGGGAGACGTCCTGTTAGCAGGCGGAGGTAGGAAAAAGGAAACGTAGGAGAGAGAGATCCCAAAAAAAAAAAAAGTTCTGGAGGCAGAGGACCTCCGGGAAATCCAAAAATATTTATGACATCATCATATATAAAGGATATAAGTGGCATAGGTCCCAGAGAGAGAGACTCGGATCATGCCCAGGGAATAGAGAGAAGTTGTAAAAACAACTTTTGGAACACAGAGAAGTTCTGAAGATTCCACAAAGAGAAGTCGGACCGAGCTGTCCTGTAGCCCCTGGCAGTTGTGGAGCAGAAGTTCTGTGAATGGATCAAAGCCCAAAATAACCGGGGGTCGGGTGTGCGGTTACCGAATGCTCTCGGATGCTTGTTCCCCGGGTGTATGATGAGAGTCCCTGCGATCCCCCTCTTTATACCTGGGCCCAGGGGAGGGAGGAGGGGCAGAGATCTCAGGGCCTGGTGGAACACACCTGTGTTTTCTGTGGAGTGCGCTGAACTATGCAGTAAGTGTAGCAGCCGACGCGTATTTGCATACCTTCCAGCGTCTTAAAAAAACCCAAAAAGACATTAACTCTTAGCGGCCCAACCCCGGAATTTCTATGCATTAACTCATGCCTTGGGGTTGTCGAGGACCAAACGCCATGTAAACAATTTGTAAACAGAGACACCGACGTTTAATCGCGATTTCAAATGGAACCCGCATATAACGGAGCAAATCAACTCAACGCCCGTGGTTCGCAGGGCGATCATTCTCTTTCTTAAATAAATTCCCATAAATTCCCGGCAGTCCTTATAGTGATTATTTATTCCGCCTGGAAAATGTAGGACATTAAACGAGACGACCAGATTAAAAAGAAATAAAAATCAGGGCCGCTTCAATGTATTATACGAGTGTCTTAAATATAGTTGTTGTCACCATTCCATTGCGGATGTATTTCGTGTTAGGACAGTTGGTAGCTATGCCTAGATATGTACCTTTCGTTCATTAAATAGTAGTTTCATTAACTAAATGTGTGGGAAAAAAAAGTACATCCCGGTTGATGTGAAATGTTTTGAGTGCCCGCTCCTTTGACATTAAGTAGTTTCTGTGAGCCCTTCCCTGAAACTCCTGAGATGTTTGAAATGCTGCAGAGCACGATGTCTCTATTACGATGTCACAAGAATGATGTCAGAAGGAGATGCTTTGTGACTTCAGCCTATGGATCCCATAAGTGCCCACAGGGGAGGGCTGACACCTTCTGGCCAGAGGGGCCGGTAAAGCCAAGTGGCCTCAGCAACCCCTCCCTGATAACTAACATACACGGTGACACCCATATTTATACTCGCATGTACACACTCACGCTAACACAAACACCTGCTAATGCGCACATGCTTACACATACTCACACTAATTCACACTTACACGCTAATGCTAATACACATCTCGTTACTTGACCCCGCTTTTTTTACAGGTTTGTGTTTCAAAACAGTCAGATGGAGGGTAAAAAAACTCTTAAAAGTTACTTTCTAAATCCCCAAAATAAATAATTGCATTTCATCTGATAATTAAATGGGAAACGTAATAAATACCCACCTGGCCAAATATATAACGGGGTAGCTGTGCATCATGAACGCGCAGGCTCACAGATGTTCTTATATTTATATATATATATAGATTTCACCGGCGAGGGCCAGAGGACGAGATGTATGGAACAGATCTCCAAGGCTTCATGGTCACCAGGAGAACTCGATCCCACTCACAGCCACGGCTCGCTTTCTCTACCGTGTGAGCTGACAGAGGGTATAAGGCTTGGGCTCACACTCATCTTTTTGGAGCACTGTCACATACCAAGCCTCCTGCTTTTACCGCCTATGGGCAGATATATGGCCGGTGTGAGAGAGGAACAGGTAGCTTAGGGCTCTGAAATTCCTAAACCTCCTCGCAGATCTTGCTACAAACGAGCCCCTCTCGGTCTTACCTCACAAGGAAGCGCCGTTCGCTTTTCACATTCCTGTAGCCGATAGAAACTAGAAGTATTTAAGAACGTTCCGGGCAAGACTTCCAAGACTCCTCTGAAAATACAATGTCACTAGCAACGGCGATTAAAGAAAGCGTAACTTATAAAGGAATAGTCCTGTCACCCTCTAACACAGCTGCATATTTAATATAAACCTCCCCGACCCGCCACACGCTGCAGAGCGTTTCTATGGGAAACGCTCTGCGGATCTGCTTAGCTCCGCCAATTCTGGTTCAATGACGAGGCGACGTTCTATCCGCTCCTATGGAGTTCTCATTCCAGAACCATAAAGGTTTGGTTGGATTCTTATTCTCTAAATGTCTGCACCCGGGCTAGCGGCTGCAGGAAAGTTGGGCCGCTCGAGCCAGGGGGAAGTAAATGCAGAGAATGCCTCCAATGCATAGAAGTCCTCTAAGCGCCATGATATGATGTCATATCCCAGCGCACCACCTTTTAATGACATGCAGGGCCGAGCGGAAATTACACCATCGCTTACAGTTAGGGAGCGGAGAGTTTCCCAGAGAGAGGCACAGACTGGGCATAAACCTACATGGAGTAGTAGAGACGTGTCGGGTTTGCCCATGCACGGTTGGCGAGGCGCCATGACGTGCCGGCACTATTCCGATTGTAAAGTGCTCAGTTGTGAAATTAACCACTTCAACCCTGCGGGGATACTACAGACGAGATCGCACTTGTCGGCATAACTTAGCTGTGAGTGTGAAGCGGGAGAGGACCCGGTGGGTGTTAGTGCTGTGTGCTGGGCTGCGCATGTACGCCGACGGATCTCTTCTCGATGTACAGGTGTCCCCCAGTTATTCCGTCTCCTCTCATCTCTATCCATTTTCCAAAATTATCATTCCAGCTGCTCCTTTTTTTTTAAAATACGTAAGCAAGCCCTTACCCTTATTCCTCCCCGTGGCCACAATCTCTGGCTAGTACTTGTTACACGTTAGGAAATTTCACTTGAACGAGATCTTTAGTTTAGTTATTTCTCTCTGTTTCTTTCTCACGCTCCCTCCCGTCACCGGCACCGGCTGCCTCCTATTCCAAATTACAGTTTTCATTGTTCTTGATGGAAGGTATTACTCATAACGCGTGTGAGGGGGCTGAGGGTACTGGGTGTGGGCCGAGGACGATGGAAATTATAATAAGATAGAGGAGGAAAAACACAAAAGTCATGGAGAGAAAAATACAGAACAAAAGAAAAAAGTCCATAGAGCATTAGTGGACTTACACGTAAGGAAAGTTAAAAGATAGATGGATAGATAGATAGATAGATAGATAGATAGATAGATAGATAGATACGATAGATAGATAGATAGATAGATAGATAGATAGATGGATGGATAGATAGATAGATACGATAGATAGATAGATAGATAGATAGATAGATAGATAGATGGATGGATAGATAGATAGATAGATAGATAGATGGATGGATAGATAGATAGATACGATAGATAGATAGATAGATAGATAGATAGATAGATAGATAGATAGATAGATAGATGATAGATGGATAGATAGATAGATAGATAGATAGATAGATAGATAGATACTATAGATAGAGATATATGGATGGATACAGATGGTAGATATAGATAGATTGCAAATATCTTGATATAGAACGATGTAGATTAATCGTATTGTAAACAGAATCATTACGATAGAGGCAGGGCCGGCCCCGGCCCGCAGGCGCTCAGTCAGTCTGCTGTAGCCTGAAATGCCTTAAGAAATATAACCGGTCCCGGGGAGTTCCCAGAACCGCGGGAGGTTTGCGTTTTATTTACAGTAATTGTTATTTAGCCTTTATGTTTGGAAGTGATGGAACTTTCCGCGTTACTCCGAGGATCCTAGACAAACATGGCCGCGCGTATACACACACACACGCACACAAAACATACGCGTTACGGCACTGGGAGCCACCGGAGCCTAGGGGCCCCGAGGCGCCTGCCCAGTGACTAATGCCCAGTCCAGCACTGGTAACATCCAGCAGAATGAGACACCAGCTCTCGTATAAGACGTTCCCTCGGTTACCGTCACAGAAAAAGACCTCACAACGAACATCATCAGCACCAACTGCGACGGACCTCCCAGGAGACGAGCAGCATCAACTGTCAGAGCCGGGCGTCACATATCGCGGCAGGCCTATAGAACGCTCTCTCTCTCTCTCTCTCTCTCGCGCTTTTTTGTTGCGTCTCTCTCGTCGTTTTTGTGTACATTTCTCCCTGTATGGGGTGTATTTACTAAAAGGTGAGTGCGGGAGTTGGTAGGAAACACAGCAGCACTCGCTACTAAAACTCGCTACTAACACACTACTACTCACTCTTCCACTCGCATCATAACATTGAGTTAAAAAGAGCGACTTGCGAATGTATTAAGCCATGCGTAGCCCCCCCACCACCACAATAATCATCATTATTAATTATATGAGGGGTACAGGGCCCGATTTGCCCCCTTGCTCCATCGGGTGCTCAGTAGGATGGGGGGGTCAAAAAAAATAATAAACACGCGTGTTGCAGAATTTCAAATAGCAGTTTCTCCGAAAAAAAATAATGCTAATTTTGTAAATTAAGTTGTCTTCGTATATAAAAAACTGCAACTTCCATCCGGAGATCTCTGCATTTTCTGACATTTTTTTATTTTTTTTTACAGGTGTCTCGGAATAATTACACGGAATGCGTATGATTTACGACTACGGATTCCGCACATTAAAGGAATTAGAAGTCTGAGACGGTCTGCGGCTCGTCTGAGTTATCCGAGCAGCTGCGGCTCCTGACATTTTATAAATCCCCGGACAAAAATAACAACAGATCGGGTTCCGGATTTGCAGCGCTGTCTGGGATTCGCGGCACTCGATGGAGTAACAATTTCTATATTGTGCCTGAAATAAACATCTGATGCCATAATATATGTTTCTGCTTAAAAAAACACCTCTTTATTACAGAAAAACTTCAAAAGCTGGCGCATTCCCGCATCCAATGCATCGAAACGGAACGGATACCCAACGGCAACCGGGACTCAAAACAAGATGCTGAATTCTTCCATGCAACCGTTCTATACGGCTTATTCATGGCATGGAATCATGACATCATAGAAAGTTCCACAAACTTAACACTTGCTCACATTGTGCCCGCGTCATCACTAAGCATGCAATGAAGATGGATAGGGTCACGGGGGCCGGTCTGACATGGAACGACCCACTCTCGGGGGCTGGAATGACTTTTAAGTCGTCCCGCTGTAAAAACACCGCTATGAGGAAATGCCCCGGGCAAGATAAGAGTGTGAGGTGTGATGAGTGAGGTGTGATAAGTAGAGTGGGGTGTGACGGAGTGAGTATGTTTTAGTGTCAGTGTGTGCATTGTGTGTGTTACAGTAAGTGTATATGTATAGGTGTGTGTTAGTGTGTGTTATAGTGAGTGTATATGTATAAGTGTGTGTTAGTGTGTGTTACAGTGAGTGTGTGGGCTACTGTGTGTTAGTTACTGGGGGCAAGGGGTCGAGTTACTGCACCCCCCCTACCAGAAAGTGCCAAACTCTCCCGACATGGAAGGACATCGGTCATAAAAAGAGCGATCTGTACAAAAGCTCAGCCGTATTTGGATTGTGCAGTTATGATAAAATTTACACTTCTGCAGCATGATAAAGATAAACACTAAAAAGATGAGAAGAATGATACAACGATAGGAGCTACAACAATCATACAACAATGGGAGCTACAACAATCATACAACAGTGGGAGCTACAACAATCATACAACAATGGGCGCTACAACAATCATACAACAATGGGCGCTACAACAATCATACAACAATGGACGCTACAACAATCATACAACAATGGGAGCTACAACAATCATACAACAATGGGCGCTACAACAATCATACAACAATGGGAGCTACAACAATCATACAACAATGGGCGCTACAACAATCAGACAATTATATATGTGGACGGGGTGTAAATATTTCAAGAGAAAGAAGAATTATACGCCTGACCTTCTCCCCAAAACCGGTGTTCCAGCACAACATGATTTTTGGGGTGGATCGGGTGAAAATGATCAGAATATTAATTTGGGAATATTATACCAAATATATATATTATAAGAGTGATCCATTTATATTAAAAATAGAATCTAGGAGCCGTTACAGGCGTTTTGTTATTTACTATTCACTATTTTCTTTATTTTATAAACATATAACCTAAATTATTGCCAAAAATGTATGTTACTAATTTATCTACAATGTGTCCGTTCTGTATAATTCACTTCGCTTCCAAGGTTTACAAAAATAATAAAAGGTTTTTTTTGTAGCAAAATTATTATGTATTCCGAGCACATCATTAAGCTAGATTTAAACAGTTTATGTTTCAAACCATTAACCCTCGCCGGAACCCCCAGTTGGATGAGATTATAATTATAGATTTAGGGGCCGATAAATATTTCGGAGCGGCCCCAGCGGCCCCAGATCATTTGCCTCGTAATTGTGTAAGTTTAGTGAGAATTGCAGAGGGAATGACGGCGGAGAGAATGGAGAAGAGATGCGTTTACCGTGTGAAATATTAAAGCACATTTCTGTTTTTCTTTTTAAATGTATTTTGTTCTGCGTCCTGCAGAGTATTCCCCTGTGAAACGCTCTGCAGACACATTTTATGGTTTCTAGACGAAGCATGATCTTCCATCGCTTCTTCCTGCACATGTGAACACGTGTACATGTGACGATGCATTGGATCAGGGCCATACTTTGTAGAGGGCAAAACGGGGCCACTTGTCCTGCACCCATGCCCCCGGTCACATGACCCCGCAGTGGCATTACGGCACGCATACATTGCGAGCTGCAAGAAGACTCCACGTGAGGTAAGAGGGAGGGAGAGCCGAGAGAGGGAGAGCTGAGGGGAGTGAGGGAGACAGAGAGTGATTGAGTGTGTTTATATGAATGTGTATGGCGTTAGGGAGTGCGTGTGTAAGTGTATGGTGTTAGAGTGAGTGGACGTGTGTTAGTGAATGATGTTACCGTGTGTGATGGTGTGTAGTGTTAGCATGTTTGTGCGTGTTTTAATGTATAGTGTTTGTTTGTTTTTGCTGTGAGTGTGTGTCAGCGTATGGGGTTAAAGTGGGTATATGGTGTTATCGTGTGGGTGTGTGTTTGTGGATGGTGTTGGCATGAGTGTGCATGGTGTTGGAGTGTCAGGGGTCCGCCTAGGATTAGTAAACCTGGGAAAGGGGGAGAAAGGCGGAGGAAGAGGTGAACAGAGTGCCTGTGAGTGCATAGTGTATGGTGTAAGAGTGAGTGGGTGTAAGTGTATGGTGTTAGAGTGAGTGGGTGTAAGTGTATGGTGTTAGAGTGAGTGGGTGTAAGTGATGGTGTTAGAGTGAGTGGGTGTAAGTGTATGGTGTTAGAGTGAGTGGGTGTAAGTGATGGTGTTAGAGTGAGTGGGTGTAAGTGTATGGTGTTAGAGTGAGTGGGTGTAAGTGCATGGTGTTAGTGTGAGTGGGTGTAAGTGAATGGTGTTAGAGTGAGTGGGTGTAAGTGATGGTGTTAGAGTGAGTGGGTGTAAGTGATGGTGTTAGAGTGAGTGGGTGTAAGTGTATGGTGTTAGAGTGAGTGGGGGTAAGTGTATGGTGTTAGAGTGAGTGGGGGTAAGTGTATGGTGTTAGAGTGAGTGGGTGTAAGTGCATGGTGTTAGAGTGAGTGGGTGTTAGGTCACCAATCTGTAAGGGGCATATTTCTTCCAGCTGTCTGGGACAGGGACCCCTACAGATTGCCCATTATGCCCAAAGTCCCCTTGAGGAGGGAAGCCAATAATAAAAAACTCCCCCATGCACATTTTGCTGCGGTATTTATTAAACACTGGGTATTATTATTACTTGCAGGTACTCAGGGAGGGATTGCAGGAAGGGAAGGGTAAAATGTTGGTGTTCACGGCAGATCACGGCAGATCTTTTTGGAAATCACCAACAGCCCTGCCCCTGGTTACTGGGAAGTCACCGTGAGAAAACACTTAGCTCTTCCGTCCTCAGTCGTTCTCACACGGCAGTTAAGTCATTTCGCCAATAATGGGACCCACAAGAGTCGAGTGACCCCGGGTCCTGAACCCCACTAGGGACAGCGCTGCTTGGGATGGTGCCAGGTGGATGCTGGGAGGCAGCCCACGGGTATGAAAGGTGCGAACTTGTCGGTATAAACACAACTTTAAAATCATTGAAAACCAGTAATTAGCTTCTTGATCTACACAAAATACCACAAGGTGGAAAATGTGCAGCAGCCGCCTGCCGGGGCGGAACAAGCAGAGCTGCGAGCCAGAGACTCAGCGCAGGGACGACCGAGAGGCCTGGGATGGGCAGCCAAAAATCTCACGTCTTTGGCTGCCTTTCTGATCGTGAGAGAATAACAGCGTGCGTCACTGGCAGGCCTGCCCTGGGGCAACAAGCGTGGAGCAAAAGAGAGAAAAAATAAAGGGGGTCCTGTGTAAAGAGGTGTGCTGCTTTAAAAGTGGTGAACATTCCGCTTGTTTCCATAGTGATTACTCCACTTTTACCACATTGCACCAAATTCGCTCTTTTTTACAGAACTATACATGAGGAGCAGTTACATAAAACCTATTATTTACATGAGACACACCCCGGCGTTATGATCCGACGCCAAGCGGATCCACTAACACTGCAGTGCTGCCACCTGGTGCGGATCCACTAGTACTGCAGTGCTGCCACCTGGTGCGGATCCACTAACACTGCAGTGCTGCCACCTGGTGGGGATCCACTAGTACTGCAGTGCTGTCAGGGGCACAAAGCAGGTGTGCAGAACGCATAGCTTCTAGCAATCCCAAATTTACAAGGACAGTCCCCACAAACAGGTTTAAATATCCAAGTCCTAAGGCTCTTATTTTAACATTTCTAAAACCTTTACATTTTTTCAACGTTTCGGAATTTAAAAAATGTATGCAACTTCTTTTCCGTGAGAAGTTATTAAAAGAATTCAATTCATATCTAGACAAATCGGAGGGAATCAGCTGCGTTCTCTCAAGCTGACATTTAGATGAAATATATATGCGATAAAAATAAGATAAAATGTTTTGCTTTTAATTCTCCACCTTTTTGACTCATCACAATGCAGAGTATGATGAATGGCATCTCAGCCAACCAGCGTAACCTCGCTATTACCGCTTATTGGGTTAACATTCTGGTTTTGCTCATTTTACCCTGACAAGTAAAACAGGTTTGTTAAGGATCGTGGAGTTTCCCCGATGCGCTCTAATAGAAAGAGAATCAGCTTTAATCTTTCCAATCATTTTTCTTTTATATACCAATAGCAACGATCGTGAAAGCATAGACGTCGGAGGAAATCGGGCCGCGTGCCGGGAATGTTTGTCGGCGTGCGGTGGGGAAATTTTGAGGGGGGATTCCAGGACTCACTTCTTTGCTGCGTCAGTGGACACTGTGGTCTCTCGCTCAGCAGGGAGTTGGCAAAGTGACTCATTTGTTGGCAAGTGCCTGGTGTGATTCGGATGCCAGTTAGTGGGTTTGGCATGGTGGCCGTGTGATGGTACACTATCATACCTGGGAACTCTCATAGATCCTTCCTACCCCCCCCCCCCCGCTACGATCAGCTTTTGCTACCAGCATGTTATGGTTGAATGCAGGTGACTCAATTAAGTGTATCTTTAAAGAGTGAGAAGTCAAGGTTTACATGAGGGCCGCTATTTGGCGAGTCAGTACATAGAACCTTCACAATGGGCTATGAAAGGGTTAATATTCCAAGGGTGTCGGGGTCGGCTCATTTAGAAAGTTCCCCAGTATGCTCGCTGTCCTCTGCACGTTCACATTCTTTGTACCTGCGCAAGTTATGCAGCCAACCAAGACCTCGTATAGTATCCGGTAGACATGGGCACCGGCGAAGTCTTTGTGTTCATTTTTTTTTGGGGGGGGGTCTCCGTATTCTTTGAATATTCACCCGTTCCTGTGTTCGTTTCGGGTGAATATTCGTAGACGTTCCTAGTATTCGTTTTTCTCTTTGTTTTCTGAAGAGCAGCTTCCCTTTCCCGTTCATTTTTAAGTGTAAATGGGAAAGGGCAGCTGCTCTTCATTGGTTAATGTCAGACGAGCCCCCTGCCGGCGACCAAAAGAGTCGATCTTATAGACCACTACCTTCACTCATACTCGTCATCTGAGTCACATAAAAAAAAAATTCAAAATGTCACATACATTTAAAGGGAAGATTTACTTTCATAAAGTTTGCTGCAAATTTTGCACAGTGAAAAAAATCCCTCTTGTGGTTGAATTGGTAAGCGCTGAATTCCTGCTGTTTTGTGTATTTATTGGTCATTATTATTCTACTAGTATTATTGATTTGTTTTTGGTCAGCAAATTTGTCTCCTGAGGAAGCCAGGACCGCACCTGGTGATTTTATCTTCATCCATTCATAACACCGTTTACCAGACAATTCCTCGTGGCCTTTGCTTTCATGCTGTTGTAGCTCGTTTTGTGAGCCATCACCTCTTGTAAGTTGCTCCAATAAATAGGGGCCACACTTTTTACTTACTTTACTGTGCCATAGTATTATTTCTTTTATACGGATCATTGGAAAGGACTGCATTTTAGATTGTCCTGGATACGATTTTTTTCACATCGTTTAACCCTGCGCTTCCCTACCTGTATACATTACACTTGTTTCAATAGTACTGTGAGGAGTACTAAGGAGGAGCTGCGGGTACGCATGTTATAATTCATAGAAGTGCCACATTTCACATACACACCTTGTTTGTAATTCATTATTATTCTAGCAGCAACCCGGGAATCTGAATGTTTATGCTACTACTCTACTCTACTCACCTTTTGGTTCAGTTACCATATTATTCCTTTAGATTGTAAACTCACGAGCGGGGCCCTCAGGAGCCCACCATCCTTGCCAGGAACTTATCATAAAACAGATTGTAAGCTCACGGGCAGGGGTCTCAACTCCTGCTGTGTTCTGTTGTGTAAATGTTGTTGGGGATATTAATGAGACAAAATAGGCAAAACCAATATTTCGTCACACACACAAAATAACGACGCTACCAAATATTGTAGAACCACATCCACAATATTAATTTAAGGAGATACCCTATATTTTATCTCCGATCCTAAATTCTTTCAGATCGCCGAAAATTATAATTCAAATTAGATAGATATTATCACAATAATCAATCAAAAATATTATTTATTGTAAACACAATTTATAAAATATATATATGAGTCACACAGTGCATAATATAAAACAGAAAATTCTTAAAACATGTAAAAAATAAATAAATTCAAATACAGTATATTATCGATAGTTATCAATATGAATCGTTATTTTATGAGTCTAACACACAATTAATTTCCAGTCCACTCAGCAACCAAAAATTGATAATAATCAGGGCAGTAATAAAGATATCACTATTTCTCTAATATTAGTTCAACTAATATAACAAATTAAAAATAATTTAATTGTGTCTAAGAGTATTAGTGAAATTCCTAATAGATGCAAATAATGTCAAACTTCATCTATAGGTAAAAATACCTTTTCATTATTGTTATTATCACGGGTTATAAGCTGCAGTCTCACAAGCCGTCATATACAATAATGCAATATACTATTTCCCAGAAACAGGGAATTCTATACGAAGAAGACAAAATTCACCTCTATTCAGAACAATAAAACGATTATATTTACCACCACTTGTTGCTGTTGTCCAACTGGTCCTTGTAGAAATTAATCCAGATTCATTGTCAAGAAATTAAGTGGGAAGAAATATAACTTTCTACAAATTATATAGGTTAGAACTCCAAGTAACTCTAAGAGTGAAATATGGTGCCAGGATCTTAAGATTCCAATTCTCTGGGGTAAATTTTGTGAATAAGTCCGTCAGGGTCTGTCCATTTCAGGGTGCGATCTTTTTTCCTTTTTTTTCCCCCTCCCTTTTTTATTAAAGACATCAGCTTTTAAAGACAGGGCTCATTATTATTATTATTATTATTATCCTTTATTTATATAGCGCCAACAGTTTACGCAGCGCTTAATACAATACATAAATTCAAGGGATATGACAAGACAAGAATTGACAGACTAAGACAAACCGATACATTTGGTGGAGAGAGCCCTGCTCGCAAGCTTACAATCTAGATTATCGTATGGTAGGAATTCTCCAATCATAACGGTGGGTTTTACCCATTATAATTAGAATTTCTACTCATATTTACACCGTTGTAATTTCTTAATTTACCTGTGAGAGACGCTCTGGTCTAAGAATTAACTTAAAACCGTTACATATGTGTTTGGAATTTATCCTTGGTCACCCTAATCGCCAAATGTTACTTCCTAGATAGTAACTCAGGTCTTGGTAGTCTTCCCATGTATCCCCCATTCCAAGTTACATTCCTAAGGATATGTAGTGTCTACTCCTTAACTTTCTCATGGAAGATAACATTAATTGTATCATATATACTGAAGCATCTATATACATGAATACTCCTTTGTTCTCAATTATAGAGGGAACAAGGACAAAAAGAAATAATCACTATATGATTAAGTAAAATAAAATGGATCTGACTCCATTTTGTGTTCATGTAAAATACAGAATATGTGGAATACATGTTTTCTATCATAAAATATCTGACAATGTATATTTGTTCTGTATGTAGTACAGAGCTGCAGAATATGTTGGTGCTTTATAAATAAAAGGTAATAATAAGACATCAGCTCAGATAGCGCAGCTGCCACCTACTGTCTGCATTGTGCATTACCTCAGCACAGATAGCACTGCTGCCACCTACTGTCTGTACTGTGCATTACCTCTGCACAGATAGCACAGCTGCCACCTACTGTCTGTATTGTGCATTGCATCAGCTCAGATAGCACTGCTGCCACCTACTGTCTGTACTGTGCATTACATCAGCTCAGATAGCACTGCTGCCACCTACTGTCTGTACTGTGCATTACATCTGCTCAAATAGCACTGCTGCCACCTACTGTCTGCATTGTGAATTACATCAGCTCAGATAGCACTGCTGCCACCTACTGTCTGTATTGTGAATTACATCAGCTCAGATAGCACTGCTGCCACCTACTGTCTGTATTGTGCATTACATCTGCTCAAATAGCACAGCTGCTGTGCATTCAACCAGTTCAAATTTGACTTGGGTGCCGCCCAGCTCTTCATGTTAAGTCTTTGTATTCCATGAATATTTGCCCGTTCCTGTTTTCGGTTCGGCCGAATACTAATGTACATTCATGTTCCTTTTTGAAATTTTTCTTAGAAGGGGTTAATACAGGATTAACGCGATAACAGTACACAGCAGCTTTGGTGCCAGGATTTTAAAGGTCCGTACAAGTAACTATTGGTCGCCGGCAGGGGCATCCTCTGGCATCAACCAATAAAGGGCAGCTGCTCTTCATTGGTTGGCGGACAATGAAGGAGCCTCCTTTGGCATCAACCAATGAAGGATTATCATGGACCTTTAACTACTTGCACAATCCTACAGATTCCTGCTCCCATTAACCCCTGCGATGCTGCGTAGACAAGGTAGGCTAGAGGGGGAAGCGACCAGGCAGATTAGTTAGGAGATATTAACAAAGACGAACACAAATATTCTTCATGTTGTGTGTCTTTGTCTACGTTTTGCCACCGCCATGTTCGTTACTTCGGGATGAACAACAAAAATGCACCCTTCATGTTCGGTTTCATGTTCGCCCCAACATGAATGCACAAGTCTAGTTCTAACACAAGTCACTAGATGCTAAAATTTGTCTACCAAATCTTTTTTTTTTTTTTATATATACCACCATATTAAGAAAAAGACCACACAACTCATTGTTCTATATAACTTTATTTATCCACAGTGGAAGGTTGTAAGAACACACTCTTAAACAGGACAAAAATCAAAACAGGGCCAGGAAATTATACACTGAAATTGACAACACTCCTTGATTGACAAGGTGTTGGGATCAGGGGATATCTCTTCAAACCGTACAATGGGAAAGAATTAGCGCATGGTCTTCACGGGACTTTTGAAGTTACTGGCTGCCTGAAGTTGGAGCTGGTATGCCATAGGGTGGATCTTGAAGCCGTATAACCTAAAGAAACAAGGAGAGCGTATTAAGTGAGATACAGTTGTTCAGATAGAGACTTTATGTTATCTCATTATACAGACAGCCAAGATGTTTGTTTTGGGGCAGAAACCCAGAGGATCAGTGTGTTATTTATAGAGTGCCTGCAGACTACAGAACACGATTACAATAGAGGGACAATGAGCGTTAATGTTATTGACAAATTTTGCATATTGTTAATTTTCACACACACTGGTACTTTTCTGGTGAGCTTACAATCCGTTCAATGCGATATAATATGGACACAAAAGGCTACAAACCAAATTTTTAAGAATGGATGTTCTATTTCCCTAACCCACACTGACCCTCCTATTCACCCCCCAACCTTCTTTATGTGGTAAGGCAGCTGTATGTTTTTTGGGGGCCAATCTACACCATAAATACATACACGTCACGCCAAATAAACAGATTTACAAAAGAAATATTAAATCCAATTTACTATAATCTCCACAGGCCCTAAGCGGCTCTGTAAATAATATTTTAACTGCTGGTAAGAATCAAAAATCTTGATAACCGCTTCTGGCTAAAATCTGAAATTATCCACTTTATATATATATATATATATATATATAAATGTTCTGAGGACCATTTCTTCACAGACCAAGGAAATGCTGTTATGTGGCTTATTGACATGTATTAATACACTGACAAGCAGACTGCTGCAGTTATATTATCTCTCCTTAATATTAACCCCCTAGTGTCTGCTCTCTGAACCCCACACACTGTGATAAGTCTCTCACCTTGGGACAAACTGATTGGCTGGTCTCTTGGGCCGATACTCTGGGTGCACCATGAACAGCATGTGAGGGAATCCAGTGCCGAAATACGCTCCATCTGTATGGTGATGCCGCGAGGACTTGGGAGTATAAACATCCATACACTTGGGACAGTACAGCTTAACCATGGCTTCCCCGGGGATATCCGAGAGACCTGAGGAACCGAGGCACAGAAAGGTGAGAATCAAAGAGACTTCCAACACCACAAAACACGGAGTCTTCCTTTCAGCTACAAGTGTCCTGCCTGAAATGGGTTCCTAGATCTCAGAGAAGCCTTCTTCATCGTGTTCCTCTGAGCTAAGAACCCACTGACCAGGACCGGCTTCCCATTACTTTTCCCAACGAGCAATCGGCATAATATAATAGCCCAGCGGTCCTAATTGCCTTTTAACCGTTTGTTCTGCTCCGTGCAAAGTGATTCAGAGATTTCAGTCAAACAGTGGAAAGGAACGGGTGAGAGATCTATATAAACCCGAGCAATAAGACACGAAACGGTAAACGAAGAAGTGTAGTAAATGCCATAATCTCTTACCGATGGGCAGCATGGGCTGGTTCTCACAATACACGCGGGGGCAGTAGCCGAAATCTCCTTGCTGATATTTTTCCAGCTATAGAAACAGACACAGTCGTCATTCATCAATCAGCGAGAAGCACACGATTACATTTCATGTTTAGCACAGAAATAACAGAGGCTTCCGGGCGTGAAAAAAAGCGGAAAAGGTAAAAAAAAAAAAAAAGCATTGCCGAGATCCCTTTCTGTGCTGTTGAAATATACGCGAAGCCTTGCGGTTACCATTACGGTAGACATGATGGGAAGAAGCAGACGACCAAGCGGTTTTATGGTCACAGATGAATAATGTTTGGCTCTAGTTAAGAAGTTGCTGTTTCTACCCGAATTTAACGCTTTTGCCAGTAAATGCAGCAGTTTGGGCGCTCACCAGTATCTACGGGAATGAGGCCCAAACACCTCGTAGAACCAATTCTTTAACCGTGCCATTCATAGCTCTTTACCAGGAGAACTTGTGAAATTGGACAAAAATAATAACGGGGAGCATCTCATAATATTTTCAGATGGGACGGACAGGTAGTCGCCACAGAAACGGAAAACGCCTCTTAAAAAGTTTTTTTATGAGACTAAAACTTCAGAAGAAAGGATAGGAGAGAGACCGGCCAGAGCCACGGGCTGAAGAGCCAAGACACTGCGCCCTCGTTTAAATAACACATAAGACGCCATCTGCTTCAGCAACAGCCTGGGGGCCGAGTCCACGCAGATAAAACACATGCCAAATACCCATAACAGAGTCACTCAGTCCCGTGACCCGGAGAAGACGGACACACGCGACGCGCTCTCACCATCTGTGCGATGCCGCGGTTCGTTAGTATATAGCGAGCGTGAATCAGACCGTACAGCATCTCCGCCGCCTGCTCGATGAGGTCGCTCTGATTGGGGTTATCTTCTAGCTCTTCATCTGCGGAAAGAGAGAGGGGGATGAGAGGCTGCACCAAGGAGACGGGGTACAAGGCTGGGGAGAGAGAACTACGGGCCAAGGGGCCAACATTATGACGGGGGGGGGGTCTTACCTGGCTCTAAGTCTAGGATCATGTCTAGCGCCTGTCTGTAGTGCGGAACCTGCTCATTCAGACCCGTCAGGTTAAACTTATCCTGGATGTAATCTTCATCTACCTGCAAGACAGAGAACGTCGGGACGTCAAACACAAGATTAAGCGAAAACGCGATGGAAAGCGTTAATCCGAGGATTGTTACATCTACGCTATCCGCGGGGAACCTGGCAACGCTATACGTTCTGCATGACGGAAAGGGAATCAGCGACAGTCCGCAGAGCGTCATGTTCAGGGACATTATTTATAATTTAAATAAGAAAAAATATAAATCCTACTTCAGATACAATAACTGGCAACCCGATGAATTTACAGTAAAAAAATAAATTAAAAAAGTCTCATAGAAAAAACAAATCACGTACATTTTTTTCCTTGAAAATAAAATTCAGTCGTGATATTTTGGGTGACTTTCCCGGCTCAGACACCACACCGAGCTGATGCTTTATGGCGATGCTTATGAAGTCCGTTCCTTCACAGACTTTCATTAGTCAGAGAGACTGGTTGGGTTAATGAGACCGAGTCATTCTACTGTTCCCCACAGGCAGTATAAGGAGTCGGGGGGGGGGGTTTAATAGATCGGGTATCAGATAACAGAGCGAGAATCATACAAATGGCCGATATGCAGCTGTCTGAAAACTTTATATTACGGGGCAAAAACCAGGAGAGATGTTTCTGGGTTATTTTACAAGATCAGAAACGTACCCCACACCTCAGAGTGAGTCGGACACTCGAGAGGATTATTATAATCTATTGCTCTATATAGCGCCATCATATTCCGCAGCGCTGTACAACAGGTAAACAGAGTACCGAAGGTCAGTGTTTCATGTATAGAGATAAGGAACTTTAATGGCAGAAAGCGGTTGTTGTGACGGAGTCACCGGCGGAGCGTTCAGGACTCGGCGCCCGGGATTACGGAAGATCTGCCCCGCGCCGGCTCCTGCCCCGGTTCCTGCCCACACGCCCCGGACTCGCCAATTTTATTGAGAAGCGGGGGGGGGGGGAGAACTTTGTCGCTCCAGCCTGACGCTCTGCCCCTGGACCAACACAAAAGCCCCCCGTGGCCAGCGACCCTGTGCTAGCACCTGCTCCACCATTTGCGCAGATATAGAGCCCTCACCCACAGCACAGCAGCCAGGCGTGACAGGGGCACTTATACGACCCCACGGGGGCAATTAAAGAGCAACTGTGGGGCAGACAGCTCACCTCGCAGAAGAACTCGTTGCCTCTCAGGCCGCAGAACCAGCTGATCCAGGACACTTCCTCTGAGCTGCTCATCTTCCAGGCTGCGGGGAGAGGGGAAAGAGCTGAGCGGGGCAAGAGAGGTGGGGGGGCAGTAGGTAGGTAAGAGGGATTTGGAGGCAAAGGGCAGATCGGGGGCAGGTGTGACAGTGATACAGTAATAGCCTCACCTGGGTGTTCTCGGTGACTACTGAATAGACAGCGGTTCCACCCGGCAAACAACCGCCTCCGCCGCACACTAGGCCCAGCTCCCACTCAACGCGCAGACCGGAACGGACCAGTGGTAGCGGAAATGACGTACGCCACAGCGCATGCCGGGAACTGTAGTCCTGGTGGGCTTCCTTGGACGAGACGTCACTTCCTTAGAAGCAGCCGCTCTATTATAAGTAATAGGATAGATAGGGCTTTGCTGTGTTTTCTGCGGGAAACAGCGTTACAAATAGAGATGTCGCCATGGAAACCAATAGGATGCCCCTACTGCACGGTCTGTCAGCTCTGTGTATGAGAATCGCTCGATGGCCCCCTGGTTACCCGGTTACCCGGCCCTAAGGCTTTCATTCTGAATATCTGCCCCGGAAGGCTTGGGGTGTTTGCAGCCTTAGTTATCCTTATTATTTTATTATTAGTAACCCTTATTATTACCGTATATCAGTTACCCCAATCATTTTATTATTAGTTAACCTCATTATTATATCAGTTACCCCTATTATTTTTTTTACTAGCTATCCCTATTATTTAATCAGTTACTCCTATTAATTTATTAGCTACGTTTATTATTAGTCACCCTTATTTTATTATTTATCTTGATTATTTTATCAGTTACCCCTATTATTTTATTATTAGTCACTCTTATCATTTTATTATCAGTTACCCTGATCATTTTATTATCAGTTACCCTTATTATTGTATTAGTCACCCCTATTATTTTATCAGCTGCCTTTATTATTTTATCAGCTGCCTTTATTATTAGTCACCCTTATTTTTTATTTATCTCTATCAGTTACCCTTATTATTTTATAAGCTACCTTTATTATTTTATCAGTCCCCCTCATTATATTATTTATCTTTATTATTTTATCATTTACCATTATTTTATTATTATTTTCTGGGCAAGAAAATGCTGGTATTTTAACTCTTTCCATGCTCTAATTCTGCCACCAGCCTTTGTCAATGTTGGTGGTAGTAATTTTGTTTTTCGTAATTAAATAACTACCACAAATGATGACAACGGCTTGTGAATGGTAAACTGTCCAACATGAACACTGTCTGTCCGCAGCATGCACCGGCAACTCTGTCTGTCCGCAGCATGCACCGGCAACTCTGTCTGTCCGCAGCATGCACCGGCAACTCTGTCTGTCCGCAGCATGCACCGGCAACTCTGTCTGTCCGCAGCATGCATCGGCAACTCTGTCTGTCCGCAGCATGCACCGGCAACTCTGTCTGTCCGCAGCATGCACCGGCAACTCTGTCTGTCCGCAGCATGCACCGGTAACTCTGTCTGTCCGCGGCATGCACCGGCAACTCTGTCTGTCCGCGGCATGCACCGGCAACTCTGTACGGCCGCAGCATGCACCGGTAACACTGTACGGCCGCAGCATGCACCGGCAACTCTGTCTGTCCGCAGCATGCACCGGCAACTCTGTACGGCCGCAGCATGCACCGGTAACACTGTACGGCCGCAGCATGCACCGGTAACTCTGTACGGCTGCAGCATGCACCGGTAACTCTGTACGGCCGCAGCATGCACCGGTAACACTGTACGGCCGCAGCATGCACCGGTAACTCTGTACGGCCGCAGCATGCACCGGTAACACTGTACGGCCGCAGCATGCACCGGTAACACTGTACGGCCGCAGCATGCACCGGTAACTCTGTACGGCCGCAGCATGCACCGGTAACACTGTACGGCCGCAGCATGCACCGGTAACACTGTATGGCCGCAGCATGCACCGGTAACACTGTACGGCCGCAGCATGCACCGGTAACACTGTACGGCCGCAGCATGCACCGGTAACACTGTACGGCCGCAGCATGCACCTGTGCTGCAGCCTGGAGTCGCAGGTTATGGTGACGTAATAAAGAGCAAAGGTTTTTTTGCACTTGTTTCAATCCAAAAGCGCGTGACCAATATAGTCAGCAACACGCAGCTAACGTGCAGTAAACACTTCTTCTGATACAAACTCAGTCTTCTCCGCTATATCCCCATGGGGAGAAGAAACAAAGGAATCCGTCGTTCCGGAAAAGCTTCAAGCGGTCCCCTGATCCGCCCGGCAAGGATGGGAATAACCCAAAGGATCGATCTTTGAAAATATAAGAAAAATGTGCTTTCTCGTATAATACAGAACAAGCGCGGTTTGATAAAAGTAAACTAACCTTTTGGGCTCGGCGACGTCAAATGAGTGAGGAACCTCTGTAGGCTTCCAAACAAAAGGTTTGGCGATGGGGTTATATTCGGAAATTCATTCACTTTTTTTTTTCCCAAATAACCCAGGACCTCCCCTTTTGGACCTACTTAGTCCCGACAAACCTGTACAAACACATGGAAAAAGCAACATTCCAGATAACCCCATGCCCTGTTTTTTTCTTACAACCCGTGTGACCAGCAAAACAAAAAAGCTGGATTTGGGGCATTTTGTTTCAAATAAAAATCATAAATCTTATTATAATATTCCTTCATTATTTTGGTGAAAGCGAATGATTGATCATGGGAAAATGTTATTACTGCACTTATCATATATATAATAAATATAATATAATAACAATGCTATATTACAGACTGGTCCTGGCAAGGGCAGAATGTAGAGGAATTCCATATTGGGGGTATTTTATTTTTATTGTTTTGGGGGGTTACAGATACAGACTGCATAATCTAGCGGAGTAGATACTGGGTACAAAGGAGTTCCTTTTGGTTTCGAAGTACCGGAAAGCCTGGGTAATTGTTACGCTCGGTGGGCTGGAAGAACTTTTTTTTGTGTAAAGCAGTCATTTCCTGAAGTTAATGTCACCAAAGTCTGCGCCGATCAAAGTGTTTGGTGTAACAGTCCCTTTCTGCGAAGCTACTTCTGAGTCCTTCTCTCCGGACTGTCGCACTCAGCGTCCTCTCTAACGCTCTAACTGAGTGAAGTCACCTTCATGGTAGGACCACGATCTCAATATGTCCGGCTAGCGGGAGAAGAGAGAGAGAGCGCGAGGAGATCGGGGAGAGAGAGAGAGGAGATCGGGGAGAGACATCTAAATACTTAAAGAGATTTATTAAGTACAGGAGAGACGTCTACAACAAGAAGACGCAATCTGACGCCAGAGGGCCGGAGGCTTAGATGGAATGGAAGGAAGGGAGCAGAGCGACCAGACTTTGAGGGTCAACTACGCAGGTTAAACCACAGACTGTGACGTGCGCTCAAAAAAAGGAGGGGAGGGGGGGTTCTGTTTTAAAGAAAGTAAGAATAAAGCAATAGATGTTTTCTGCACTCCTTCTCTGCCCAAAAGGATGGAGCGTCTCCGGAAGCTTCTCTGCCAAATGGTTGGGCTCGGCTCCCTGCTTTTAATAACACAAACCGGTAAGGAGAGGAAAGGCTTTGTGACCCTAACGTGTCCGAGCCGCTCCAAAATGTGATGATTTGGCGCGTTTTTAATGAACGTTCTTAGCTTCAGATGATATTGGATTTGCCTGGAAGACTCTTCGCTCCACGTGTAACCAGTCTGCTTCCGTCCTCCCAACACGTAATGTATTAGAACAATAGGGATAAGGGTGTGTAGGTGGGTGTAAGCGTAACGTCTACAATCACACTTGGGGCATAAGGCTGCGTTTAATGGGAATTGGATAATATTGTAGCAGATAAAATAATGCAGTTTTGGATTTGGCAAATTTGTGTGTTTTATTTGCGCTAAAAAGACAAATATTTATTCATAAGATGCGTTACTTTGTATGGCTTTTTGTGTTTCCGCTCCCTGTTCTATTTTTGTAACAGGTTACACATTACACGGAAACCTAGAATCTGACAGCCAATCGGCCCCATCCGGCCCCCGCCTAGTCGTCCGTTTCTCCTGCTGTAAAGACTCAAACCTTAATCAGTCGTTGGTCTCGTCTAAGATTCAGGAGCCGTATGTCTATCCCATGCGTGTTTAATACCCTCACTGTATTACCCTCTACCACTTCTGCTGGGAAGCTGTTCCACTTATTTACCACCCTCCCCTCTCAGTAAAGTAAAACTTCCTTCCATTCCATCTAAGCCTCTGACCCTCTAGATTCTGGTCTCTTGTTTATTTCTCCTTCTTTGAAATAAACGTCCCTAGCAACGGCGGCAGAAAAAACGTACACGTTAACTCCTGGCGCCGAAGCCATTAGTATCCCCAGGCCAAGTTGCTCCGAGATGTACCGATTTTATGGTGTAGGGCTGCATGTGGTAGGGGTGTTGTGTACATGAATGAATTCCCATAGATCTATTTCCCATTGTTGAGTTTAGTAAATATGATGTCATGGAGTATTCTTCATACAGATAACCAATTCCTTCTTATTTTTTTTCCACAATAGACGGCAACAAATCCGGTCTGATGGCGGTGGAGCAGCCAGCGATCATCAGAACCGAAGCTGGGACGTCCGTAACCATCAACTGTACCGTTAAGACGGAAAGTCCTTCATACAAAGTCCTCTGGACGCTGGGCTGCCAGGGGGGCGTTTGTTTAGAGAAAAGTCCGTGCCACCGAGGCAGGGTCAGCTACCAACGTCTGCAATTAACCATCAACAACCTGACGGAGAGCGATTCTGGAACTTACTGCTGCCACGTGCAGATATCCAGTGGAATGAATGTATCTGGAAACGGAACCAGGCTGGAGGTGTCACCGAGATCATGTCTATCGGATATCGGTTAGCACATTTCTGACCAAAGGGCCTTATTCTAAACGTAGTCAGAGACGAGGCGTTAATGGACGTGGCGGGGTTTATGTACGTCACTACGCACCGTGCGCATGGGTTATTTGTGGTGAATGCATTTGATTATATAACCTGCTATTTATCTTTTTCCCAATTTCAGAACACACCAACGGTAACTCTTTCATTCTGCCCGGCATCGTGGGGGTTGAGACCTGCGTGATAATCATCCTGCTGGCGGCGCTGGTTAAAACTTGGAGACGGAGTACGTTTTGAAACAGGTTTAACCCTTAACAAACCATCGAGCTGGGTTTGACTCTGTTACCTTGGCAAAGTATGGACTAAACGGGGGCCAATAATTGTGGCACAAACATATTTCACGATTTAAACCCCTTCACAGCGTAAGGTGTACTAGGAACATCATCAGAAAATGAAACCAATGGCGTATCTGGTATGTCCCAGACGTCCAGGTAGACCACCAACAGCAAGAAAGACCCCCGAGGCCTGCTATGGCTACGGGATAGATCACTGAGGCAGCTGGCCTTAGGCCGCTTCAGGGGCAACTCGCTCGGTTTCTTCGGTGACAGAAAAAAAAATGTAAATAAAAAACTATTCAGCGGTAATGACCCGGTGCTTGCAGGTCAATTGCTGTCGGTTAGACTCTGCGGCAGTTAAAACTGCCAATCAGGAGTGATCTCTCATTATGACATCATTACGACAGCCACTTCCGAAAGAGAGAGCTTAACGATGATTTACAAGCGATCTGATTTGCTTTAATATAACTTCCATCTTTCTTACAGAATCACCAGACTTGAAGAATACTGAAGGCGATCGTACAAGCTCAGTAAGTAAAGGGGGATTTACTGCCTGCTTTCAGTGTTTTTCTAATCAAAAGGAGGGGGGTCACTGTCCCAATGTCTAAACCTTTGTCCTTTGTAAGTAATGTGGCGATTGGCAAAATGTTTTAATGGAAATTTTGCTTTCTAACATGTATTTGGCCAAACACATCTCCAGCACAGAAGAAAGCTGGGGGGGGGGGGCGGAGGAAGGGGCAAATGTAAATTGCACAGGTGAATGTAAAGGGCCCTCTCAGCTATTAACTGGCTAATGAGACCCCTGCAGACATGCGCAGAAAGAGCTCCCGTTGACTTTAATGGGTGTACTTTCCAGAAGCTGATTATTAGTAGCGTAAATAATAGGACTGGAGGTGGCAGTGCGCTTAGAGATTGGCGAATATGCATTCTTCACTGGCGAGGCTGCATGGGACGTTGAGCTGTCGCTTTAAAGAAAGTTTTTACTCTACAGAGTATTTTTCATTGATGAAAGTCCATTTGTTTCTACGGACCCCCTGATGTAACGAATCCCTGTACTTGCAGAACCTTGAGGATGACGATATAAATTATGCCGAGATCCGTCAGAGGAGCCGCGCCCAATATCCGCGGGCCGGGCCCAACGTTGGGGAGATAATCTACGCACCCGTCATGGCTGTGAAACGGTGAAAACGGTGGAAATCCTTCATACAATATTTGGGGTTAACGGAGGGGGGGGAGATATACATATATATATATATATATATATATATCTGCTGTTAGAGGCTTGGGATATTAGCAACAATGTATTTATTTTTTTTTACGTGATGTCACATGGGTCAGGAACCTCCGTAGACGTTCGTACAGAAGGATTATTAGGAGTATATAACCAGATACGGAATTATATCTGCAAATGAATCGAATAAATATTAACCCACAAACTCCAGAGCCTCCTCTGTGATTTATTCCACAAACCTGTCTCCAAGTTAAACAGTCTGGGCAAATAAACGGCAAAAGCCGAATGACTGATGACCCCGAGCCCTGTGAGCCTCCTGCCACCCGTGTGACTGGCAGATTGGAAAATATGATATTTTGGGGTATTTCACTTCAAATATTTGGTCTCCTTCAAGCTCATTATAATATTCCGCCATCATTCGAGAGAAGATCACGGCCGTGGATGCGACGCTTGGTATTTACTGGGCCTTACTGGGTAAACGGAGCCCCGGCGTCGACAGAACACAGCTGAATTCGAGCCACGGGGTATTTTCTTTTTCTGACATCTGTAGGGCCTCCCACCGGCATCACCAGGACCGCCCACCGGCATCACTGGGACCGCCCACCCACATGCCAACCGGAGCCAGAAGGTTCCCAAGTATGCTAATCATTAATGACTCTCAAAAAGGATATGTGGCAATTTTCTTTTTAAACAACAAATATATATATATATCCGTTTCAGCTCAACTTTTCTCTTAAAAGCCAGTAGTTTTTAAGCAAATCAAGCAACTATAACGGTGTCTGGAAACCACGAAACAAACAGACGTTAGAAAAATGCAGGGTCTGAGCTTTATATACAGACCGGGCAACATGGCCAAGGAGGGGGTGTGGTTAGAGGTGTGGCCAGGGGCGGGGCTTTACTAAGACTTTGTACATGTCTTTCTGACCTCTAGATTAGTTATTTATATAATAGAGTGAAGTGTTTAGAAGAGCAGGTTTTATTTATAAATCCGTTCCCTGCTGTTTTTATGCACATTATTGGGCTGAAAAAGGGGCATCAGGGCAGGACAGAGATACCAGAGGATTTAGGGACAAAGGAGGGACTGGCCCTCTTAAAGAGGGACACTTGGGACTCTGGGAGGTATGCAGAAAGGCATCAATGGATCATAGTAATAAACCCAAATCAGCAGCTTTATTCCTACCCAAAAACAGCTGATCACTGATTGGCCATTAAACTCCTGTCACGTGTCACGCTTACAGGCCCTGGCCCATCCAACAATCCCGCAGTGAAGAGCAGCTACCTGGCTCTCTGCTGCCTCTAGCGGGCGGAATTATTATCGGTCATCCGCGCGGTCGGCTTGACTTGCGTGTGTGGTGACGTCAGGTGAAGTTCCGCCAATCAGCGTAGGAAGTCACGGCCGGAATTGGCGTGCTGTTGTAGTTTGCCCCACCACTTCCGTTGTAATGGCTTCACTGGGAAGGCCCCTGGCGCCATGATGTGCTTGGAAGAGGCTAAATCTGGGGTTCGGTACGCGTGATTTGAGGTGAGTTTTGCTGCTAATTACGGAGGTATAAGGAAGAAAATATTCGCAGCAGGAAGTGCTTTACTGGCTACAGAACTATCTACTTCCTTTACCGGCAGAGCTGCTGCTTCTCGCAGTGGTGCCCGCGGCCTCCGGCTGGCAGCCCCCCCTTGCCTTATATACACTATACATTACATAGGAGCGACTGGCAGGGGCATTTTATCTACTGCAGTACTGATTCTGCTCCCTTGGAACCAAATTAATCTCTATAACCCCCCCCCCTTTATACTCTATACCTCATACCCTCCGTCGTACTCATGTTTACTTACCTTAAAGCAGATCGCTTCCTGCTGCCTGTCCCCTCTCTCTGACAGTATGGGTGCTGGTATGGTCCATACCCAGTCATATTCCAACAGTGATCTGGGCGCTATAATAATACAGATATAATATAGAGAGCGGGCGCATATATGGCTCACTCAATCTTTTTCTTAAGGGTGAAAACATCCCTCTAAATACTGCCATGTAGCTGCAACTAGACTGTATCAGGATTGCAGGCTTGAAGAATACAAGTTCTAATGTATAATATGTAATATATATATATATAATCTAACTAAGATAATGCATGATATTAACAATGCCATATAGAACATTATTCCCATAACGCATGCTTGAAAATCATTCCTGTTTGTGTTTTGCAGATTCTCCTTTCCCTGTAAAGATGAACCATCCTCAGCTTATCACTTTCACACGGGCCCGGGAGAAATCGGATTTCTGGGAAAATGGCGAGCACAGTAGGAAGAGGGCTTTTAGAGCGTTCGAGAGCGCCACCACGGGAGAAGAGGCGAGGAACTTCTACGAAAGTCTTCTGTCAACTAAAGTAGAGTCATCGGCATCCAAAAGGCCCACCAAGAAACGCATAGTTGTTAAGTCCTCATCTAATGAAGAGCCTCCCAGGACTGGTTCCCGGGGTAGATCTGCCGCGTGTGACCACAGACTGGGGCACCAGCTCCTTAAATGTTCCCAAGATGGAGACCTTAAAGGCTTGAAGCGAATAGTGGAAATAGAGAGGTGTGATGTCAACTACCGGGACGGTTATTATTGGACGGCTTTAATGTGTGCTGCGTGTGGCGGGCGAAAAGAGGTCGTCGGCTACTTATTGAAGAGAGGCGCGGCTTGGATTGGTGTGTGTGAGACGCAGGGTAAAGATGCCTTGATGTTGGCACAAGAGAGCGGGCATCATGATATTGTTCGGCTCTTAGAAGAATCCCTGAGAAGTCATCCAGAAGAAACACCAAGGTGGGAGCAGTAGGGAAGTTGTGTGATGTGCAGAGGGTCTTGGAGAGCTGATAAGCTTTGTAGGGCATATTCTTGCCTAGGTGGGAATGCAGCCTGTGCGCTGCATTAAAGGGGCAGATATGGCTTCCTGGCGCACCATGATCAAGAGGCCAGTTGGAGATATCAGAGATATGTCTTGCAGCACCATGGAAGCACCAAGCTCTTCTTGCCCTCCCTTTTTCATGAGAAAACCTGGGAAAGGCTTCGTGTCCCAGCAATCAGATTGATTATTTTTAGTATTTCCAGTCATTTTTAAACAGACCAGAAGTGGGATGAGAAAATGGGCTGTTGCGTAAATGAGTAGAATGGCAAAGTCATCAAAAAATAACCTGCTTTTCTTTCATTTTTTTTCTTCCACCTCAGGATAACCACCCTGGAGACAAAATACTGTGAAATTTGTAAGACGCGCTACCAAGAGGACAGCGTGGAAACTCACATGCGCTCCACGATCCATCTTTTCAACATGAAAAAGAAACTGCCCCCTACTTACTATGCCATCCCGGAGCACAACGTGGGCTTTAAGATGTTACTGAAGGAAGGCTGGAACAGAGAGTCCGGTCTGGGGCCGGAAGGGACGGGTAGGAAATTCCCAGTCCAGACTGTTCTCAAGAGAGACCAGAAGGGCCTTGGCTTTCAGACGGACCAGAAGCCTAAGGTCACTCACTTTTCTGCTAATGACACCGAGGCGGTGACCAGACCGGAGACGAAGCCCAGAAGGACGCAGAGAATAGCCACCCTCAGCCGGAAAGAAGAAAAGAGGAAAGAAGCTCGGGAGAAAACATGGGAACGGAACCTGAGAACTTACATGAACATCGACCTCTAGCTTTTCTATTTCTTCCTGCGTGAATAGAGAGGCTGCTTTTTAGGCATCATGGAACAGACGGGGTCTCTTCTACCTACACATTAATATCTATAGGGTTCTAGAGCAGCTGCTTGTAAGACAGGACGAGACATTGTGCTTTAAACCAAAACATGTCCTCTCCAGACTGTATGAATTTATCTTATTGTGATATAAATGTCTTTCTTAAAGGGGAACTCAAACCAACTTTTTATTACTACTGTCAGATCAAAAATATTTACATAATATAATGTTTCAGGCCGTTCTGTATTAGCCATTTGTTCTCGCTGTTATCTTCGCGCAATTTACTAGACAAACACCCTGACTCCTTTTATGGTCTGTGGGAAACAATAGAATTGCTCGGTCTTAGTCAACAGCCAGACACTCTAAAGAAAGTCTATGAAGGCACAAACTTTAACATTGCCATAAAGCATCAACCCAGTGTGGTGGAGCAGGGAAAGTCACCCAAAATATCACAATGGTGGCCTCCAGGTCTGCAGATAATGGGGGGGGGGTTATTGGGATGAAATGTACAGCGCTGAGGTTTATGCTAATAGAGTAAAATATTTTTCCATGGGCCCCCCTTTAAATAATCCAATGCAGCGACCTCTAACTCCCTTTCCAGTCTCTCCTCTTCATTGCTCTGATGCTCTCGTAACCGACAATTTTAAGAATATGTTGCCGTTTCACTGCATTAACTTGTCCAACATTCAAGGAAACCGGAACGCAATCTGTAAATATTTGTGTAAAAATAAATCTTAAATTATTCCAAAATAAAACAAAAACTTCAGAATCATGGCTCGGTGTTACCGTGTGTCTTATAATGGATTTAATTTCTATAAATTGAAGGTATGCTCGACTGCTCTAGCGTTAGTATTCATGGCGGAATATATCGGTGTTTATTGGATATTATCTTTAACGCATTGTCAGGGGCCACTCACACCAAGTTGCCTCAGGAATAGCCCCGGAACACAATCTTCAAAAACTTTTCATACAGAAGCTGGAGGATCGCACATGCGCATGACGTGACTTCTGCGTGAAATGGTTGGACATCTCCCGGTTCCTCGCGCTTTGAGGAAATCCGAACCAATAGAAATCGCTTATTTGGGTTCTGCTTTATTTTTTTCGGCTTCAATAATTCATAAATTCTTGATTAACTGTTTTTACAGCTTTCACGGACCAACATTTAATACAACCCCCCCTTAACAATAGTAATCGGTTATGTAATAAAAATATATGTTTTGTTTAACCCTATAAGCGGGACCCCTCGCTCTCTCCGACTCCCGCTAACGAGAGGGAGAGGAACCCCTCCGCTGACGCCCCCCGTTTCGGGACTGTTTGGAAAGGATTCCTCACGCTTGTTATTGGCGTTGTGTGTAAGGGAAGAGCGTGCGCGGGACAGACTGCCGTGATAAAGCTTCGAGGATCCGCGGTGTGAATGAATCACTGTTTATAGCAGCCATTAAGATTAGGGAAGTTTCCAGAATGACCGGTTTCTATTTTGGTTTTTGTGTTCGCTTCCCTCCCCTCGTTTAACACCAGAAGCCGGTAAGGAGACAAACCGGTCGCTTTGCAATTCATCGGATTGAATATTTTCATCTCTAGATTGATCATGGAGTTTTATTTAGCATTTTTCCGGATTTCTTTAATCGCTAACCCCGCGGGAACCTTCAGGGCGCTCAGTCTGTGAGGGAACCTCATCGTACCTCGTGACGTAAAAAAATAAAAGTGCCAAAAGAATCCATTTCTGCTTTCTTACCACAATCGCGTTCGCCGGTTCCATGTAACGTAACACGGACTTATCCTGAAGCTAGAAATGCTGGTTAGGTGGGCTAAAGGCGTCATGCATTTAGAAATGCACTTGTTTTCTGTTAGGGGGTCTTTCTGACGTCTAAGAACTTGCTGGTTCGGTAAAATGATCTTTCCTTTGGCTTCTGGTCACTGATTCACTTTAACCCCTGAAGAACAGAGCTCATTTACTCTACCCACACGAGTTATCTATTGTTATATTTTTTCAAGTCAAGAATGGCTTTCTTTAGATAACATTTATTTGATCGTATCTATTTTACTAAAAAAAATTATATAAAATATGGTGATTTTTTTTTTATAAAACTGACCTTTTCTGGTTTTTATTTGAAAAATCTTTTACTCATCTACAACAGCTAATGGAAAAAAAACCTGCTAAACAGATTCTAATATTTGAGTTTAGAAATACCCAATGTTTTTATGATTCTTTTGCAAGTTATAGGGCAATAAATACAAGCAGCATAATGCCATTTCAAGATGATTTTTTTTTCAAATCTGGTCATTCCGTCCCTATGTCCTATGGGAACATCTTTGAAGCCAATCAATTTAACTTACCCTGATCAAACCATATATTTTTGATCACTTTCTAAACCCATGATGTGCTAGGCACATTAACCATTAAGGGGATCTATTTCCATGACGTGCTAGGCATATCAACTGTCTTCAAAGCGGTTAAAATTCCCTTTCCCTTTGGGGTATCAGAAGGGTATCAGGGGAGGAGAGAGGGATACTCGGGAGGCACGTCTCAAAAGTGAATCAGTTCCTAAAATGAGTTAAACAATAAAAGTTATATACACAGCGTGCTTTTTTGGTTCAAACCCATTCTTATAGTATGACAAAAATCACAAAACTCATTGGTTTTGCAGATCAGAACGGTGTCTTTTAAGTGAAATATTCACCTTATTGAAGTACATCCGACCACGGCTTACTTTCTATTGTATTTCTGACCGTGCCACAGCGGCTACAGAGCAGAAGACCTCGTTTCCTGTTCTGTAAAAGACGAAACCACGACCTCTGCTGAAGAACGGGTCAGTGCGTTCAGACGCTACCTGTTTCAATCGCTTTGTAGAAATCAGGCTGAGGAATGGAGATTTCTTTTTTCGTGAAGATTATTTTTGTGCACCAAGTGACTCTGCACCACTGGACAGGTAAGAAGTTATACTTTGAGTGACAGTTCTCGGTGTAGGATGAATAAGGCTGTGTGTGCGTAGCTGCAGCTTTCCCGGGGAATTATAAGACGACGCTTCGATGACACTAAGCTCACCACACAATATACACCCCACCTACACTAAACAGTCCAGGGACATATTCCATAAACTACAATCAGGGTTTACGGAGTTAACGATTGCAAGCAGGGCCCTCTGTACCCAGTGTGTGCGTTTGTCTTGGTCTTGTCAGACCCCTTGAATATATGTATCGTAAGAAGCGCTGTGTAAATTGTTGGCGCTATATAAACAATAAAAATAATAATAAATAATATATATGAATGAACTGTTGTGGGATAAACGGCTAAATTCTACAAAGGTAAAGTGCAACAATCTCTGTTACAAACGCAAAAACCGTGTACTCCCCGCCACGTGAAATGTGTGCTGGAAAGAAGCCTAGTGATCTATAACACACGTATTGCTTGATTCATATTTAACCCCTTAAGGACAGGGCTGGTTTTTTTTTTGTACCCTTCGTGACCGAAGCTGTTTTAACATTTGCGCGGTGCTACATTACCTAAGACTCCTAGTTGGTGCTTTCGCTCCCAGTATTTTATTATGGCTGATACTCCTGCTTAAATGCAGGTGACTCAATTAAATAAGATTTCCTTGAGGAACACTATTAAGTCCTTGAGTCATTTAGTTAACACATTTCTAACCTCATAGAATCTTCACGATGGACTTAAGGACAATGGGCGGTCCCAAAACTCTGAAAACAATGCATTTTGAGCCCGTACATGTACAGGCTTTGTCATTAAGGGGTTAAAGGGTTACTATTTCAGGAGTTCATTTAGAAATGTCCCAGGTATAATACGGATCGGATCAGTTCTTCCTGCAGGAGAGACCGGCTAAGTTTGGGCCTCCAGAAAGCAGTAAAACGAAAACACACCTGCTTTAGAGAATAAACCCCAAAGATGCCTCTTCTTTAAAAATATGCATGACGTAACACATAGAAGGACTTTCCTCGTCGCGTACGGTCGCTTTAGACCAGGTTCTGACTTTGCTGGACCATAGCTTGGCTTCGCCCACCATTACCACCCTCGATTGTGACCGTGCTAAAACTCCTCTTTGGGGGACATAATTATAATTATTCTGCCCGGTTATTGTCCTCGTTAAATGTTTTTTACACAGATGGCAATAAAGCCAGCCTGCCGGCGGTGGATCAGCCGGCGATCATCAGAACCGAAGCTGGAGCATCTATCACCATCAACTGTACCTTTGTGATGGACAATCCTCTGTACTCTGTCAGCTGGACGCTGGGCTGCAAAGGTAACATTTCACTAGAGAACAGTCCATGTTACCAAGACCGGGTGATCTACCAAGACTTAAAACGGCAAATAACCATCATCAACCTGACGGAGAGCGATTCTGGAACTTACTGCTGCCACATGGAGGTGGTTAATAAACCCAGGTTGTCCGGGAACGGAACCAGACTGGAGGTGTCACCGAGAGCATGTCCGTCAGGTACCTAAAAACCTATTTTTGCTTAAAATAAAGTCCTACTAAAGTAAAAAAAAAAAAAAAAATTGTCATGGTCAGTATATACATTGAGGGTTTTTCTGGATCTCCTCAAACTTCAGAAGTGGTCTAAGCAGCGTCTCACCCTTCTGATGAAGAAGAAATATTTTCTAATAGAAATCGTATGTTATAAATATATATATATAATTTAGATTTTTATCCGCAGATTGCCGCTGCCGTACACAGAATCTGTGGCTGACAATGGAAATACTACGGATCATCTCTCTCGTAGTCTTAATAATCCTCGTTTGCGTTCTAATAAAGCTGTCCGTGTGAACACGTACTAACTGTACGGGCATTTACCTAACATGTTAAAACGATACCGCGTCCCAGGCTGCGCATGCTGATTTCCTCCATGTCTCTGCCATCGGTCTTGATAACACGCAGATCTCCAGCTGATGATCGACTACTAGCTCCCAACTGTCCCTGTTCAGGAGAAACAAGCCTTCTTTGGACCCCAACTGCCTCTGACCCTCTTTTTTTGGCTGATGTCCCTTTTTTGTAAGACCCCTGATCCCCTCTAGATTGTAAGCTCCTTTGCGCAGGGCCCTCTTCACATGTTTCTGTAAATCTCATTGTTATGTTATATACTAGTTGTCATGTCTTGTTTGTACAGTGCTGCGGGATATGATGGCGCTATATAAAACAATCAATAATAATAATAATACTGTTTTTTCTGTGTATGGCTGTTCTACGGTCACAGTAACGTGTATAGAAACTGCAGAAAATGTGTTTCTCAAGTCAATTCTGTAAATAAAATACCCCAAAGTTAAAGAAAAAAGAGACAAGGCCAGAATAAGACGACCCTACTGGGAAAAAAATGTGCCGTTGTATACAATTCGTTTGTCCTGTTTATTCATTGTACAGCGCTGTGGAATATGATGGCGCTATATAAAACAATAATAGCCAGCAGCTCAGAGATGAGCAGCACATCTATTGAACAATATGTCCCATGTTGCTCAGTCAACCTTAAGGCAGCCTGAGAGTCGTGGGATTTGTAGTCAACAAAGATTTGTCCCTCTTTGAACCACAAAGTCCTCTCCACAACTTGTCACAGACTGCGGGAGATCGCATTACTTGGCGTGGTCTTCTGCCCAAAAGCTGCCCCTCAGAGCCGCCATGACAAGCCGGCCCAGTAACCCTGCGATCCAGACCCAGGCAGACCGTCACCCCGGGTAAGAGAAAGATTAGCTCTACCAATATGCCATTTACGGTAACGTCTACATTCCGCTGCTTCGGGAATAATTATTACTTTTCCCGCCCGGATATCTAATTGTCAACAAATAAAAGTCGTTAAATTACACAGACTGCGAGAAATCGCGTATTCCTTCTGAAATATTAAAAAAAACGATCTGACCGGAAGTCGTGTTTTGTATCACTTCCTGTTCGTGCCACACGTAACGGTTATTGTACTCCCTGGATGCGCAGAAGGCTGTTTAAAGTTCCGGCTGGATAATACCCGCTGGCTGGAGCGCAGCAGAGGGTGAGTATACTGTCATTAATCGCATGAAAGACATATTCGAGTATACTGTCCTTAATAACCAGGACAGCTCTCAGTATACTGTCACTATAACCCCCCCCCCCCCGGACACTGCTGAGGATATAGTAAGCAACAGGCATTTGGCACCCGAAGGGGATCCCACACCCGGGTAACTCGCATATCTACCGGCACACGCTCTTGTCAACACACACATCCATTCACATACAAACATTTACACATACATGCCCACACACTTATACACAGCCATGTTCACACTTACACATGCAGGCTGTGTGACACACACACACACACACACACACACACACACACACACACGTAAACACACACACGTAAACACACACACGTAAACATACACACGTAAACATACACATCCATGTGCACACTGGATCTGTACTATTTAACCCGTGTTCTTCCTTCACTTCAGGGAGTTCGCAGGATACCGTAGCGGCGTCTGTCCCGTCTCTCTTCCGCAGCCCCCATGTCCTTCCGGCGGGAGCTCCGCGCGCTGCGCTACGTTCAGCGAGGAGACGTTCTGCGACTGAAGTCGTACATCCGGCGGCATCGCCACCTGCGCCTGGATGAGCCGATTTCTGACGGGCAGAGCCTGCTGCACGCCGCCTGCACCGCCCGGGGGGAGGCCTGCGCCCTTCTCTTACTCCGCAAAGGAGCAGATCCCCTAAAATGTGATGCAGCTGGAAACAATGCCCTTCACATGGCTGCAAAGGAAGCCGAAAGGGGAGAGCTGACCGGTGAGCTGGGCAGTGTCTTCTTTTTATTTACCCTTAGCGTTGCCTCTGTTTATACCCCCCCCCTCCCCAGTGGCTTTGCTTTATTTGCCCCCACAGGCTAATATAAATGACATGGACAGGGTTGTATGAGAACCAGTTTCTATTTTTAGCAAGCTGTTGGCATTTTGGTTTTCTCCGCACCCACGCTGCATGCACAGACCTCCCTGTTGCCTACTTAGTGTTCAGTTGTATGTCTACCAACACATTGTGTGATTGTGTACATCGCTCTTACTCCTCCATCGTCCAGCGTACACAGACCTGGTGGTCCCGATTCTCAGACGCTGCCCTCAGGCTCTCGATGCCCCGAATCGTCATGGCACAACACCACGAGACATCCTTCGACGGGTAGAGGAGCTGATGGTAATGTGTGCTGGAATGGGGAGCAAAGTAGGAATAAAAATGAAGACGGGGGGCAAAAAAGAAAAGCAAGTCGAGAGATAAGGTTGGGGAGAGACACGGTTGGGAAAGGTAGAAGGTTTGGGAAAGAGACGGGTAATAGTGAGGAGGGATAGAAAAGAAAAGGCAAAGTTAGATTCTGACTTGTAGCTTTTTTCTTCGCAGGATTTGAATTCACAGAAAGGCCAGAAGTCGCCCAAAGATCTCAATTCTACAGAATCTTCGGAGTGGAGATGGAAGCTTCTGGCAGAGAGTATGGATGAATATCAGGAGGCGTTTGGCCAGTATGAGGGTAAGAGTTACTGGGAGACACTGGTATTTAATGGGGTAGAAATATCATGATTACTGGTTAAGATTAAAGGTCAGTCTATTTAAGAATTCTCTTAATTCTACAGATGACTTTTCAGAGGCACCTCCTGAAGTTGAGACCTTTGAGTCCTGGGCTGATCGGATCTTCCGGGAGTATCACGCTAAGGCGTCCAGATCGCAAGGGACCGTGATGCAGGTACAGCAAACGAAAGCGAAGGCTACACAGAGGGACGTGGAGGAGCAGAAGTACCGAGAGAGACAGCAGCAAAGGGAAAAAGAGCTGAGCCGGGCCCAGAATGAGCGATACCAGCGCCGCTGTCAGGAGGTGTTTGAAAGGAAGGCTAGAGATGGCCAAATGGTGGGCCCGGGAAAGGAAGAGAACAAAGCCAGCCGTAGAACCGTCGACCCCGAGACCAGCGTCCGTTTGCTGGGTTACAATGACATCCCGTGGCCGGTGCCTGGTGGGACGGCAGAGCAGATGGCGCAGGCCCTAGCAGCAGGCGCTGACTCTTCAGACCCCGAGGCGTATAAACGATACCTACGGGCCCAGCGGGTCACGTGGCATCCTGACCGCTTCTTCCAGAGATGTGGAGCGCGTCTGTGTCTGGAGGACAGAGAGCGAGTGCTGAGGACGGTCACAGCCCTGTCCCAGGAACTTAACAGACTCGCAGAACGCGCAAAGTGATACCCTGCAGTCATTGGATGTGAATATATAAACATTTTAATGTGTTTTATTATGAGTCTTGACTTGTAGGACGTGTCATTTGCAGTCTTCACAATGAATCTCCGCTGTCCTGTTTCCTATCTCTCTGTTTAATACATTTGTGTATATTAATATATTACGTGATCTGTAGTATCGGGTATATTAGAGATGTTATATCAGGATGTTTTCCATTATGTGGGTACTGGAATACCCACATACTGGAATAGCCCTGTATCATGCATAATTCAATGGCCGAGGAGTCCTCAAAGAAATCTCACTGACTTAATGATGCGTTATCCAGGGTCAGGGATGTGCTTTCATAATTTACAGTGAAATCAAGAAGTTCACCGCTCTTCCTTTAGTGAATAGACCCCGGTGTCTGCGTCCGTCTCCATTGCCTTTGTGTTATACGATAACGTTCCTATTTATCTCTGTGTCCCATTATTACCCTTTTAATAATTTTAGAGAGGGGGGAGCTTTTAGGAAGCCTCTGCCTGGCTCATCAGTTTTTTGACGCTTATTTGATTTGGTTTTGACTTTTTTTTTTTTTGGTCAGAGGTGCCGTGTTGTTTTTAGTCCAATAACAAAATATGTACATGGTAGCTCACCCCCCCACACACACTAACTGCTGCAGAGGATAGTGCCCCCCCCAATCTCATGCTGTTTTCCTGGATTAGTAACTGCCTTTCACGTGCAGGTATGACATCATTGTGACACCATATTTGAACAGAACAGGAAATGGGTCAGTGTGCACCCAGCTGGGCTCTAGATTAGGGCTGTTGGGGTACATTTCATGTCCAGGTCTTTGGCTTTTCCCCCCCGGGTGAAAATGGCGTTGGTGCCCCCTCGCCTCGATCGGTATGCTCCAATAAACTCCTGCTGCTGCCAGAGCTTTATGTAAGTAAGAAATCTTTAACAATCCACCCCGCCTGCGCGACAAGATCAGGGCAGTGGTATCTGGTTATTATCAACGAAGCCCAATTTGTGACCCCCCCTGGGCTTGTGCCTCTGTCTCTTGTGCAACCGGTGTCATTACAGCGTAGCAATGCATGCGCGGTGGAGGGGCCGTGTATTTATATCTGTCACAATGCGGTAATATGTGTACCGAGTGTGCAGTTACCGCAATACTGTTATTGCTTAATCATCTCTATACAATCTGATGTTCTTTGCCTTCGTGTACACTGCTAGTAAGGAAAGGTCACGTCACATTTCTAGCACAAAGTTATACATTTAAGGAATCCGCCATAGCAACCGATACAACCTGCCCTAAGGGCTTCCCATCAAACATAACCCTTGTTACCCCCTAGGCCGTGAATAAGTACATATACAGTATAGAAAACAGGAAGGCCCTTTCATGTAGGTGGTTAAAGTAGGATCCGTGAACCTGATTGCAAGCCATCGGCAAATATTTGGTCTGGATTTGTTACGCGCTCTCACCTTGTCCCTCGGAGACCTCTGATCTGTAACCGCTGCTAGCACCCCGTGTCCGCTAAAGGGGCCGTTCGAAGGCAGGCTATATAAACAGCGCTCCAGCAGATGGGTTCTCATTTCCAAGCAGCACCATGGAGAAGCTCCGCGTCTGCCTGCCCCTGCTGTGTCTTTTTGCTTCTGCTTACGGCGACTCGGATTGTCCCCAACTTCACGGGACGCCCTCTGATTTGACGCAGGTGAGAGAGGGTGGAAAAGAAACAGAAGTGGCGCGATAGATGAAGTGGTGAAAAGAGGACGGGAGAGGAACGTAAGGTGATAAATAGCGCGTGGGGGACTGCGTTGGCCAAATCCAGGGACGTTTTGAGGTTATTGTATGCGTATTTAGAAAAAAGTCACCGTTTTGTCGTGATAAACGGTAGAAAATAATTAAAAATATTACCTGGTAACAGCGCGATGTAATACACACCGTGCTCCCTGCCAGTGAGCGCCATGAACGTTCCAGGTGGTCCAACAAGACCTATCTAGTGGGGCTGCATGGGATGTAACACTGCCCTTTTAGTATCTCCCATCAATCCCAGTTTTTGTGGGACAGTCCTGCTTTTCTAGCCTTGCCCCTCTGTTCTAGGAAGCTGTCCCCATTGTCCCAAATGATCTGCCCTCCATTACACGTCCCACCCAGCCACCTTGAGACACTTGAGCCCTGCAAGGTGTTCTGGCGGCCATAAGCGCTGGCTGTAGATGGAATTGTTTGCCAGTTATTTATATGATACTGAAATGATTTAAGGGGCCCATTATCAAGCCTCGTGTGGGAACAAAAAGATAAAATGAGATGTGACCTGTGTTGATCGACAGGTGGACGGACTGTGGAACATTAAGGTGATTTCAACCTTCAAGGAGTTTGAGGGTCTGGAAGACATTCATTATATGTTTTCACGTATATCTGTAACAGACACTGAAGCGAACCTAACGTGTTACAGCAACCCGTAAGTGTCCTTATTACGTACAACGTCACTGCGTTATTTCCCGGTCACATTTAAAACGTTTACCGATACGCCGGCTACAACGAACACACCGGCCGCAACATGAATTGTGCCTTTAATGACAATTACAAAGCCTGAGCTCAGAACTTTATAGTATAGAGTAATGATGGAACCGGCCACGGAATAATGCAGACATCAGCCGGATAACGTATGTAATACGTATAGATAACAAATGCGTTCAGCCGAAATGTAGACCCACTATCGGGGGCTACGGCTAGCAGCCATTTATGGAGCCAAGGCTCCTTGATCTGTCACAAGCCCTGTCTTTGGCCCTTGTGGTTTTCTACCCAGGACTGGGCTTGTGTGACCCTCTACATGGAACTTGGCCCTCATGCCCCACTACCCGTGTCTAGGTCGTTGAGGCCAAGATGGCAGCTCTCCGAGCATTGTGGACTGGTGGCCCCATTGTGAGCGTGGTTTGGGGCAGTTCAGGAGGGTCCTGGCTTTAGGTTCATACTGGGCCCCAAGATTTCGAATGGCAGCCCTGCCCCTGATGGTTATCTGGTAGACTTTGAATGCACAGCCTGACCCCTAGGTGTTGGCATCGCTATGGTGTCCAACTATGAATTATTATTAATATCCGCCATTAGTTGATCTCAATGGTTGCAGGATCTACGAGTTCCAGCTGGAAGCCTACAGAGCTCTTCGAAAAGCTGACGACACGAAGGCTTTGTCCTATATTCAGAAATCTACGGATGGTAAGTGCGTTGTCCGCCATCGTGTGATGATTATGTGCGGTTATCTCGGTGCCCGTTTCTCCTCCTCTTCATCTGTGTCAGAGTTAGGAAGTAAAAGGCGACGCATGGAGTCACAGCCAAAGAATTCCCTTACGCTGTTTGAGCAAAGTGATAACCTATAGCTTTTTATTGCGACAGTCCTTTTGGCAGCGAGCGGGCGAGCTGACAGCACGTAGCAAATCTAGACCAAATATTTACTTATGTCTTGCAATCGCGATGGGACAGCCATGGAAGATTTCTGACCTTTGGGAACGTCTCGGCGGAGCTTGGAAGAACATCGTCGTACTGTCCGGGGCATGCGTCCCGGCCATTCACCTTCCATGATAAGGAGCTGCTTCTTCTCAAGAGGAGAACCTGTAGGAACATTAAACGAGATGTCCCAATGGACGTTGGAAGGGACACCCCCAAGGCTTCCTAAATAAAAATAATAATATTAGTATAAAAAACACATAGGAATATATAGAGGGCCTGGAGGGCCATCGGGGGATTAGGTATGATATGGCGAGAACGATGACCAGGAAATGGTTGCGACATATTTGTTGGCCAACGTAGTTACAGGGTACGGGCAGCGTTGGCTACAGCTTGGAAGACATTTGTAAAAATTCTACATTTTAATCTTTTAATTGTACTTCTTTCCTAACAAAAAAACCCAAAAAACCCTTAATTGATTGAAATTTGTAATTTTCTTTGCGTAGGAGATATTTATACCACAACGTTTATCCAACCCAATCGAGAGAGTTTGATTACAGTCCATCTGGAAAACAATGATGTAAAGGTGGCGATTTTCTACAGTAAGTAATAATATATGAATCCTAACATGAGGGCCACATCGTCACCCGCTGGCCTGCCAGGGCACATGCAATACATGCCCCCCTACTGCACAGATCTTGCCCCGTCACCACGACTACAAGGTGACGCAATACCTGGAGAAGGAACAAATGGGACGTCTCTCATCTGTCAGCGTTTACTGCTAGAAATGTTTTATTATTTTTATTTTTTCAAATTTGATTTTTATTGTGTTTTTTTCGTCCCGGCTTTCATTGTGATTTATTCTGCGTTTGCTATTAAATAATCTCTCCCGTGTAACTAAATCGCCGTGGCTTCCATTTCTAGGCAAAGGATTATCGGCTCCAGATTCTTTAATCGAGAATTTCAGAAAGTGGAGCAAATGTCACAAGGTGGACCACATTAAAGAGTTTGAAATAAGCGTCAATTATGGTAAGAAACAGGAATATATATTTCCAACTGAGTAGAATGACACGTATGAGTATATGATGTAATCAGATGGATAACTTCTACGATTGACCAATCGGCCCCCGTCTAGTCGCCCGCTTCTCCTGCCCTGTTTGATGGATATCCATAAGCCGGTCTCTTACGAGTAGACATGTATGTAACACGGGAGTGGGCCTGCCTTCCGTTACTGATAATTCACTTCCTCCTATCTAGCACAGAGCTGTCATGGCCTCCTCGAACCAGTGGAGCATCATGAAGATATTGAGGTAGGTAACCGTTCCCCCCCCCCCCCGAGGTCTCTGTCGCCTTTCTGGGGTGTCGTCGTCACCCTCGGAGGAAAGGCAGCGTCCCGTGGATCTATTCTGGGGCAGAGAAAGGCAGCGGCCATCAGGTTGCCAACCATTTGGACAAACATACCCCGCGTAGACAGCTTCAAGTTCCACCTCGCATTGTCAAGTACCATTTTTGGTGGGGATTATGTTGACCGCGTCGGCCAATAGAAACATGTTGTACATTGGGGTGATATTTATTGGAAAAGGGACTCAAGAGGATTCCATTTTCCATTGAATTTTTTGGGATTCCTCATGGATTTAATCTCATTCTCATACATAACCTCCAAGAGCTCCATTCCACCATCACCCAGGAGGACAGACCACATATTCCCTTCAAGCCATCACCTGCCGGAGGAGACGGCAGTAACTTCCGTATCGTAATCATCCTTTCTGCTCGTAGTCGTCCTTCTTTCTCCCCTTCTCTCCTCCTTGCAGCACAGTGTCTCGCTGGGACTTGTCGCTAAATCTTCTAGCTTGGTCGATGTCCATTATCTCAGAAGGATACTCTATACGGGAAGGCTGGAAATCAGCAGAGAAGGAGACAATTACACCGTGAAAGAGATCCTCACCGCGTGAGTAACCAGAAATGTGCCTCTGGCTCTACACTTAGTCCTGGCAAATCCATTAATCCCGCTACCCCCCCGAGAAAATAACCGAGGGCGTGTTTGGATTTTTAGCTTTTTATTTTCATAATTTTTTATTTAGAAGTTATAATTGTCTTCGTCACTTTGTAAGAAAATATAACAGAAACGTTGTGGGTCAGCGTTCCGCTTCTTACTACAGCCGTCCTTAAGGGCATGACATAAATCACAATATATCTACGTGACACGTTGTGTGTATATTATATTAGATTATATTATATATTATATATATATATATACGTTAATAAGCGATGTTTCCGTGGGTTGCCAGATACAACGTCTCTCTTGTTTGTTAACCGCTTTATTGTCTCTTCTTACCCTTCTAAAACCCCAGGCCGGTCGATACCCTTCTGTTTGAGCATACGTTCAGAAAGGGACACCGTGAAGGTGAGTTACATATATATACCGTATGTATATATATATATATATATATATATATATATATATATATACATGACACTGAGGACCTCCGTCCTGCGCAGGCGCTGTTTCATTTCTGTCTGATTTTATAATATGATCAAGCGATTTCTAATCTGCCTTTATTATTTGCTTCCTTTGGCAGACAAGTTTAAGTTAATAACGTTTAAAACGGAGAAAGGCCTGCTGCTGCTGGGAGTCAAAACGGAGACGGCTCAAACGTTATACCTGGCGTGTGAGTAAATCATAAAAAGATCTTTATATAGAAGCAAAGACCCCCGGCGCTGTATACAGTAATATACCCCCCAGCGCTGTATACAGTAATATAACCCCCCAGCGCTGTATACAGTAATATAACCCCCCAGCGCTGTATACAGTAATATAACCCCCAGCACTGTATACAGTAATATAACCCCCAGCACTGTATACAGTAATATAACCCCCAGCACTGTATACAGTAATATAACCCCCCAGTGCTGTATACAGTAATATAACCCCCAGCGCTGTATACAGTAATATAACCCCCAGCGCTGTATACAGTAATATAACCCCCAGCACTATACAGTAATATAACCCCCAGCACTGTATACAGTAATATAACCCCAGCACTGTATACAGTAATATAACCCCCAGCGCTGTATACAGTAATAACTCCCCCAGTGCTGTATACAGTAATATAACCCCCCCAGCGCTGTATACAGTAATATAACCCCCGGCACTGTATACAGTAATATAACCCCTGGCACTGTATACAGTAATATAACCCCCAGCGCCGTATACAGTAATATAACCCCCAGCGCTGTATACAGTAATATAACCCCCCAGCGCTGTATACAGTAATATAACCCCCAGCGCTGTATACAGTAATATAACCCCCTGCACTGCATACAGTAATATAACCCCCCAGCGCTGTATACAGTAATATAACCCCCAGCGCTGTATACAGTAATATAACCCCCTGCACTGTATACAGTAATATAACCCCCCAGCGCTGTATACAGTAATATTAACCCCCAGCGCTGTATACAGTAATATAACCCCCAGCGCTGTATACAGTAATATAACCCCCAGCGCTGTATACAGTAATATAACCCCCGGCACTATATACAGTAATATAACCCCCAGCGCTGTATACAGAAATATACCCCCAGCACTGTATACAGTAATATAACCCCCAGCGCTGTATACAGTAATATAACCCCCAGCGCTGTATACAGTAATATAACCCCCGGCACTATATACAGTAATAACTCCGGCGAAGACTTTGTGGCACCATTTGTGTGTAAATATTTTCCATAAATAACTGTTTTTTATTTTATTTTTTTAGCGAAGTCATCTAAAGCTAAAGAATCCGTGTTGGAAAAGTTTGAGAAGCAGGCCCGGTGCTTTGAAACAAATCACATCTACTTTATTCCGGGGAGTAAAATACACGATTACGGTCAGTAGTAGTTTTACCTTTCGAGCCGCCGGAGGTCTGACCCAAGACAGCCCCCCGAGCCACACACCCGGCAGCTACGACCCTCACTACAGGCTGGACTGAAGGGTGCATTTAAGACACACGGTGTTGGGGTATGATGATGTCATATCACTTTGATGATGCCTTTAAGACACACAGTGTCAGAGTATGATGATGTCATACCTCAGCACCTTTTAGTCCAGCCGGCTCGGCACAACCTCCATGGTGTTACTGGGCTGGTTGGGGAGATCAGAGATCTGCATAAAATCATAAATTAAATTTGTGTTAAAAAAAAAACCATACATCTGTTGGTTGATTTATTATTATTCAGCTACTGGATTATTATTATTATTATTATTATTATTATTATTATTATTATATTTTGAGTTATTATTATTTTATTTATTTATTATCAAAATTAAAAAAAAAATAGATTTTTATTTTCCAGCCCTGATTTCGCATGGCCCTCAGCCAATGATATAGTCAGGGCACATCATGCAAATCTAACTCAATTTCCCATGATCCTTCAGTGGAAATTTTATTGGAATCCTACTCTAGAAAGCTGTAATCCACTTCCTGGAATCTTCCTGCGTTGGTTTAGTAAACGGTCCCTGCTGTCCCTGCTGTCCCTGCTGATTTTTAAACCTAGCCTCTACTCACATTAACCTCGTCAATGTCATAAATAAAATCCTGGATTTTGATTGGCTGGAATATATTCACGCTAACACTGCAATAACACAAAAACAAAAGAAGAAATGAAAAACACAAAGCTATAATTTAGAACATGAGAGCCCTTTTTGAGGCCATTTAATGACAAATCGCATGTTCCGTTAAAATAACATTTGTGGTTCTTCATGAGTAGACGTTAAGGAAGTCAGCATGGCGTCCAGCCACTGTTAGCATGCGAGTTCATGTAAAGTTGTTTTTGGTGACGTATTTTCGTGCTTTCAAACCGAACTCGTTCCCTCAACCAGATCTCGTATGTTCCCTGATCCAAAACTTACACCCAGAATTCTGTTTTTTAGAACATGAGGCTTGCTCTGAGATCCTAAAACAGATGTCCCCTCTTAACATCAAAGAGGTATGTCGCTCCTTCAAGGTCATTATATATATGTTTTAGAATTAAGATTACTCGAAAGCAAGTCCAGTTGGCTCCAGTTGGGAGCCTGATAGATAATTTAGAAGACCATTCCCCGTGGGAATGGTCATTGGGTGGGCAGGAATGGCCGATGGGTGGGCAGGGATGGGCAAAGTGTCCGTGACATGGGTTGTGAAGGCCCATTGAGTTGTCTACCCAAGTAAATGTCCACCATGGGCAATGTTGGTGGTTGGGGGAGGGGGAATTGGCTTTTTTGTGGGCAATAGATGAAAGGGGAACATGAAATGGCTATAATAAGGTTGGCCTCCTTAAAGTCCCAAGGTAAATGGACTCTGACGGCTTCGGCGTACGAGAAGATTGATTCTGCGCTCTCGGATATTTCGGTCACTCACGGCTGGATGGAAATAGTTCTGGAGGATGACGTTCCTCACATGTCCTATGCATCAATATAGTGAGTATGACCCAGCCTGGGATCCCCGGGGCGTCGGGGCCAGAAATCTACCCCCCGTCTCCATCTAATCATTTCTCTGTTCCAGTTATGGCTCGTTGTTGAGAATGGGAAGTGAAAGCATTGAAGTGGAAGAGGCCGGGGGGTTCGTGACATTTAAAGGTAAAGCCTTCTCCTGGATAAAGCGCCGACGTTTGCCCCGCCGTCTCCCGTGTTTATTTGCTCCGTGTTCTGCCCCGGAGCCCTGAGGGTTACAGCACGCGGCACGCGGCTCGGTAATGCCCGCCAGGGTGCGGAAATAACCCGGCTGTCTCTTTCTCCCCCACCCAGAGAAAAGCACAAAGATTAAGTCGGTCATGTACCGGATGAGCCCCAACTGCATCATGTTCACAACGCACCTCCCGAAGCACCCGGAGGGAATGGTCTTCCTGTTTTGTAAGTAAAATAAAAGAAGAATGCTAAATTTAGTGCGATCACCATGGCAACTAATGGAACGTACTGCGCTTCTCTTTAACAGGCCATTCCCCGCAGGTTTCCCATGGAGATATTAAAAAGTTTGCCAGCTACGCGACCTGTATGGAGTACGGCAGCATCGTCATCAGGAGGCATTCCAGTGAGTGGGGGGTCAGGGAGTTACAGCCCACCACCCCATATTGCTACTATAATGCGTCGAACGTTTACACCCTGACTGGAGTCATTCTGTGCTCCCTTTACTAATAGTGAGCGCTAAATCATAGAATTAGACTGCAGATCGGCCATCCTCTTAGATTCAGGAGCCGTGTGTCTATCCTATGCATGTTTACATTCCCCCCACTGTATTAGACCGTACCACTTCTGCTGGGACTCGGCTCCATTTATCCACCACCTTCTGCTTGTTTTCCAGCAATGTCTTGCTTAGACGTACCGCATGAAATTCAGCACCTGGACGTGGAAAAGGTATTTCTCCTTTACTTATCTGCTAGCACAGAGTCGCTCTCCCCTATAGACATTAAGAAGCTCACAATCTAACGCCCCGTTCCTCTCCCCGATCAGATAGGGGGGAAGTGGACCGTCCACGCTCTGGCCTCTGATATGAACCTGGAGGGGAGAGAGGTAGATCCCGAGATCCACGTTTCCGCTCGCGGGGAGGAGGTCTTCTTCGAAGCCCGGTGAGAATCTCAGGAGGGCCGCTGGTTGCTTCGCCATTAAATTCAAAATGAAATTCAATTTTAATGGCGTTTTTATCTCATCGCAGGTCAAGGAACATTACCGCTTCGCTAGTGGAGAACAGAAGACTTCACTTCACGGAAGGTGGGACCCCCCTTCCCCGCCCGCCGGACCCCCCTCTACCCCGCCCGCCGGACTCCCCTCTACCCCGCCCGCCGGACTCCCCTCTACCCCGCCCGCCGGACTCCCCTCTGCCCGGCCCGCCGGACCCCCCTCTACCCGGCCCGTCGGACCCCTCTACCCAGCCCGCCGGACCCCTCTACCCGGCCTGCCGGACCCCTCTACCCGGCCCGTTGGACCCCTCTACCCCGCCCGCCGGAGACTTTCAGGGTAGATCTTCTCGCTCATCTCTCATTTTATTCTCCAGGTGACCGCAAATTCGAAATGAGACTCTATCAGCCCTCCGAAAATACATTAATAATGTGGAGCGGAGACACCGAGCAGCGGCTGGTCTCTCTAGGGCTACTATGTGAGTACCTGGTGCCAGCGACCCCTCTACGCCCCAAACGCACCCCTGTGACCCTCCTCACCGATTTAAACAGAGGATATAGATGTTATGTGTATACTAGGGGGCAGCTGTCCCGGGATAAATCCAAATCATGAGCTTGATGAGATTTTTTTTTATTTTTTTTATTCCTTTTTTATTTTTATTCCTCCCCATTCGGTTTATCTTTCCCTTTAAGTTGCTGATTATTGTTGACCCCCTTCATATGATGTCAGAATTAGGATTTCTATTAAAGTCTTCCTATTCAAGAAATATTTAAGCAGATTTGCATTTACAGCACACAGAAGAGGCAGCACTGGCTGTAATATCAGACAGGTCTCTTGAGTCCCCTGTTGGGTGTTTATATTTACTCTTCCCTGTCTTGCAGCAAAGTCTGGCCACGCGGATCCTGCCGACATCACTCACTTTAAACACTTTGCATCTTGTTTGACGGTCCCGGTGATTTTTGTAAAGGAGTAAAGGTGAGACGTCAGCACACAGGGCAGTTTGAGGCCCCTGGGGGGGTTTATTGCCCAACTGGCCCCCCCGTCCAACCATACCTCCTGTCCGTCTACCATTCTCGCGCACACATGTCCTAGGGGTAGCAGCCTGGAGCAAACCCTTCATAGTGAGTGTGAGTGTTGGTACACGCAGCCCGCAGTCACACGCTTACCCCGTGATGTGTACACGGGATGCAGGGACTCGGGACACATGGCATGTTTTCATTCTTGGAGTAAAAAGCCTCGAGCGCAGCCTGAAGAACACAATGAAAGCCTCCATGTTTTATCTCCGTAGACGGAAAGCGGCGTCCGGGCTGCCGAAGGCTCACGCCCCTCGCCCGACCCCCGCGGTGGAACGTTCCGGAGGGATTCTCATACCCGACATGGATTTGTAATAAAGGGAATGTTAGCGATGCAGACCGTGGCTCTTCTTTGTGCGATGAGCGGTTTGTCTCAGACAATGCGTTTTCCTATAGGTGACCTGTAGGGGGTGCTGTCAGCGAAGCTTCCTCTCCAACACATTGCAAGGGGGGATCTCCGCTGCCTCGCTCACCGCCAGGCATTAGAAGGGGCTTCCGACAATCTGTGGTGGATTGTTCCACTACATCTAATTCTCGGGGGGTTTCACCACAATCTCAGGGTCTTGGGGTAAATGGGGAGAATGCCTGGGTCACACGGTTACCTCCGTTATATTCTACTCTGATCTAATGATATCTCAGCATCCCGGCGGGTATTTTTCTCACTGCTAGATCAGAGCTAAAGTCCCTGCTTGAACACAGGTGACTTCATTGAGAATACAAGTCATGGCTTTTATGAGGAACCAATTACAGATAAAGGGTTAATATTTTATAAGCATATCAGGAATCAGCAATCACATTTAAAAGGATGATAATGAGCTTTCTGAAAATCACGGTTAAAGTCACGCACAAGCAGGTCGGCTCGGGCTGCTGAAACGTAATAATTATACGATGAGCTGGGATACAAAGCATTACGCAAACATTAACGTGGAACATCGGGGTTATCGAGATCGAATCGGGGCTTTACTATTTCAAAAGAGGAGAAATGTTACAACAAGAATCTTTCATCTAAATCTAGAGAGTCAGCGGCTTCGATGGAATACGAGGGGGTAGATAAATGGAGCAGCCTCCCAGCAGAAGTGGTAGAGGGTAATTCAGTGAGGGTATTAAACATGCGCGGGATAGACATACGGCTCCTGAATCTAAGACGAGACCAACGACTGATTAAGGTTTGAGCCTTTACAGCATGAGAAACGGGCGACTAGACGGGGGCCGAATGGGGCCAGAAGATACATTCCATGTTTCTAGTAAAAGAAACAGGAGGCGCTGCTGTCCGCTGTGCTGATAACAAAAATAGACATTTAAAGCAATCTAATGTACAGACCACGTGATGACATCATATTATACAACCGCACAGACCCATATGCAAATGACATCACCTTCTCCGCAGCCATCGGCGCATGAAGACAGCCGTTTCTATGTGCTTTGCACAGCAGCCCGAGGGTTAAACCACCTATATATGGAGCATTCATACCGTTCTGTCGGGTGCTATGGTAACAAGAGGGATCTTTATAAATAACTTGCTTAATATTTTTTGCCAACGTAACCCCTTGAAAGTTTCTTTTACATAAAATAAATCATTTTGTTTTTTGTTAAAATACCCTCAGTAAAGCCCCCCCCCCCCGGCAAACACAGGGTGCGCACGTCTGCTTTAATCGTTTGGTTAGTTGGCACCATATAGTGAACCCCATTGCACATTTCACCCAGAATCGTACGGCGGAAGACTAGAGCCCCTGCCACTTTAAGGCCAGCGGCCACTAAATGATACAGATGTGGCCGGTAAAGGTAAGTTGCCCGATTTGCAGTCTCGCCCTGACATGCGCACTACTTACTCTTAAGCCCCAAAATTCATTTTGAATCTAAAATTCATAAATCACATTCTTTATTTTTTTTGTGGGATTATAAAATGTTTAATTAAATAATATTTTATATCATTTTTACTTTTATTTATTTTTTATATATTCTCTACTGCAGTACTTCTGAATGATTCCATCGGCGTGTACTACCCTTAATCTGCCACTAGATGGCACTGGTATAGCAGGCAATTTTTGGTTAAAATTGCTACTTTTTTGGAGATGGAGTGAGGTTTAAAAATGTAATAAGATACAGATTGATAGAATATGGCTTTAAATTTCTGTTTAAGTGGAAAAAAATGGTAAAAATAAGGGGAAAACAAAAGAGGAATCAGAGATGGATGATAAATAGAATATGACATCATGCGCAGACGAGGAGGAAGGTGACCACATCATCACGCCATGTTTTCCAGGACACATATACATGTCCCATGTTACTGAACAACACATGTAAAGTCCTGCCCCCTGCAGTATGTGTGATGAATACCCAAATAACACACCCCTTACTTACTACATGGGGCAATAATCTGCACACGCAATGTAAGTGTGTCCTAAAAATCATGGCCGATGTAGAAGCCGGGGGCTAATCTGCCTATTTTTCCACCTTACCTGGTCCTTGGTCTTGTCTTATATTCATAAATACACTTCCTCACTGTATTAACTTCTACCACCTCTGCTGGAAATATGTTCCACTTACCTACCACCCTCGGTAAAAATGCCACTGTATTCTATAAATGTCTGACTTTCTTGTTCCAGATTTTTTCCTTTATAGCTTTTGTGCATTTGTTTTTTTATGACATTTTCTTGTGGTTCCAGGATTTATATTTATATATTTTCCTACTAAAATGCATAAAGCAGTAAAGTTGAAAAATAATTGTAATTTTTTTTTTATTTTTTTTTAAAGTTTTTGCATGGGGCAGCCCCAAATTCTGGGGTTTTCAGAATATAACCTGATGACTAATTAAGCTGTGCTGAGTGAATCTATTTTACTGTATTATATATTTATAAATTAGGTTGTAATGACACCAAAAATATTATATTCACACAAAACCGCAGCATTTTTTTATTTTATTTTTTTTAAATCATCCCAAATATTTTTTTAAATTTCCAGCAAATTATTTATTTTCCAAAATCAGCAAAAGTGTATGATATTAATAAAAAAAACCCCTCTCTATATAAAACATCAAAACAATGTTATGCATTTGGCTGCAAATATGAAACAGTGTTTGCCCCCCATAAAATAATGTTTTTGGCGGCTGAATATGAGCCATTTGTACTTTTCACAAAAGACATTTTTACAGCAAAAACGGGTAACTTTTCCCCCCTGTATTGCGTCCCCCTGGTGTCTACGCTGTGTCCATTACATTCAAATTGTAGGCTTCTTTCTGATTGGCCAATCCTGGAGTACCTCCCCCCTCTAGCTATGTAGCCATTGGTTGTTCTAGTTTAAATATATCTGCCCCTCTGCAACGTGCCGCCACGTTATTGGTTACTGTTCTTCATTGTGAGTTTGATTGGTCGCCATGCCCCATGAACTCGACACTGATTGGCTGGAGAGACTAATGGGTGATTCAGTTCATTCTCGATGTTTATTACCCAAGATAACTTTGTTTCCCTGCCCAAAAACAGCCCCGGTTTGTCCCTGACTGGCCCGTTGTGTCCTTCTTGGCAACTTGGTCTGCAGGAATCTTTAGAATAGTTACTTTTTACTCCGCGATCAGAGAAATCTGGCCGGGGACCCAATTACAGTCATTTAAATCTAAAATATATCACTAAGGCGAGCAACTGAACATCGCAACGTTTTCAGGGCAGTCATCTTGGCCAATCTCCCAGCGGCGATATTTATTTGAATGATTTTGCAATTGTATGTCTAATCCAGCGGTCAGGGCTTGTAAAATAAGGATCGGTAAATATTAATTCGGGGGGAGGTCTTCCTGGCAGGTATAGTCAGACCACAGAGGAAGCTGCAGCTTTTACCCCAGCTAAGTGCGTTTGTCTGATATATTTTTGGAAGAGTGCGTATTAAAGTCCCCGCGGAGTCATAATATTCGATCTTCTTTACCGGGGCTGTCAGAGACGTTAAACCGTCCCTCTAATTTTGGGAAAGTTGTGGTTATTGTTTAAATCTCCCTTTTTTTTTCTCGTTACTCTGTATTTTTTTTAGGCGCAGATTCACTAAGATTCGCTCAGTAATGTATAAGTTTGGCAGACGCTGGTCTCACGATTACTCACAGATTCACATAAATGAATCCCCGCGAGGCGAATGAATGGTTCCGTATGATTGCACCGCGGCGCTCCCCTTGCTTACGTCTACATTCATTCACCAATTATATATTAATTCACCAATTATAACCTTTCTTTCATTGGCTTTGATGGTTCCGATCATTATTATATTATTATTATTATATTTCTTATTATTAAATTCATATTTAATTATCCTCGTCTTCCTCGTTCCGCCATGTTTTTTCATGACTATGATTAAAGCCATAGTAGTGTTACTTCGTAATGTTGTATTTACATTTCCAACTGTCTTGATTTTTTTCAGGACAGTCCTGATTCCCAAAGCTGTGCTGACCAATCCCCTTTATGGTACGGCAGCTTTATGGATCCCCCACAATGTATCAACGAAGTGAAATTACTTAAATAATATACCACGGAACTTCCCACACCACCGAGCTCTGCTTTACCTCCCAACATATACCATTAGCAGGTGGGGGGTGGAGCTCAGTTAAGGAGGGAGCGCTTACTCCCAATACCCTCAAAGGAGCGGGAATGGGACCTGAGCATGGAGTCGAGTGAGCGCTCAGGGTTTAGACACCGACTCAGGAATCCGCTCTGATTAATGGAGCCTTCTGAATTTAAAGAGCCCCCCCCCCATGCTCATCAGACCCCGGCAATAAGTTTGGGTTTCTTTGAAGGACGTTAATTAAGTCTAAGGGGATTTGCTCGTTTAGTCTGCTGTGAGGTTTCACTAAATGCTTCAGCTACCACATCTCGGAGCATCTTACGTAAATTTATTAAAAAAAGAGAGACCTGATTATTTCTGGGACCAAATTAAAGGCAGGATAAACTCGCCTCCTTCCGCCCGTCGTGATAAATCCCTCTGCCCTTTTATCGTTCCGTGCGGTAACTTTGTTTCTTAAGAAACGTTCGTTAAGCCCATCCACGAGGCCTTTGTAATTGAATCCCCAGCGTCGGTGAGTCTGATTCCCCGCGCTGCTTGCGTTTAGTTATTGGTTTATGCGCTTCTGGGACCTTTGCCAAAAATTCAAAGAAGGAGAACTTTGTATCGGTGATTCGATAATTGGGGAGTTTTGCGCAATCGGTCTGGAAATAACGTTGATGGGTTAGCGATTTGTTAAGAAAACAGAACATTCTGTTGTTTCAGAGGAGGTATTTCGGGAAGGATAAATAGATTATGAATGCGATGAGGTCTGAGATCCAGTCGTGTATCCTGTCTACCCAGCCTGGATCCTGCGCATGCTCGTTAAATGGAAATTGCCTTTTAAAAAGGTTAAAAAAATCTCCATTTACCCCTCCGGTTCTAATAGGGTGGGAGTTTGTCCAACTTAAATCCTGAGAATTATTTTTTTAATGAATATATATTTTATTTTTATTATTATTACTATTATTTTTAATTTTTTTTTTTTATTTAAATTTTATTTTAAAAAAATGAGTAGTAATTCTCCAAGGTTCCTTCCGTATTAAAAATCCTGCCCCCCCCGCATATTAAAATAACAAACTGGCTTTCCCATGGCTCCCCAATTTTTACAAAAGCCCCAAATGCTTTAGTTAAAAAATACCCCTCTTAACACAAACTGACGGCTTTTGCTGATGACATCCTCTTATACATCTCTGACCCCAAAACGTCCATCCCACACATTCTCTCTTTACTTCACACCTGGGGGAGGTGATAGGTTTTAAAATGAATGTCAACAAATCGGAGGCGCTTTATTTGGGCCCTTCTGTTTTGCCTCCAGATACCCCTAGTTTTGGCTTTCATTGGGCGACGACCTCAATTAAATATCTAGGCATCACTTTACCGAAACACCCACGTCTACTCTACAGATTAAACATTTCTAGAATCATTAAGGAGGTTACGAATGAACTGAAATTATGGCACGCGTTACACTTGACACCGACGGGTAGGATTAATCTCATTAAAATGATTAGCTTTCCTAAACTTCTTTACACCATACAATCCTTACCCCTTTTACTCAAATCCACTGATCTCAAATTTTTGGATAAACAATTTAACCTCTTCCTCTGGAAGGGAAAGAAACCCAGGATTGGCTTATATAAACTTAAACACACACCACAGTCCTTGGGTTTTAATTTCCCGGATATTAAGCACTATAACATAGCTGCTCTTTCACGACACGCAATTGATTGGTTGTCACTGTCCCACAACTTTACAGACACCTCTCTTGAGAGTCAATTATGCACCCCGCATATGTTATCTGTCTTATTACACACGCCATACCTTTTATTACCGGAAAATGTGAGAGAAAATCCTTTATTATACTCCATGATTAGAGCTTGGAAATCTCTTCGTACTCTCCTCAAACTCAATTGGCAATACACTTCTCACTTACCGCTTGTTCACAACCCAGCCTTCCAGGAGGGCTGCTCCTCACTTCCATTCACCATGTGGCACGCCATGGGTCTCACATCAATTTCTCATCTCCTTGATGAGTCTAACCAACGCGTTCTTACACTAAGTCAATGTCGAGACAAATTTCCTGACCTACAGATTCCTTGGTTTGCATACCTGCAGCTTCAAAGTTATGTTGGTTCGGTCACTGCTCATTTCACCCGCCATGACTGGCACAACCTTCTTGACAGACACATTTACGAACACAGAGGACATACACCTTCCATCAGTTTTTTATATAAGTTTATTCGATCTACGTGTGACTCGACTGACAAGATTGGTGGACTGGACAGATGGACAAAATACATACCGACTGTTACCAGAGATGACATATGTAAAGCTACCGTTACCGCCTCCTCTGTTCTGCCAGTGGCGACGTTTAAGGAAATGGCTTATAAAATAACTCATGATGTATATTTCTCTCCTGAGTGTCTCCACAAACTGGGTTTGCGGCCAACCTCTAATTGTCCTAAATGCAATGCTGAAAACGCACACTCCTTTCACTGCTTCTGGCAATGCCCTCTAATTCAAATTTTCTGGTCCCAAGTACATACTTTTGTTTTGAACCACAAGATTGTATCGTTTCCGCTATCTCCTGAGGTGGCGATGTTTGGTACGGTTGGTCCTACTGGTCGTTCTTCTAAAAAACTCACACATATTGTTACTGCTGTGGCCCGTAAATGTATACTTCACCACTGGATCCGACCTCAACCACCCACTCTTACTCTTTTCCAAGACAAATTGTTTTACCTATTTCGGATGGATTGGGTAGAAGCCACGCTGACAAAAGAAAAATCCACCAGTAAGTTTTTTGACACTTGGGGCACATTCATTTCCACATTGAAAACAGACACACAATTGTTGATCCAATCCGCTTTTCAGCATACCTCGTGGTACAGTCTCCAACTTTTTCAAGGCAGAACTCCAATTGTACCTGCATAGGTTCTGTCGCTGTGCACGACATGGTGTTTATTAATGGGCAATCCCCCCCCCCTTTTTTTTTTTTTTTTTTTTTTTTTACCACCACGCAGGATGAGCAGAGGGTTTATTTGTTCTTGTTTGTTATGTTCTGTTTCATTTCAGACTACATTTATACACGTTCACGTTTATGGATACATAGTGTCATATTTACGTCACGACGAGAACCTCTGTACCTACCCATATGGCTGACACACACCTTACCATCTCACCTCCTCTTTGTGGACCTCTACTTGATACCATGTCACTCTCCTCAAATGATGAGGACTACTCATGCTTTTCGTTCTCTTTGCTACATATCCTCAACTTATACATATTCTTACTTATATTTATTATACGACATTCTTGTTGTGTTGGCTCTATACCCCTTCACATGAAATTTACCATGGATCTGACACTGCATTTTATTTTTTGTGACCCCCCCCTTCTTTCTTTCTGTATCCTTATCGTGACGAACCAAAGAAAACATAAAAAAGAAAAAAAAAACTTTAAATAAAAAGAAGTTTGAAAAAAAATAAAAAATACCCCTCTTTTCCTAGAACCCTCATGCTTAAAAAAAAGCCCCTCTTTTAGCCAGGGTCCCTGTGTAAAAAGAGTGTAGGGCCCTTGGCCTCTATGTTACAAGAGCCTACACCATCATTCAAGGTAGGGGTGGTAGGTACACATTGTGAAATTTTGGGGGCCACGATATAACTTGCTTATCTTTTCGGATCTAGCTTTGTAGCGTTTGAGAGGCTTTGATCCATACGTTGATCCATACGTGCCGAATACTTTCCTATTAATACTATCGCTGCCTTGGGCCTGGCTCTGGATTTCTGGCATATATTAAATATATATTCATTTGTCCGTCGTGCCGGCTGCGCGTCTGGCTGTCCGCACGTCTGTCTATAACCCATCCCTCGGTATCCGCACCAACCCGGCCATTTCTTTTTCCAGATCTCTGCTAGTGGATTTTTTTTTTTTTTTTATCCGTGCAACAAAATAAATGAAAACAAACCTTTTCTCTGTCCTAATTATCCGACTTTCTTCATGAATCACCCGCGGTTCTGTACAGTACACAGAAACGAGCAGAGGAAGTGGTTTTACTGACACGATTAAATCTCCACTTCCCTTCATGTGCGGGCGAACCTCTGACACGGTTCTACCGCCCGGCGGGGTTATTACCATTATACAGCGCGGCGTGTTCTTTATCAGCGTATAGATACCCGGCGTCACTATACAGCGCGGTATCATTATATTATTATATACGTGAGGTTGCTCCGTAATCGATGGTTTCCGTGCACTTTATGCAGTAAATGCCTCTCCTTCTCGTGTGGTTTTTATCGTTTGGATTTTCTCCTTTCCGAGGATCTCTTTGCTGAGACCTCAATCGTCTCTTTTTTCCCCTAAATTTCCTCCCGTGTTTTTTTTTTCTTTTCTCACACCTTCTTCTTCTCCGTGCGGCTCTCCCTCCTTCATCCCACGTCTCTCCCCCCCGTCTTACTTCTGCCTCTCTCGGTTTTTCCATTATCAGTCACTTTTCTTTATCACTTTCCTCATTTATTTCCCCTTCTCGCCTCTCGAGCCGCGACATACAGCGGTTTTATCTTTGAGACACGGGCAGGATATTTATTATTGTCAAAGTTTATTTCATTTTAGGGGATAGCCGGCTGTCGGGTGCGGCAACCAGGGATAAGCGTGAAAGGAAAGGAAGACTGGGGGATTTTCTGAAACAATCAAACCGCCATATAACATACATATAACACACATCATATAACACACATGTAACACACATGTAACACACATCATATAACACACATATAACATACATATAATACATCATATAAGACACACATAACACACATATAACAGACATCATATAACACACATAACACACATGTAACACACATGTAACACACATCATATAACACACATATAACACACATCATATAACACACACATAACACACATATAACACACATATAATACATCATATAAGACACACATATAACACACATCATATAACACACATATAACACACATGTAACACACATGTAACACACATATAACACTCATATAACACATCATGTAACACACATGTAACACACATGTAATG